>OU343218.1:127684155-127890757 GCA_910596185.1 Chrysanthemum makinoi
TTGGCAAGGTACATGTCTTCGATGTCGCTGAGGACAAGTTCTCAAAGTCACTTTGGAGAATCCATAGTCCTTTTCATCTTGTCGTTTGACTATGATATTCTTTAAGAATGTGTAGTCCCACTTAGACTTGAGATCAATGTGTTTGATAGCCACGATGTCCTTAGAAACCGTACCATGTTGAGACTTCCGAACCATGAAGCTTCTCAGAGTAGATTCTTCGGCGCTCGTGCCAATGATGAATCCCATACAATGCATCTTGGTCGTATGCTTGCGTTGTCGAAAACAAGTGATTTGCATCGCCTCGATAGCTATGCAGTTTGAGTAAATAGTCAGCTGGAATGGAAGAGTCAATGATGTAGCGTATTTTCGCGAACCATCGCTACCGTGTAAGAGAAAATCCATGTCTCTGTTAAAGAAGTATCGGAAGGGAATCCGTGGTTCGTCTGTTTGGCCAATGGTCGGTAGGGGTTTGGTCCAATCGGTGTAGTATGGAGGGTTGTTCCTTTGTGTGAAGTCAATGTTTGCTTCCGGATTGAGCCAATCCATGTCGTTAGACATAGCTCGATCGATGTTCTCAAGATGATATTCGACCTCGACGCCGTGAGCTGCTTTAAGAAGTTGGAATGCTTCATTCTTGATTCGCTTCAACTCAGATTCGTCATTTTCTTCACATGGAACTTTTCTTGCAAAAGTTTTGCGTGCTCCAATGTAGAACCGCCTACCAATTCTTGACCTTCATCGTGGTAGGAGTTTGATTGACAAGTGTGGAGAACCATTCAAACTCTTCGGTTTTATCGTCATCTAGCCATGAGACAACCTGTGCTGAGTCGTCTTCTTCTTCTTTTGGAAGGCCTTGATGATGATATCGGTTTCTCGCACTTGTTTGGGTGAGGTGGGTTGTTGTCGTGGCTCAAGGACCTCTTCATCGTCACCACCCGTATACTCAAAGTAATCACCGCTTTTATGAGTCGTGGGTGGTAACTCGGAATCGCCCCAGGTTTATCAAGAAGAACCGAGGTGGAGGAGACTTTTGTTGAGAAGAAGTTCGTGGTGGAGGAGGTGGCGTAGAGGTAGATTTACCGCACTTCGACGTTTAGGTGCGTAATCCTTATCCTTATCATCGCCATCTCTTGGTCGCTTGGGTTGATCGGTGACTTTGCATGATGATCCGAGTTGAAAATCAAGTAGATTTTCGAAAAATTTAGCTTCATCCGAGGTAAACGTTCCAGATCGCTTTGACATTTGTATCACAAGTTTAGCGATTAACCTGCATTCGAGAGATCACTTTTGGCCATTGTATTTTAACCAATGCTACGATGTTAGGGGTGAGTTGTCGGAAAATATTTCTTAGTCACAACGGGACAGTGTCAAGAAGAAACTTGTGAGTATGATCTCTTGTCGTCTCTTCAGCCTTTGGACTTTAGGAACGATATCCTGAAGGTACTTGTTAGTGTAACCTTCGATCATTTCGCTCAGTTCCTCTTTACGATGACTCTTCATGAACTTCTCAACAAATTCCCTTTCTTTCTCCATCTTGTCATGCTCGTCATACATATGTTTGATGTGATCAAAGAAAGAAATTTAGCTTTTGTAGAGCACGCTTTTCTTCCTCGACTTGTTTGACAGCCTTTGTGAATTGCTATGAGCTTGAGAAATCCAAGATCGAGGTGGTTTCTTCACTGATTTGGATGATGATTTTGTTGATCTTTTTGATGGTGGTGGTGAAGAGTGAGATGAAGAATCTGATGAGGAGGGGACATGAGGAGATTCGGGGTCCTTTGGAGGTGCAGTAGTATCCTCCTTGGAACGAGTTGGACTGTTGAGAAGAAAGTCATCATAATCTTCTACGTCATCATGTCCAGCTTAGCCTTTTCTTCCGTCACTTTAGCTTCTTCACGTTTTCTCAGCCTTATTCTTTTCTCGTTCCTCAATGTTAAGATCAGAGACTCTTCACAAGCGTTGTTGTTGCACAAGAGTGGTGGCACCAGATCCCTATCGGGTTGATTAACCGCATCGGGACTGGTGAAGAGTGGACAGACCACTTGATCCTCCTGGCCACCCATTTGATCTTTGCAAATTCTTCGCCTTTTGAATTTGTCTAACTAATTTAAACTTCTTCTTGTAGGATTTATCCAGTTGCTCTTCTTCTTCTCGAGCTTTCATCATGAGACTCAAGTACGTGAGTCTTTCCTTTTCCATGTTCACTATTGGACTTGTAGGTTTAGGCTGCCTGGAGGAGGATATGCTGCATTCGTGAGAAGGTAATCTCTTCATCCGTGTCAGCATTCATCGAGCTTTCGGCCCAAGCTTTCTTTTTATGTTCGTTGGGAAATGGGATGGAGAAAAGCTTCCTTAGATGGAACAATCCTCTTTGAAGGAGGGTTCCTCTTGGGAACTTCCTTGACTCACAAGCATTTGCCGCACTTCCCGCACTTCCTCTTTGGTTCTCCTTACAGTGTTCCGTAAGATTTTTCGCCGAGATGACCAACTTTGCCTTGTCTAACCGCCTGCATACCTTTTGTACGCTTCGAAGCTTTCACATGGGAAATCGTAGCACAAAGACCTTGTTTCTTTGTAGACGCTTTCCTTGATTCTACAGATAGAATGGGTTCCGCCAACATGTCGCGGATTGTTGGGGTCATTGAGCCTCGGAATGTCGATGAAGTCCAAGTGCTCTCTGGATCAACAATTTAGTATATCCGATGTAGGGAATCTTTGAGCCAAGTTTGTTGAGAAATGACATCATGTCATCCCAAATCAGAGCTTCGATAGCGATGTGTTTTATGTTGACCAATGCCTGCATTTGCGCCCATGAGCTTAGGGTGCTCATAGCCGCCGCCACGCACTGTAAATGACTTGGTGATGATCATGTAGAGAGTTCTCCGTGGTTGAGGAATACTCTTAAGCTCTACGTGAGAATGCTTGGTGATTACCCTCGTAGCCTCGCCATAACCGATATTGATTAAGAATTGGAGAGTGAGCTCTTCAACAGGTGTGGCATATAGTTTGGTTGGATCGACATGTGAATTAGGAGAATGTTCTTAAGTCTCAGCAGTGTAATGGTGACTTGTTTGTGATTCAGAGTCACCACACAGCAGCTTTGTCCTTTGACCCTTTCCATAGTGTTCCGTAATGTTGGATGTAGATCTCAGAATGCTTGCAGAGTGTGAAAGCATGTTTCGATACGGATGAGTCCTCTAATGTCAATAGCAATTAAACATGAAGATTCAGAGCAAGTGAGGTTGTCAAAGTCAACACCGAGATTATTCTTTCCTATCTTCATTGGATAGCCATGAGGATAGATATCAGGAATGGAGAGAACTTCAGGTGCATCCATATTCATTTGTTCAGCCATGTCGTGATCCGAAATAACATTAGCCAAAAGAACCAACATATCGAAAGACATAATGTTAGTCAACATAAGGTCTTATTGTCTAGTTATTGAATGTACAATGTCAATGATTGTTACGAGTCCTAAGTCACTTGTATATTCAATAGTCCAATGACGCCGCGGAAATGTTTCGTGAGTTAGTTAACTTTAAGTTTTAAAGTTTATTTTATCACTTATTGTTCACAACATATCAAACGATTTCAGTTTATTAGTGACATTTTTGGATTCGGATGATATGATTAGTTTATTTACAAGTTTGTACACGTAACAATTCATAACGAAGGTATGATCTCAATTTTATGCAGGGATTGGTGTTATAAGACAGAATGATATATGCGTAGCGTAAGCTTACGCCAGAGGGTCTTAACTTACGCTGTAAGAAGTGTTACGCCGTAGGAAAAAGAGACCTTATGCGTAGAGCTTATGCGTAGGCATATATTAACCTTACGCGTAAGGCTACTCGTTAGAGTTGACCTTATGAGAGGTCACCATTACGATATCCTTCAGTGATACGCGTAGTCCCATATGTAGAACCTTATGCGTAGACGCTACGTAAGACAAATTCACGCGATAACAAGCTACGCGTAAGGTGATCCTTATGCGTAGGCGAATAACAACCTTGATTCAATATTTAGTGTTGCAAGCCTGAAATAAAGCATCATATCATCAATGTTAAACACATAACATTCATTTTATGACATATCAAAACACATTTGGACAGCTTAAAATACATGTAGAGAACTGCATATCAGAAAACCCTAAATCTACGCAGTATGAGATCTAGCCATGGAATATGCACCAAAGTTTTTCCGTATTTTAGATGTTGTGAGAGCATAATGACCAAGTTTTAACACTTAATTTGCAGTGTATCAAAAATACCCAAACTTAAGAACTTAAACCCTAATTTCAAATTGTTAACCAATTGTTTCGTGGTTATAGACCTTGGAAATCATCAATTCATCATACAAGAGCATAACACAACAATCTTTTTGACCAAAACACTTCACATTTGAAAATACCCAATTCGACTCATAAACCCTAATTTTCAAAAATCATCAATTCGTGTTTCGTGGATTTTGATGGTAAAAATGGTATCATTGATGTATTAAAACGTTTTGACACATTCATTTAACCACAAACACACACACACATGTTGATTGTGTGTTCATACGCATAAGCAAAGAACACATCAATGCTTAGAAAAGATTTTAACCGTGGATTTTCATGAAATTCAAAACCTTATGTTAAAAACATGTTTAGATCACAAAACACTTACAAATGATGATCAAAACACGGTTTTGAAGGAATTTTGCGTAGGATGGTTTTAGGTTTTTGTAACAAATGAGAAGTGAAAGTAGGTGGGAGGGTGTTTTATAAAATAGTTTAACCTTTGACAGCTTTTGGTCCCTCCACCTTTTCCTTTTTTTTTTCAAACAAAGCCATTTAACTTCCATTTTGGTTACCAAACAAAGATTTTAAAAAAGAAACATGATGACACCCCCCGACTTGAGAAAAATAATGAAAGGTTATTAATTTAAGTCCGGAGTGTCTTTGAACCGTAAAATGTACCACCATTTGTAAAAATCAACCGAGATATGATAACATGCAAGTACAATGATGTTTTGAAGCAAAGAAAGTTTATTTTTCTCCCCTCAACACTTGATCGAAAAATAATGAATTTTGAAAGATTAAAGTGTTGACGAAGAAATGTACTTGCAATGTTGAAAGAAAAGTAGATTAGAAGAATATTTTTGTTGTTTTATCGTGTTTTATAATTTTGTATTTTGTTTTTGAAAAAGCTATTTACAAAAGAGAATTTGGTGTTTGATGTGTTTTTAAGACTGCTTTTAGGAGATCATCCAATTCCTCTTGAGTCAAACACCTCATACCAATCCGGTGGACCAACTAATTAAACCTAGCGGTAGGCAAGGCTTTGGTGAGAAGATCTCGCCAATTGGTATCTCGTACCACAAAATATAATTCAACAGCACTGCTCCACGTGATCCTTGATGAAATGATATCAAGATCGATGTGCTTTGATTTCGAGTGCCGAATCAGTTGCACGAGATTGCAATTGCACCGATTGTCGCAATACATCGGATTCTGTCAAATACGTAACCATAGTCTTTGAGTTGTGTTCTCATCCATATGACTTGAGCACAACATGCTGACATGGCTACATATTCTGCTTCGGTTGATGACAACGATGTACAATCCTCGCTTCTTCGATTGCCAAGACACCGCTATCACCAAGAAATTGTAAAGCTCCGTGCTTTTCCGTGAGTCTAAGCATCCTCGCGGGTCATTCAAAAGCGATTAGTTCAAAACCGTAATCCTTCTGGATACCAGATCCCCAAGTTAATGGTTCCCTTTATGTATCGGAGGATTCTTTTAGCTTCTGAGAGGTGGGTTTCATTGGTCGCGACCGATAACGGAGCATAGATAAACGGCAAAGACAATATCAGTCTCTAGCTGTTAGATACATGAGAGACCCAATAATACTACGGTATTTTGTAGGGTCCACCAATTTCCCATGTAAATCATCGTCTAGCTTCTTGGTATGAGCCAATGGTGTGGCATAGGTGTCACATGTTTTCATTCCAAATTTGTTTAACAATTCAAGGGCATATTTGGACTGACTCAAGAAAATACCACGGGTGATTGATGAACTTGTAGTCCTAGAAAGAACGTAAGTTCACCCATCATGGACATTTCAAAATTTTTCTTCATTAGTTTTGCAAAAGCGATTGAAAACTTTTATGTGTAGACCCAAAAATGATGTCATCCACGTAAATTTGAACAATTAAGATATGTTCCCGTGATATTGTATAAAAAGAGTTGGGTCAACCGAACCTTTGGTGAAATTATTAGCAATGAGGAAAGATGATAGCTTATCGTACTATGCCCGAGGAGCTTGTTTGAGACCATACGAGCTTTGTTAAGCTTTGTAGACATGATTCGGAAACTCAGGATCAACGAATCCATCCGGTTGGCTGACATAAACCGTTTCTTTAAGTTGTCCATTGAGAAACGCAATTTTGACATCCATCTGATAGACCGTTATATTCATATGAGCCGCGAACGCTAGAAATATCCGAACAACCTCAAGACGAGCAACCGGAGCAAAAGATTCTTCAAAGTCTAATCCCTCTTCCTGACGATAACCCTTAGCCACCGTGACGGACTTGTTTCGGATGACGCCCTTCAAAGATCCAATTTGTTTTTCCAAATCCATTTTAGACCAATGACGAAGACTCTGTTGGTCTTTCAACCAGTTCCCATACTTCAAGACGCTTGAATTGGTTGAGTTCTTCTTGCATGGATTCAATCCAGTTGTCTTTTGTCATTGCGTCTTTGATGTTTTAGGTTCGACAGACAAGGAGTGCATAAATGCAATGTTCACCGTCTCGGTGAAGACGTTGTCTCAGAACGACGGGTTGATTCGGGTTGCCAATAATGTTTTCCAGAGGATGGTCTTTCGTCCATCTATGTGTGGAGGGTTGATGTTGGTATACATTGTGCAGATTCTGAGGATTCAAATGGTTTGTTGTAGATTCCGCGACATCCGTGCGCAAGCCTCATTAGCAAACGGGTTGAAGAACGATTTGGATCAAAATCGCAGGTGGGGTATTTCATTCGTAATATCATCACCGGTTCATCATTGTTGGAAGCGGTGTGTTCAACTGTTGTGTTGGAGTCAACTGGTGTAGGTGCATCTTCAACAAAGAGTTGTTGTAGCAGGTGTATCATGTATAGGAATATTATCGTTGTGCAGGAAACAAATGGATACACCGAGCACGCTCATCAATATCGTCACCAACAAAGGAGCAAATAACCTTCCATTTGGTGACGAGTAAGTCGAGGGCTTTCTTCACCTGATGATGGGGTTTGAGGGAAGTTTAGGCGGTTGTGACCGGTTCTAAGTCTGTTATACTCGTGAAGCCATTTCCGTGAGTTCATCAAATGAGCATGAATCGCTTCCATTACCTCCTTAGTTCGACGATTCCGATTTGGAAACCTTTGGAATTATCACAAGATCCAATAAAGACTCCAATGTCAGCTTTGGCTTTGAGCTTTCCAAAGTCATCGCGATCATTATTCGGATAGCAAAGAGATCCAAATACATGAAAGTGTTTTAGATTCGGTTTTTTGTTATGGACAAGCTCGAAAGGTGTTCTGTTGTGGCGTTTTGTGATCATAGAACGGTTTTGAGTATAGCATGCAGAGATACCGCCCATAAGTAACTGAAGTTTAGCATTGATTAACATTGTTCTTGCAGCTTCCACTAACGTTCGGTTTCGTCTTTCGACAACTCCGCTTTGTTCGGTGTAGCGGCAATAGATGTTTGATGTCAATTCCCACTTTCTCATAGAATTGTGAAGGGTTTTGTTAACAAATTCAGTTCCTTTGTCTGCTCGATGATTCCGAACGGTGTTGCGGAGCTGAACTCTGTATTTTTGTGAGAAAGGTGATGATCATTTGTGGAGCTTGGTCTTTGCTACGAAGAAAGTAGACCCAAGTCCATCGAGAGTAGTCATCAACAATTACTAAGATGTAGCGTTTGCCATTGATCGCTTGCACGCGCATCGGGCCACACAAATCCATGTGAAGAAGATGAAGCACATCGAGAGTCAGTGTTCCACCTTTGAAGGAAAATGAGCACGAGTGCTTTTCCCTTGTTCACAAGCTGAGCAAAGGTGATCCTTTGAATACCGGAATCGTGGGAGTCCTTCAACTAGTTTGTGTCGAGCAAGGTTGGTGATGGTTTGAAAGTTTAGATGTGAGAGACGACGGTGCCATAGCCCGGATTTTGTTGATGTTGCCTTAGAAAGTAAGCAAATGGGAGAGGAAGCAACCATGTCTTGCATAGAGATAGTGAAGAGACTAGAATTACGAGCCGCATATAAGGTCATTTCCTTGTAGATCACTTAATGAAACAAGTTTTCTCCCTGAAAGCAACCTCCAAATCTCCATCACAAAATTGACCCACTGAAAACAGATTGTGACCGAGGCCTTCCACATAGTAAACCCCGCTAATTTCGATGTTCCCATTGACATAATCTCCGTAGCCCATGATAGCTGCGAAGTGATCATTCCCTAACCTGACAGTGCCAATGAACTTTGAAATAAAGTTTGATAACAGCTTTAAGATTGCTCGTCATGTGTCGGGAACATCCGCTATCAACAATCCAGAATGATCTCAGATCACCTGCATTACACATCTACACGATGGAATAGAAGTAGATGTGGAACCCGAAATGTTAGAGGGTTCCATAGCGCTTATAGTAGATATACACACATCAATAGCTTTAGGTATCCACTTAAATCCTAGTGTGTTATATATCCATTTCCGCCATCTATAACTACTCTTTGCTTTAGTCTTAGTGAATTCACTAGGTGGTAATACATTCCTAGGAGGGTGAAACTGAGCTACAGGGACAAAGAATGCGCTTCTTAGAATCTAAAGATGGCGGTCTACCAAGCACGGACTTAGAAAGATTAGTTGGCCTAGAGGTATTCCGGTTCTTAGGATTCCTTAAACGAGAGATTATAGCTTTAGCAACACATTTATCATGGCAATCAGAATTCATACTTTTACCACAAAAAACACAAGGTGCATCGATCAATATCAAAAGTACTTAACGGTTTAGCATTCGTTACATCACTATTTCTATTACATTTGCTAGACGCAATATCTATAGTGGAGGCAACGTGTGTCTTATTCATAGTCCTAGGGTGTTCTTCTACTTTAGCATTCTTGATTGATCTTTTCTTAGGTCGCAACTTCCTATTCTTCAATTGAGTGCTCTTAGGTCGTGAAGTGCGGACGCTTGGAAAAGGCTCAACTATTCCTGCTTCAAGAGAAGGAAGCACGTTAGCTACTTGTGATTTGGCAGTAGAGATTCTAGGTGCATGAGTACTAAGTGTTACGAGGGCTAATCTCTTAAAGATTGTTGGCGGAAGTTGTTCATACTTTCCTAACATTTCTCTTAACTTGAGGATAGTGTGAATCGATCTTGATTTTCGACCAACATTTCCAAAGAAAATGCATAACTTCTTTAGTGTGTGCAAGATAATGATCAAGTTCATTTGATGCTTCATCACGAGTCTTTTTAAGTAAATCAAATATGACACCATATTCCTTTTAACTTTTACAAGTTCTTGTTCATATTTTGAGATTTGACACTTGAAAGACACGCTTTGATCATCCAGTTGCTCAATTTTAGAATCAGAAGGTTTTGCACGCGAATCGTTGATTTTGTTTTGAAAACAATTTGTTGATCGTGAATATCTTTTTGACACCAATTAAGACGACGTATTGCATTTGAAAGTTCGCTTGACAATCGTTTGTTTTCAACTTTTAAGGACTCGACCAAGCACATTATCGTTCTCAACATTTACAAACAGACGCAATCAAAGATCGCAGAGATATTATCAAATGCATATGACAACGAATTCAATAACACAACATTTTGAACATCCGCACAGATAACATCTTCCAAGAGTCGATCAACATCTTTTCTTAACATTTTCTTTTTACGCTTAGTGTTTGAAATAGATGTTTCGCTTTCTCAAACGCTTCATGACCCAAGTTCCTTATGAAAATCCTTTTCCCAGGCAATTGCACAACTTTTCAAGTTTTTAACATTAGGTAAAAGATTTTTCCGAAAAATGTCTCTTTGTTCTCGCGCCAGAGGCGATTGAAAATGTTCAACTTTGATTTCAGATCGATATTCTATCTCATGTTGTAAAATTTGAGGTCAGCCATGAAAATGTCAAAATATCGAAGAATTTTTCGATTTTCATGTTGTGAGTTTACTTCACTAATGGAAGGTAAAGGACCATAAGTTTGTGCAAAGTCTGTTTTGGGATTAACAATAGAAGACTCAGGTGTGCTGATGATAACTCTTGGTGTGTTGGAAGAGTCCATTGGTGTGACGAAAGTGACCGGTTTAGAATAATTAAAAGGTTTGTTGTAAACAACTTTTTTAATTTTGATCGACTCTCCTTCGTGCATCTAATTCCTCTTGACGATGATATTCAACAACATGCATAACATAATTATCAATTTTATATTCTCGACCGGAAACTTCGATTTGGTTTGAATGTTTTGGTTGAAAGCTTAGGTTTGTAATCCGCAAGATTCGGTCCATATCCATTTGGATTTGGTTTTAAAGTAAACTTTTCAATGGTTGTGACCGACTCGCCATGTTTGTAAACAACACTTTTAAACTCTTTAAGTTTGTTTTGCAAGCCGATGATTTCTTCAAGATGATCATCTATTCGCTTCGTTGAATGCTTTTTGTATGCAGAGAACTGTTTTTGACAAGTTAACAACTCAGCCTTAGCTTTTGATTTTCCAAGGTGAGAGCGTTAATTTGCTTTTTATGTTCATGTTTCAGCTTGTTCTATTTCGACAACAAAGCATTCTTCGGCGGCTAGATCACGCACTGTCGTTCTAAATATTTTTCGTTTTGATAAGATTTGGCAAAGGCTGCTTCAAAACCGCTTTCACGTTTTTTGAGTTTTGAAAAAGTTGAGTTGCTTTTGTAAACATTCAAAATCCTTTGTTAACAGTGCATTTGTACTTTTCAAGTCCTCGATTTAATGCAACACATTGCAAGCAATTTGGGATTGTTGGTCTTGAAGTAACCGAACAAGATCTGGATGGGGCAAAGGTTCATCTTGTTCAACGTGAGTCACAACATGATCATTGTTTAGATCCTCAAGTATGACCACGGAGTCAATTTGATTATCAAGGGAAACCGGTTGGTCATCTTGATCGCCAAATATAACTACGGGGTCTAGTTGAAAATCGTCGGAATGAGATGTGGATGACTCATTTTGAACATTCCGCCTTGCCTGATGCATGTTGGCGAGATATGAGATCGAGATAAATATGGTTTGTTCGGGTACTGAGACAAGCCATCGCTGTCATACACTGGGCCTGTGTCACTTATGTGTAACCCGCCTGCATATTAGCCATCAACATAACAAATGTGATTGGCCGCAAGTCCTCCATATCATCATCCACAGTCAGATTTGCCATAAAGCTCGTTTTGTCCGTGAGAGTTCCACCAGCCTTCATCCTTAAGAGCCAAAAGAAGAGCCTCTTTGAAATAAGCACTGCCCTTAGTCCTTGGCTTTGTGCATGCATTAGCCAGTGTCCCTCTCATTGCAGCTTGTAGCATCGAAGACCATTCAACCCATGCCTTTGAGCATTTCCTGCTCCACCACTTGAGCTCTGTTGTTATTCCTACCCACATCATTAAACCCTTGACCACCGCCCATCTGACGACCATAATCACGATTCTCAACTTCAACACGTCCATTGTTCACAACAGCTTGAGTCCGTGTGTTAGATGAGGAACTAATACGATTGTTGGATTTGTTGGTATAACGGCTAAAGGCATTAGCAATCATAGCAAATCATTGTTGCAATGCTTCAACGGATCGATTCCTCGGCCGCTTCAACATATGCTTGAGCATTGTTGTTGTATGGAACCAATTGATTTTGTTGAGGTTGTTGTTGTGAAGGTGTGTTTGAAGCATTTGGTTGAGTTGTTGGTTGAGGAGAATAACGGTTTTGAGCATATAAGGCAAGTTGTTGTTGATTTTCCGGATGTGTTGGTGGAGCAATTTGAGCACGGAGAATCCTTTTCCGATCAACTTCCTTTTCATGAGGTTTCAAGTAATCGTACAACAATCCGTAGGTAGAATGATGCATGTTCTTCGACTGACGGAGAAAAATGACATACTTCTCCCATTCAGGACCAAGACTACTCAAGAACTTAGTATTCACCGCAATTCTTGGCATGATGATGTTGTGTTTATCCAAATCATTGATGATGTCCGAAAATCTATGATGATAGGACTCTAGTGTCTCTCCGTGTTCAATCATGAAGTGTTCATACGCCAAGTAAATTTTGGATTCCAAATCCTCCGATTGAGTACGATCCTTCCATAAGAAGATCTAATATGATCCCACATTTTTTGTGCAGTCTTTTGAGCATCAACACTACGAAGAATTGGGTTTGGTAATCCTAATAGGATGTATTCCATTGCAAGTTCATCAGCTTCATAATGTAGAAGTTCTGAGGATTTAAATCAACAAGTAGCAATGTTGGTTTGTTCATCTCTTGGTGGAATGGCATTTGGATCTCCGGTACAATGATAGTAGGCATCTCAAATGGACCTTCTAAGATAACCTTCTTTAAGAACTTTCCATGTGGCTTCTTCAGATCACAAAACCTAAAGAACCTTATCACCCATTGATCGTAGTTTTCTGGAGTGAGCATTGGAGGTCTATCAAGTGATCCAACCTCATGAATTGATTGTTGGCTGCTTAAAGCTTCACACATCTTTGCAAACCAAGTGGGTTCCTTCATAGTGTTCCTTGATGGATGTTGATTGAATTCATTTGTGTACGGTTGAACTTGAGGACATGGTGGTGGTTGAACCATATGAGGTTGTGGATTTGCAGCAAGTTGTGGAGTATGTTGTTGATTAAATTGTTGTTGATAAATTGCTTGTTGTTGATTCCATTGCTGATGTTGTGGACTTAGTTGTTGTTGTCGTTGAGGATAAGTGTAAGGGAAATAGTTAGAGTATGGTGGTTGTGACATGTTGAAAAACTTGTGTGGTAAAAATGGATCTTTGTAGTTGAATGAACCTTTGTTGATGAAGTGTCCTTAGGCGTAGAAAAGACAAGAACCAAGTAGCACTTATGCGATAAAACACCAAAAGTTACGCGTAACAATGAGGAGTTACGCGTAGGTTTTAGCCTACGCGTAAGTAGGATAAAAGCACTAAAGTTATGCGTAGACAAAAGTTAGGCGGAAAGTTAGGCGAGGATTACCTTATGCGTAGACCTAAGTTTACGCGTAAAGTGAATCTTATGCGTAGGATTTCTACGCGGAAGCTTATGCTTATGCGTAATTTTAGGGTTTTGCCCAAATGATCTTTTACACTTCACAGTGCAAAAGATATCCAAAGTCGACGTATTTTCGGACTTATCCAAGTAAGAAAACACGGAATAAACCAGGAAAATGAAGATCAAACCAAGGAAAATCTTACGCGTAATTTTAGGGTTTTGATACGCGTAGGATTACTCGTAACTTTGATTTTGCCCAAATGTGTTTCTAAACCAGATTTTGTTATGGAATAGCTTCAATAGTACCAAAAGAACACAAAAGTGTGAATTTTGATGTACCAAAACTCCTAAACGGGTTACGCGTAGAACGACACCCACTAACAAAAACAAGCTTAAAACGAAATCCACGCGTAAAGTTTGAAACTTTTGCCAAAAACAAGTATTTTAACACCTCAAAACATTGAAAGTACAAGAATCTTGGATTAAAAAGTGTAAAAAGCGAGTTTTAAGATAACCAAAGATTGCGTTATCTTTACGCGTAAGACACAAAATCAAAACTTCAAAAACAAACGAGTACACCCAACTATTTGGCGATTGATACCACTGTTAGGTCACTAGTTTTACAACACAAGCTTATAAGAAAGGAGATGAGGCGATTGAACAAGTATAACCACACACACACACGATATAGTATAATACGGTTTACGCGTAGGAGTATGAAAGGAAATAACTTGAACAACCAACCTTCAAATGAAGGTTATTACATGGTTTATATAGGCAAGGAGCTAGGGCAACACTCCCTCTCCTTCCCTATTCCTTATTGGGCTTGGGTCAAGCTTATGGGCCTTCTACATAAGCTTGACCTTAAACAAACATAAAGGCCATAATAAAGCTACCTATTACATATGAAATATAAATACTTGAAATACTGTTTAGGAGTGATTCCAACAAGCTTTACCTTCGTATTTGTTTCATATTCGTGATTGTGTTTTATGTAATTATCATCCGTCCCATGTTGTTTTGTATTTGTTGGGTCAGATTCGTGATGATTTGTCATTCATTGAAGAGCCTGAGGCTGTTCTGGACCGTCAGGATTGAGTCAAGAGAAACAAACCTTTCCTTTCGTTAAAACTGTAGGACCATTATTCTATGTTGTTTGATGATTCGGGTGGTCTAGGATGATGGAAGAACATGTTAGCCATTTTAGAGAGAGAAAGAGTAGAGAGAGTGTTTTCTAGAGAGAGAAAGTAAAAGAGAAAATGAAAAATTATATTGAAAAGCACCACCCTTCCCTTAGAGGGAAGGGGTATTTATGCTACATACTATACGCCCTCCTTCGGGCTGTGGATCAGACATACATTGGGTAAAGACCTGTTCATCCTACACGTTGTTGCTCTAAACTAACTAACTAACTACTTAACTAATAAATAATGTAATGTCTACGAGATAAGATATACTAGACTATAATTGGGGTGACCGACTCTTCAACATGAATTTTCTAAATCCCAACAATCTCCCCCTAAGGGAGGTCACCCCATGGAATAAATTTTGCATCCTAGCATTCTATCTTTATCTTCATGCTCGAGCTCATAGACTTTAATTCTTCAATTTCCGCAATCTTTTTGCTTTAGGAGTGATTCTTCAAAGTCCGAATGCTTTGTACTTTCAGTGGAGGTCTTTGAACTGATCCACATCTTGATGATCTTTGAGCTTTCTTCGAGATCATCAGCCACAACAAATCTCTGAATCATCCCATTTTGTATCGCCTCCATGTGATGTTGTGACTTTTGGACCAACATTCTCACACTTTCTGGATCATGACATCTTTTTATCCAAGTAGCGGAAGCATTGTTGTATGTCTTTGATTGTCATGATTTTCTTCAATTATGCGTGTGTGTTGTGAGCATGAGGTTATGAATTGACTTCTCAATATCGATCAGCTGCAACCGTCAAATGTTCCCGAAAACAACAGTTAGCAATAAAACACACGAAAGTGTCTTTGTTCACTTTCGTTGAATATGGTTGCAAGAACCACGATTTCCCGTTGATCAGTATAAATACTGCCTGTGATCAGGTAGAATTCCTAAGAATCTCCTTGATAGGGTTTCGCATCTTGATCTAGCCGTTCTCAAACCAGAGCGTCCCAAAGTAGACAACATGGAGTGAGTGAACCAGCGAATTGAGATCCACTGATTGATAAAAAATTGATTTGAAAATCAATCGTGTATGGCTTAAGAGAGAGAGTTTTTTTGCAATACGACGAAGGTTTTATGAGAAAGATCAATTTTCAATCATAAGTACTCTTTTAGATTTGAAAAATGAATACATAGTCGATGTGCTAGAAAAAAGAATAGATTTGCACATCGAAAGGTTTTTCAAAAGTATTCGTCAATTCATTTTCTGGACCAAGGTTGATTCAAGAATGAATCACCCCATTGTTTCTATCCATTTGTCACAAGCTTGATCTTTTGAAAAGATCTCTCATGTCAGCCACCAAGAGCTTGTTTGATGTTGGCTCTAGAAGGATTTCCATCTTCATTGTGAATACTTTACATATCACTCGGATATTTTGGCAATTACCGCAAGGATAATGTGTAGGACTCTTAATATTATAATGTTACTTTCCACATTGTGTGAAACAGCAAGTATTCATTAATTGTGTATCCTAGTGAGATTTCTTGTGAACGATCTCTTGGCTCTAGACTCAATAGTGCATTTTGGTTTCCTATTCGGAGACGAGGGAGAGGGTCTCCTTCTTCAATATCAACAAACTCTAAGAGAAAGTCGATAGATTATGTAGGTTCCCCGTGAGAATGAAACAAATTATTTTAAGAGAACTTGAGTGGCTTGGGAAGTTTAGTGCAGTGCGTCACAGGGTCCATGACGTCTTGTCTTCAATACCGGTGTTACCTTAGTAACCACCAGTAGCATATGTATTGAACCCGGTTTCTGCCCTAAGGTTGAATTATTAGAGGGCTATTTCTTTTCACCCTTTTCACTTTTCATTCTTTTTCATTCTTCAACCCCTTCAGTGCTTACCGAGACTTCATCACTAGAACCTTGTTGGGTTTGTTCCAGTTCTAGCTCTATCTCAGTCCGCACTCTTCCAATATTCTTACTTTTCTCCTTTTTTCATCATACCTAAGGACTTCTACACTATCTAGTGGATTGTCCCTGGGTAGATCCCTCCGGCTCTGGCGGGATCGTGGGTACGAATACCTAACCTTACCATCCTTATAACTCCAATGCATTAAATAAAATGGTCGGTCTTGTCGTATAGTTTTTTCCTCCTTGAAACCAATTGAAAAATCATTTGGTAAATCAATCAAGGTACTTGTGATATAATATCAAAGCATTTTGTACCTTAATTGTTTTTGATCATTTTGAAATGCTCCCCTTCAACATGTGCTCTATGATTTTGAAATTGTTTAGCACATGAAGGAAAGAGGACTTTGAAGTTTTTCCTTGATCACAGTTTCTATAGAAAAAGCCTTTTGATTTTTTGGTAAATGCCCCCCCTCAATATGTGCGTTGTATATTTGAAGTCATTTAGCACATAGAGGAAGGAGATCTTTGAAGTACTTCCAAGATCACATTTGCCATAGAGAAACCATTTCAAAATCAATCAAGGTACTTATGTTAAAACATAGACGCCTTTGTACCTTGACAATTTATTTTCTTTTGAAATGCTCACCCTCAATATGTGCATCAATTAATGAAAACGTTTAGCACATATGGGAAAGCAGCCTGCACTTTTGAATCAAAACGATCACCTTTTATCAGATTATTTCATATTTAAATCACATTTTCTCCCCCGATCAAAAATATCAAATCCTTTGAGATTTTGGATCCCAAATGATTTAAATAGGTTTAGAAAACATGGAAGAAAATGTGGCGTGGTTTAAATTCTCTTCTGGTTTTTGGATAAATGCTCCTCCTCATTCATGTGCATCATGTATTTGAAATCGTTTCGCACATGGAGGAAGGAGTGCTTTTGAAATAATCACAATTTAAACAGATTTGAGATTTAAATCACGATCTCTCCTCCGATCCAAAATTTCAAACCTTTTGAGATTTGTGATCCCAATTGATTTAAATCAGTTAGAAAATTTTGGGGAGAGACGTGGCTTGATTTAACTTTGAAATTAACTGATAAGGAACAATTTTTGTCATTAAAGATTGTTAGTGTCAGGTATGAATATTTTAAGAGATCTTTAAGCAAAATAAAAATTTTCATTTTGAAAGATCTTTAAATTTAACGAAAAAATTATACCCTGACATAACATTAAATCTTTAGATCACCACTTCATAACGTACAAACGGACTTTTTTGAAGAAATATCGTTTGAAAATATTTAATTTGAAATCACTCTCCCCCTCAATCGATGACCGTAGTCGTTGATTGAGTGACTTATGTTTTGAGAAAATGGAGTCCGGTTGATTTTCAAACATATTTGAGTCTGATTTATTTTCAAACAATATTTTTCTACCATGAGAAATACAAACATGGTTTCATCAAATACTTGTCCTGCACAAAGATACGTTAGGTAGTAGAAAACCGAAGCTGCTTTAGTTGTGGCTATAAGGATGGAAGAAACCATCTGTTGATGCAGTGAGATCTCTAAAGTTGTGTATCATGCAAAATATCCACATAGATCTGATTAATTTCCGTTTCTTCTTTTTGTCGACCCAAGATATAGTTGCCCTTTCCAATCGGCATCCAATAATCTACTTT
Organism: Chrysanthemum makinoi; assembly: GCA_910596185.1. Taxonomy (NCBI): domain Eukaryota; kingdom Viridiplantae; phylum Streptophyta; class Magnoliopsida; order Asterales; family Asteraceae; genus Chrysanthemum; species Chrysanthemum makinoi. Next base: position 127,702,155 of record OU343218.1, read on the forward strand.
TGTGGGATCCGGAGCGGGAACATTCTTATAGACCATGTTATCTGCATACGTTAGTCAACACAAATAGACATACAAACAGATATATGGTGGTCGACAACACCCAAACAACAATCGACTAATAAATGTCAATCCATCATAGAAAATCATTCAAACAGATCATATATAGGCATGAGGATTATGTTTCACCCATCAAAATCATATAATCTAATCCTAACAATCATATCCTAGATTCCTAGCCATTCAAAGTTGGCAAACATCTTTTTCTGTTACGTATATAGGAAGATTAAATAAGCCCGTTAGATAATATAAATTTGAAAACATTCTCCCCCTCAATCAATGACTCATTTTATCAAAAGTTTAAAAAATGCTGAAGTCATTGATTGAGTTTGCAGATTTATGAAAACTTCAAGTCTGATTGATTTTCAAGCAACTTATTTTTCTCCAATTTTGAAACACAACAAATATTTTTCTGAAGAATTTTAGAAGGAAAAACATTTGTGTAGGAACAACCGTCTTTGTGTCGACATGATTTCCTCATATTTATTTTAGGATAAGTGCATGATATTTATGAAAATTGATTTAGCGAAGCACTTTCCCCTTTTGAAGAACGGGTTGCATATCTGAAATAATAGCAAACCATGGTTTTAGCACGGGTTACAGTCTGAAGTAACTGCAAGCCATAGTTTGAGACATGTTTTGAAAAAATATTTACACCTTCTGCTCGAACTTCATCTAAAGTCCCGTGCCATTATTGAATGACATTTCTGAGACCATATATGCTATCGATACCAGAAGACATGTCTTGAGAAAACAATATTTTTGGTATTTTTTAAAATTTCTAATTTTTATGGGTTTTTGTTGATTTTATATTTTTCTATTTTGTTTTGTTGGTTTTATATTTTCGTATTTTGTTTTTAGAAAAATATTTACAAATAAGATGATATAGTTTAAGAGGATGATGATACGAGTACCGAGATAAGGATATCGAACAACACGTTGTAGAAGATAGAACTCATCATCTCTTAAACTTTCACCACCAAAGCTTTCGAGGCTCTTGAATCGTTGTCTGAACTTGAACCTTCTGAAAGTGAGACTTTGGTAGCTTCCCCCCAAACCGAAAATCTTCTTGTTGAACATATTCAAAGCTTTCTTTCAAGCTTGCCTTAGCCAGGTGCATAGAGGAGCACACCGTTATCATCAATCTTGTTGCTCCTTTTAAGAATGATCATCGTGATTCTCCATTCGGGGTATCAGCAAATTGAACAACAACGTATCATCTCACGCTTGAATAAATTTTTTCATATTTATTTCCACTGAAGTCCGAAGTGATGCATACCAAGAGGTGTTAAGAGACCACTTCCCCCAAATAGTTGAAGTGATGCAGTCAGTCTCATTGAATGAAGCTCAAGAACCCGAAGTACACATATACCCGAAGAAAGAATAACCGATAACACCGAAGTAGCAGATTGAATCACTAATCATCTTTGCGGATATCAACTCCAGAATAAATGATTAAGTCCGATCACGTGAATCTGCTAAAACGTCCTGATGTACACATTTCTCTCCTCTGATGATAGTGTATGAAGCTCAAGAACCCGAAGTACACAAATACCCAGATAAAGAATAACCGATAACATTGAAGTAGCAGGTTGAATCACTGATTATCTCTGCGGATGTCAACTCCGAAATAATTGATTAAGGTCGATCATGTGAATCTGTTGTGCGTCCCCAATGTACCCATTTCTTTTCCCTGAATCATCACAATTTTGTGTACCTCTTTTATCATCAGAACCTGTCTTTTACATCTCTTCCCCCACGTAGTTGGAATAAGAACACTAAAAGCCATGAGTCAAACACTGAGTTTCTCTTCGGTTATGAAATTTGTCTTCCCAGAATAACTTCAATCAAGTAGAAGTATTAAGTTCATCACGTGTACTCAATGTGCTTTAAAAGACATGAGTCAAACACTGAGTTTCTCTGCGGTTATGACATTTGTCTTCCCGGAATGACTTCAGTCAAGTAGAAGTATTAAGTTCATCACGTGTACTCGATGTGCTTTTAGATGTGTGTCTCCTTCCCCCTTGCTGGTTTTGATACTTCAGAATCAACAATACATTATAAGCCCATATACCTGAAATCTTGTGAGAAGAACACTTGAAATCTTGTGAGAATCAACTTGCTGAAGAACAATGCGAGCAAATCTAATTAGGGATTAAATAAGACTTTTCACTCTCCCCCAATTAATACTCACCCCTAAACTGACAATCTTTTTGATAAGTGCCTGGATTAAGAAAAAGTCTTTTGATAATCAAATACATGATGTCTTTAGTCTTCTAACACGCATCGGAAAATGTAGAACAGACTGTAGACTCGACCTTCTTCAAGATTGTCCATTTGGGGAACAAAAATGTCAACATCTTCATCTCACAAAATGTATTCCAATTAACTTACATGTTGCAAATCCCCTTAACTAAAAATACCTCACATCAAACAAGAACAGAAAGATGTTCATCAAGGAAATCAGCCCCGCAACGAACACATGAAATGGGTAACACCAAACTAACAATCTTTCACATCAAACAAGAACAGAAAGATGTTCGGAATCATCATGATGATGTGTACGTGAAGTATTAACTGGAAGCACTTTGTCATTAATCACTTCAGCCCGTGAGAAGATGTCAACCAACGACTCTTAGAAGAAACTACATGCTAAGATAACCCGATAAGAAGAATCTCGGTTCTTACATGAGTTTGGAGCTGTATGACCATTTATTCTCTGATATCAATCAACATGCAGTAAATTCACACTTCTTCTCCCCCTCAAGAATTGCATACGAAGTTGGCATTCTTGACTAAACAAGTGAGTATCATCCAAATGTAGTCTATTCCTACTTCTCCTCCGCAAAAATTGCAAATGATGCGTCATTGCCAATTTTGATTGAGCAAGTGAAATAAGAAGACAATCAACGGTAGGTCGGTTCACTTGATGACTGAGCGTGCATGGAAAAAGCATGAAGCTTGTTGATGAGAATGGTCATAAACAAGAAGATTTCTCTTCTTTCGAAGATAAAGCGCACTGAAGCGTACACTTTTCTTTTCTTTAAGGAACAAGGTTTGAACTGAAGTATTCAAACGTCATCTCTCTCTTTTCTACATCTCTTGGCTAACTTGTTACCAACCCCATTATCATTCAGTCGACTCTTTATCGTGACACCTGATGGAGAAAACCCAATATGTAACAAATGTGTAACAAAGAGCGGTGCAAAGAGTTCGTGCAACATTGAATCCCTAAGTATTCTATACTCTTCACCCAACCAACCATCAAATATAAGACGCACATCACCTCTTAAGAATCCACAACTTCGTGTGACACTTAGCACTACAACGTAACTCCTTAAAGTGATAGTTATCTTGTGGTAGTAAACAGGAAGAATCACGAAAAATGTGACAAATCGTAATTTCAGGTCATTTTACAAATTTTGAAAATTTCACTATTAATCTCGGGAATTTACTATTTACCGGTTAGTATTCATCATTTTACTATTCATCGTTTTCGAATTCGATTTGATATTTTGAAAGGATATTTCAAAATTTTACTATTCACGAAACATTATTCATTCCCCGAGAAAATCACTATTCATGAGTCACTATTCATCATTTTTCGTAAACTAGGTTTACGAGTATCAAATACGCGTAACCTGGAGGGTTAAGCTGCGTATTCATGGAAAATCATCAAGGACATTTCATATATACTAGGTTTAGTCTACATATCATTAGCATCATTATCATCATATTAGTTCATGCATGGTTTTGCATTTTACATTAAACGCATAATCTCTTATTAAATAAACGCTATCGCGTAATTAATTATTTTAAACATTTAATCCGACACTTCCAAAAATTATTCTGATATATTTTTATACTCATATTAAGATTATAAAAATAATATTATTAGTTTACCCGGTGTTTTAAATTTATTTTGTAGATAAATTGTTATATTTATATAATTACGACGGTTTTCGTAAATACTACACGATAATTATTATTTCACTCAATTTTTGTAAGGAATGTATTTTTATAATTTTTATGACTTCAATATATTTTTTATATTGCTCCGTTAAAATTTATTTTTAGCTAACGCTACCCTAAAAGCTCAAATATGTACACAAGTTACTAATTATTCTTAAATAACTACACTTTACTTATACATATAAATACTTAACTATAACAAAATGCATTTAGTCTTTTTTTTATATGAATGTCGACCAACAAGAGGTGACTCACATATATTTGTGTACAAATATCTTAGTACACATAATACCTACATTATTTATATTAACCATTACACATAGTATACATAATATCAAAGGTGTGAAAAAAAGTATTCTCTCTTCTTCCTTCTTCATAGTAACCGGCCATAAGGGATCCATCTAAAAAAAAATCAATGGCTGAGATTTAAAAGCATTTTATTATTTCACTCATTTTTTATAATTTAAATATCTCTTAAACCGTTTATCATTAAGCGAAAATATTTACACCGTCGCGACGAGTATTTAATTATCTTTCTAGAAGAGGCTTTGATATACTTTCAAAAAAGAAAAATCAAAATTTTCACGTTTCTTTTTTCGTTTATTTTACGTTACTGAAATTTGCATGAAAAAATCATATATGATAAAACACTAAATTGAATATCACATGTGATATTAGTGTTAAATCATATATGATATGTAATATCACATGTGATATCATATGTGATTTTACACTAATATCACATATGATATTACATATCATATATGATTTTACACTAATATCAAATTAGTGTTATATCATATATGATTTTGCAATGCAAATTTCAGAACGTAAAAAACTAAAAAACTTAAAAAACGTGAAAAATGAAAATTTTTATTTGTCGAAGTATATCAAAGTGCCTATCTACGAAAGATAATTAAATGCTCGTCGCAATGATATATTTTTTTCGCTCTACGATTAACGGTTTAAAAGATATTAATATTTGAAAAAAAAGGATGAAGTTGGTTTTTTATATTGTTGGGATTAATCTCATCCATTAGATCAAATAAAAATGAATGGTGGAGATTGATCCCTTGGTATGTAAATAATCTTTTGTCCTTAAATGATCTTACTCTTTAGTAAGGTTTTGAAATAAAAACCTAGGGTATTTAGGATAAACCCTTGTTCATTAAACCTCATCAAGTAACTAGTAAGCATTTCATGCTCATTTTCATCTTTCATATTCATATTATGGTCATTTTATCATGCTTGAGGAAAAACATGCAAGTTGTATGGTTATCTATACCACTTTAATTGTTTTTAAGTGCTATAAATTAATATATGTCATCCTATAATTATTCCTTGAAACATATCACTTTTGATGATGTCTAGGAACCCATGACACCTTAAGAAGGTGTATGGTAGGTTTAGAATAGCTTTGGCGTTGGTTTGAAGTGGTTAGAATAAGTTTTACGCGAGAAAAATCCATTTCGACAACTATATAAAAGGGTCTGATCATTTCTGTGAATTCTGGAATTTTCGACAGTTGGTAAAAATTTTTGGGCTAGATATTTAGAAAATATACTTTAAAACGAAAACGTGGCCGCTTGAACGGGTTAAAACGGAGTTATAACGAAGAAGTTATGCTATTTTCAAGTTTAACGACGGAAACTATAAATTTCAGAAAATTCAGCATGTTGTCTCAACTTTTTACGAGTCAAAAATGAGTATTAAGCGTTATCTAAATGAGTCGATTTATCAAAAATATATTAGTATACTTTAACACGAAGCTAAGGACATATAAAACGTAGAAAACGGACTTGTCGTAACTATTTCATATAAGTATAACTAATATATTTTCTAATAGCCAAAAATATCGGCCGCGAATGACCATGTTGAGGGTCATTTTTAACATTGATGTAGTACTTTTTATAACATGATGTCTTCTAGTAAAAGTAAGTTCGCCTAGCCTATTTTCCAAAATGTCCAACCGTTCGTCAAACGGAGTTGTAACGAATAAAATACGGTCACTTAAACTTTGCCGAAAATCACCCTTAAACAATATTTTTGGTACAAGTACCGTACTTTACCTATGTTTTTCTCCATGATCGAGACCTCTATGATAAAAACTTAAAAGCTAAAACTTTGAGATAATGATACAAGCTTTCCAAAACTGTTGAGTTTGTTTCCTAACACTCAATATTCACCATTTTACGACTAGCTTTTCGAGGCTATTTAGTCACTTTCATGAAATTGTCAAATGACATTCTTTTACGACGAAAAGTTATAATTTCATAATAAATCACTAAATGACTATTGTGGGATATTATTTCAACGTATATACTTATAAAGTAATTTACAAATTGTCAAGACGTTATAAGATTATTTTTCGACGATAAACGTTATTTTCCAAATTCACAAGTGGTATAGATATCATACGAATTGCATGCATGACATTACATCATAACTTATTATAGAAAATATCATTCATAATAGGTCACGGTTAGAGGTTGCGCCTCATTTCAGTGTATCCACTTTTGTCATCATAATCATTACAACAGGTGAGTTTTCATAGCCCCGATTTATTCAAGTTTATACTTATTTCAAACCTATGGGGGAGAATACATTACACATCATTTTTATTACGATACCAAGTATATAAAATTCATTACATTGCTTAAGTTACTTCATTGCCAATTTAATGTCCCCATTTCATAAAATCATGAACCGTTAATTTCGGAAAAAGCGAGGGTGAGTGGATAGATCTATTGAGGATGACTCCTCCATCCGTGTTGGTAGTCCCAACTGGTCAACGGATGCATTTCATTTCTTTATCATTATTGAGTTGTTTGGCAAAACACTCTGTTGGGGGGAACATCATGAATAGTCATGTCATGTGCTTATAGCAATTGTAACATTTTTATGTGACATATTTGTCATACATAGCCAATACTTGTAATAGTCGTATTAAACATTTTCATAAACTCTATGAACTCACTCAACCATTGTGTTGACACTTTTAGCAATGTATTTTCAGGTATCTAAGGCATTCGCATCATGGCATGAATAAGGAACCCTCATAGAGTGGCGGGCCGACGCGTCTCATTGTAAATTATGGCATTTTCAAAATATCGTTTGGCATGTAATGAACATATTTCCGCAAACTTTATCAACTTTTGGGACCTATCTAGTAACTTTGAATGTTTTAAATAAATAGCAAACGATGTTCTTTTCAAACGACACTTTAGGTCGTTCAATATATCTGTAACTGTGATGCTATGACAGTCAACCCCCAGGAATTCCATTCCGCTGCAAAACAGGTAATTTGGGGGTGTGACAGATTGGCATAAGAGCTTCGGTTATAGAGAACTAGGTTGCATCATTGACCCTAGACTATAACTACATCATCATAGCATCTCATCATTTCATCATAAGTGCATAAGTCACTATACATGCGGTTTCATACACACATTTTGCGAGTTATTTACTTTCATTTCAAAATCCATTGTCACATAGATGCCTTCAAATACCCATCCTATTATACTCACATCAGACTCCAATGTGGAGAATGCCCTGTCATTCCCTATCACAATTTTAACATCAGTTGACTCAACACCGATAACATCAGATGATGAGACTGAACCCTTTTAGGAGGACGAAGTTGCACCTACACCATCACGATCACCATTTATTCACCGTAGGATCAGAAAAATATCTATCATTCAGTCAGGACAGATCATACCATTTAGTAGAACTTATAGGTTTAGTCCTAATGGACCTATTTTCCTAACTTACAACTAGGATTTCCATCATCATTATCATCATTATCATCTTGAGCACCATCCGTACCATCACATCTCACACACGATACTCATACATTTGATTTGTCGCTTGGGAAGCGTGCATGATTTGACACACCACTAGCATCTACCACTAAGACTATAGAAACTACATTATCTTATAGATTTAATGACTGTGAGAGTTTCAAAGCTGTTGTTACTAGACAGCCTACTGCTCCTACACTTGAGACATGATTAGACTACCAACAGGAACAGATAATAAGTACCTTTCTAGTTAATGTAATCTTTATCATTTATTATCACCACGATAATCACAACCTTTTTTTATTTCATTCCCTATTCCAATTGCCCAATTTTCAATCACTTCGCGACAATACATCACTATCTTACTAGGGGTTAGGCCAACTTTATTCTTGACTAATTAGGAGAATATTACCATTCTATGAGGTTCTCCCATGTATCCTACAAACCATTCAACAAATTATATTTCAAGTTACTTTGCTACTACTTCATAACATTATTTTACTTAATTTTATTTCAAGCTATTCTACACCATCTTAGAAACATTGTTTCATAAAGTTTTAAAACAAGTTGTTTTGTTACCACCCTATCAATTGGTTTTCAGTCATTTTATCAACTATTTAATACCATCATGCGAAACGATTTTCATGTTACTCTAAAAACTTATTGAGCCATTATCTTACAAAACAAAACGTTGAATACCATCTAAAACTTCGGAGGAACATAATACCATTTCAACAAAACCAAGCATCACATCATTTGTCCTCGATTATACATAGCCTGATCACCTATGTATAATTCAGGAAGAATTATGTCATGAAAGTAACAAGCATCATTTCAAATCTCTTAAAACAATCATCACTCAAAAGCAAGGATTTGTAAACAGATAAATTGCTCATAAACACCTCTTTTGTCAACACTCTATAGATACTTACGTCATTCATCTCTCACTCAACCAATAAGTTAGAATTTGATGAGTTACTTTTTCTTAGGAAAGGCTTCCTATACCATCTATGAGGAGGATTCCTCGATACAAGAAAACAATGAAAGGATTTCAGATTTCCGCACAAGGACTAGAAGTATGTAGTAAGATGATTCAAAACTCAATAAAAATCTTAAGACATCACGAGACATTCTGAACCACTATTTTGGACTAGAAGCCAAATTATATCATTTCAAAAGCATCAGTTGGACCGAGTTACAAGATTTAGTACGAAGTGAATACACACTAAGCAACACTATAGGGATCAACCAAGTCTTCTAGCTGACACTGCAGAACATTCCATTAAACATGGCCTGAACAATATGTGAACTTCCCTACAATGAGTTTCTCTTAAAGGAAAATTTAGTTAAATTTAGGTTATCGATATAAACTTTCTCTAAGACATTGTGATCTCTAGAAATTACAGATAACCTCACTTTCATATTAAGAGATGCAACAGGTTTGAACATATCGGACAACCAATGACTCTCCATCACATTCTTCGACATAGTATAAGCTGATATATATGTTTATGCTAGCATGAGAAAAATCTAAGTGATGAACTATTTTAGAAGTACTCAATATCGGAACAAATCTTGAAAATCAACCACCACACCACATCACTTAAATATTTAAGGTTTTGTGACTTGACAACATATAGCGTGGAAATATTTCGATAAGAGAAATTAAGAGAGACACCATCGAACAATAAACATTTTAGTAATCGAGACTAAGCACCTTAGGCAAGTAAGATTCAAGTAATGACATTCGTTAGAACGAGAAACGCGAGGAATCAAAACTGTTACTTATAATCTATTCTTTTCAATAAGGTCCTTTTCGACAGATTTAACATTTTGAAATTTGACACGAGACACGTGGTATCAATTTCAGTTGTACTTATTATAAGCTATTCGATTCACCTTAGGCTTCGACAATCATATCGATTCCCATGGAACCTACTAGGACATGATTACCACCTATTACCCTCAGCTCAATGGTCGAGAGAGAGAACAATTCAAACATTACAAGATATACTCAAGGCATGTGTGATATTCTAGAAATGATTAGGCAAATCATTCTTCATAGAACAAGTTGCTTTACAACAACAGTTAGCACACGAACATATTGACTACACCAATTGAGGCACTCTATGGTCGAGGTGTCAATCACTTATTCACTGGCCAAAATCAGGAAAGTCCAACTCACTAGTCAATGACTTATTCATGTAACAACACAGAAATCGTACAAATTAAGAATCAGTTACAAGTAACAACATATAGCTAGATAAGCTACGTCGATATACGACGCAAAATATTGGAAGTATGTTCCATAAGTCGCAAACCATTAGAATTTCAAGTTGGCAACAAATTTATGTTCAAAGTCCCGTCTTGGAAGGGCGTGGTACGATTCAGAAAAACATTGGACGACTCAATGCGACTCAAATATTGTCACCTTTTCACAAGTAACATCGTAGAACCTAACATGGACTGAATTCAGGGACTTAATTCCTTTTTGGATGGACGAATGTGACAACTCGTAATTTCAGGTCATTTTACAAATTTTGAAAATTTCACTATTCATCTCGGGAATTTACTATTCACCGGTTACTATTCATCATTTTACTATTCATCGTTTCGAAGTCGATTTGATATTTTGAAAGGGTATTTCAAAATTTTACTATTCACAAAACACTATTCATTCCCGGAGAAAATCACTATTCATGAGTCGCTATTCATCATTTTTCGTAAACTAGGTTTACGAGTATCAAATACGCGTAACCTGGAGGGTTAAGCTGCGTATTCATGGAAAATCATCAAGGACATTTCATATAGACTAGGTTTAGTCTACATATCATTAGCATCATTATCATCATATTAGTTCATGCATGGTTTTGCATTTTACATTAAACGCATAATCTCTTATTAAATAAACGCTATCGCCTAATTAAATATTTTGAACATTTGATCCGACACTTCCAAAAATTATTCTGATATATTTTTACTCATATTAAGATTATAAAAATAATATTATTAGTTTACCCGGTGTTTTAAATTTATTTTGTAGATAAATTGTTATATTTATATAATTACGACAGTTTTCGTAAATACTACACGATAATTATTATTTCACTCAATTTTTGTAAAGAAAGTATTTTTATAATTTTTATGACTTCAATATACTTTATTTTGCTCCGTTAAAATTTATTTTTAGCTAACGCTACCCTAAAAGCTCAAATATGTACACAAGTTACTAATTATTCTTAAATAACTACACTTTACTTATACATATAAATACTTAACTATAACAAAATGCATTTAGTCTTTTTTTTTATATGAATGTCGACCAACAAGAGGTGACTCACATACATTTGTGTACAAATATCTTAGTACACATAATACCTACATTATTTATATTAACCATTACACATAGTATATACATAATATCAAAGGTGTGAAAAAAAGTATTCTCTCTTCTTCCTTCTTCATAGTAACCGGCCATAAGGGTGAGACAACAAGGAGATCATTTTTCTTCAAGTCAAGTTATTTTCACAACTATAGTATACTCTTTAGTAAGGTTTTGAAATAAAAACCTATGGTATTTAGGATAAACCCTTGTTCATTAAACCTCATCAAGTAACTAGTAAGCATTTCATGATCATTTTCATCTTTCATATTCATATTATGGTCATTTTATCATGCTTGAGGAAAAACATGCAAGTTATATGGTTATCTATACCACTTTAATTGTTTTTAAGTGCTATAAATTAATATATGTCATCCTATAATTATTCCTTGAAACATATCACTTTTGATGATGTCTAGGAACCCATGACACCCTAAGAAGGTGTATGGTAGGTTTAGAATAGCTTTGGCGTTGGTTTGAAGTGGTTAGAATAAGTTTTACGCGAGAAAAATCCATTTGGACAACTATATAAAAGGGTCTGATCATTTCTGTGAATTCTGGAATTTTTGACAGTTGGTAAAAATTTTTAGGCTAGATATTTAGAAAATATACTTTAAAACGAAAACGTGGCCGCTTGAACGGGTTAAAACGGAGTTATAACGAAGAAGTTATGCTATTTTCAAGTTTAACGACGGAAACTATAAATTTCAGAAAATTCAGCATGTTGTCTCAACTTTTTACGAGTAAAAAATGAGTCTTAAACGTTATCTAAATGAGTCGATTTATCAAAAATATATTAGTATACTTTAACACGAAGCTAAGGACATATAAAACGTAGAAAACGGACTTGTAACGATTAAATTACACGCGTTTAAACAAGGTTGTCGTAACTATTTCATATAAGTACAACTAATATATTTTCTAATAGCCAAAAATATCGGCCGCGAATGACCATGTTGAGGGTCGTTTTTAACATTGATGTAGTACTTTTTATAACATGATGTCTTCTAGTAAAAGTAAGTTCGCCTAGCCTATTTTCCAAAATGTCCAACCGTTCGTCAAACGGAGTTGTAACAAATAAAATACGGTGACTTAAACTTTGCCGAAAACCACCCTTAAACAATATTTTTGGTACAAGTACCATACTTTACCTATGTTTTTCTCCATGATCGAGACCTCTATGATAAAAACTTAAAAGGTAAAACTTTGAGATAATGATACAAGCTTTCCAAAACCGTTGAGTTTGTTTCCTAACACTCAATATTCACCATTTTACGACTAGCTTTTCGAGGCTATTTAGTCACTTTCATGAAATTGTCAAATGACATTATTTTACGAAGAAAAGTTATAATTTCATAATAAATCTCTAAATGACTATTGTGGGATATTATTTCAACGTATATACTTAGAAAGTAATTTACAAATTGTCAAGACGTTATAAGATTATTTTTCGAAGATAAACGTTATTTTCAAAATTCACAAGTGGTATAGATATCATACGAATTGCATGCATGACATTACATCATAACTTATTATAGAACATATCATTCATAATAGGTCACGGTTAGAGGTTGCGCCTCATTTCAGTGTATCCACTTTTATCATCATAATCATTACAACAGGTGAGTTTTCATAGCCCCGATTTATTCAAGTTTATACTTATTTCAAACCTACGGGGGAGAATACATTGCACATCATTTTTATTATGATACCAAGTATATCAAATTCATTACATTGCTTAAGTTACTTCATTGCCAATTTAATGTCCCCATTTCATAAAATCATGAACCGTTAATTTCGGAAGAAGCGAGGGTGAGTGGATAGATCTATTGAGGGTGACTCCTCCATCCGTGTTGGTAGTCCCAACTGGTCAACGGATGCATTTCATTTCTTTATCATTATTGAGTTGTTTGGAAAAATACTCGTTGCGAACATCATGAATAGTCACCGTGTCATGTGCTTATAGCAATTGTAACATTTTTATGTGACATATTTGTCATACATGGCCTATACTTGTGATAGTCGTATTAAACATTTTCATAAACTCTATGAACTCACTCAACCATTGTGTTGACACTTTTTGCAATGTATTTTCGTGTATCTAAGGCATTCGCATCATGGCACGAATAAGGAACCCTCATAGAGTCAAGGCGTACGACGCGTCTCATTGTAAATTATGGCATTTTCAAAATATCGTTTGGCATGTAATGAAAATATTTCCGCAAACTTTATCAACTTTTGGGACCTATCTAGTAACTTTGAATGTTTTAAATAAATAGCAAACGATGTTCTTTTCAAACGACACTTTAGGTCGTTCAATATATCGAATCGTGGATGCTATGACAAGTCAAACCCGTGAATTCCATTCACGCAAAAATGTAATTTGGGTGACAAAAAATAACTATATTTCCAAGTCTTAGTCATTGAAAATGTTATAAGCTCGAACAAGGATCTCGAAGAATCTTCAATCAACCATCCCCGATACCTTCAGATACTAACTACACGCACTTTTGAAATTTCACTTCAACCTCAAATAAATAATAATGAATTAATGCCATAGTCACATCTTCTGGTTTAAGTTCCCAGCTTGATAATGGTTTTATCCCGACCTTAGTTAAAAGTGAATGACCCCGAAACACCTTGCTATAACCAATATGCCATGAGTAATCTTCAAACAATCATCCAATACAAGAAGAACACACTTTATCCCTTCTTCAAATTTGAAACCCTAGCACAAGAATCAGATAAGATCCAGAATCACACTTTCCTTTCTCAAGGATGGTTCCATCATCACGGGATTTTACAATTCTATGGTTTAAACCGAGAAATAGATTCTTTCGCGGTATTTTACAAAACCAAGAATAAACCAAGAGATAGATCTGGAAGTGCACTTTTCTGTCTCCAGGATGGTTCCATTGTCATGGGTTTTACAAGTCTATGATTCAAACCGAGAAATAGATTCTTTCGCGGGATTTTACAAAACCAAGACTAAACCGTAAACAATGACAGCTTGAATGTGTTCTGACAAATTAAGTTTTTGGTGAATATCTGTTTTAGGGGAACATGAAGTGAATCGTCAACAATTCTTCTCCCAAATGTAGGATATTCACAAACCATACTAAGTAAAGTGGTATAAACTACTTCCCCCTGAAGGTTGATCTTATAGCATCAAAGTACACGTTTCTCCCCCATGATGGTTTTGAACTTTCGGAAGCATCATTGACGTGTACGACCATTTACACAAAAAGTTCTTGTCATAAGCAATCATCTTGAAAAGTCATGAAGGACACTGAAGATTTTTGAAAGATTTTGCTTAGACTGTGAAGTATCATTAACATTCTGTAGCATCGAATATCCCATGAGAATTGCTGATTACCTCTCAACCTTTAACTTCTTTGGCAAACACACCATCCACGTATTCTACCGGCAATTGCTTTGACCATTTGGTGAAGTAAACCCGATATACCAAACTTGAACATGAAGTATAATTCCCCAGATTTGTTACTTAAGCTTTTACTATCCTTGTGAAAAAGAAACGGTGTACCCAATGTACAAAACCTCTTGACGAATCCTCAACTGCGTGAGACACCAAAAGTGATAGCTACCTTGTGGGTTAAGCAAGAAAGAATCATAGAAGTAACTAGATCGCCAAGTCTTCATCACACTCAATAAATGCCCAAACAAGTCATCTTCGCGGAAGGGAAGAGAGAAAGAAGACAAAATAAGTAAACGTGCCCGGAAAACCTTACTTCAACTCCAAATAAGAAATACCGAACAGACAACCCCGTAGTCAACCAAAATAAGCCGTGACACTTGCTATTTTGATAAGTCATTTAGGCTCATGTATTTCAGCAGTCCATGAAGCCCACGAGTAGATCCAATCATACAAAGTCCACAACCGATCCATTGAGAAGCCCAATCACACTCCATACAAATCCAATGTCCAAGTCCAATCCAAATCGCAGCCCATGTGATACGACAAATCGCAAGTCTCAAATCTCATCATCAAATCTCATGACATATCAAATCTCATCATCAAATCGCATTATCAAATCATAATTAGCACCCCAATTATATCCGATCCAAATCATGTGATCCAAGAAAAATACAAACCGCATGAATTTCACCCTAATATACTCAAAACGCAGCAAAACGTAGCCCATATTAGGATCCATACAAAACGCACCAAAACTAATATCTTCAAAACCCACACCAATTTTCATCCTAATATTAAAATGTCTTGATGTATCTTTATAATGTCTTGATGTGATAGACCCTTATAATGTCTTGATGTATCTTTACACAACACGATATGAGAGCTGAGATCCTTTAATTTCTTTCAGTTTGAGGTGTATATACTAGATCTATGATGATATGATGTAGAGAAGTCCTTAAGTGGTTTTTGTTTGAAACTTGAGAACACACGACATAAATATGAGATCTATTATTTATTTATTTATTTTTTGTTAACTTTCAGTATGAGTCTTGTTGATTATTAGAGATGGTATATTTGAAAGTGAGATTTGGTATATCAGTATGAGTCTTGTTGATTATTAGAAATCGATTGTGATGGATCTGGACACACACCTTGTGTCAGTGATATTTTGTATTATATTAATAAGCACGCGAAATTTACTTAGTAATACTTAGAAGACGGATTATATGATGTATTGTAAGTGAACACAGATTAAACACAAAGCTAAGCTCCAATATTATTAATGAATAATACGAGTGATCTTGCTTATCACTATGGTTACACCTTGAAGCTTATGTGAATGATACGTATTTAATTCAGTACCTAAGACAATGACCTAGGACCTCCTTTTATAGTACAAGGAGTCATTTACAAGATAAGTATAAAGCTAACAATATAGAATATACACAAGATCTTTTCTATACTTATCTAAACACGTTTTCCTAGCGATTATCTAATAGCAGTGGTAATAATGTGTCAGCAGTGGTAATACGTTTCCACTGCTAGTGCAATACTTAGTGTGTCTTCCACACTATCGATGGTAACATATTATTCCCAACAATCCTTCCCTAAACTTATGATTTCTCTGCAAATCAATAAGTTTCTTCAATCTTCATTATCTTCAAGGATTTGGGGAATTCTACCAAACACTTCACTTCTTCCTTAAATTTTGAATAGCTCTTGAACATTGATCTTGAAGCCTGAGTAACAATGCTCTGACCTTCTCACTATCTTCATGAACTCTTATATTAGTACACAACATCACTGTGAGAGTTCCAGCTCTGAGTGGATATTCTTTGTCAGCAAGCATGAATGCATCTACTCCATTTGCTGTAGAAACATGATGAACTTCACATGAATCATAGTAGAACCATTTAGTACCAGGACATGAACATGAGAATTTCCAGAATTCATCATTAACATCTGGTTCATAGAGCCTTCTAAGATTAACCCATAACTGCATCTCCTTCATATCTTTGAGATCTTGAGAATCAAACCTTTCTTGAATTAACTTCCATAGTGTATCAAGATCATCTCTGTCAAAAGCTTTGATGAGATCTTCAAACTGAATAAATGATGAAGTTTCACCACCTAGCCTTGTAATCTTCCATGTTGGAGCAAAATTGCTAGCAGTAAACACTTCCTAATCAATGATAGGATGTCTGACTTGCAGTGGTTCTGGATAAAAATCTTCTTCTTTAATCACAATCTTATCGTCGGTTGTTCTTCGTGAACTCTCGGTTGGAACTTCTTGTTCTTCAGTAAACTTTGTCTCTTAACAGTATGAGAATCACTGTCTTTGGCCTTTCTCTTCAACCCAAGATACCTTCTTGCTTCTTCTTCAGAGTCCATTGGAATAAAATCTTTATCTTGTCTTTGAACTCTATAGTAGATACTTTCAACTTTATCATTAGGCATTCCTTTGAATTGATGCTTTTTCCAACTACCAACATTGCAACAATAAGTCTTCATGTATGCAATAACTTGTGCCTTAGTTGGTTGCCTTGGTTTCTTTTGACCCTTTCTGACTGAACTAATCACATCTTGAAGTGCTTGATTATTCTTCATCTGAATAAAATCTTTCAACTAAGCAGTTCTTTGTTCTGCAGTTAAAGATTTATCAGCTACAAGGTCAATTGCCTTCTTCTTGATTACTGGATCATGTGCAATCAAGAACTCTATTTCTTCTTCAGTAGGTACATATGAAAACTCTGGAGTCTTTTCTCTAAGAACTGTAGGTGGAACAGTGGAAAGTGGATCTTCTATTTGATCTTCCATTCTATCCAGCCTTTTAGCCTCCATAAAGCTTGCAATCTCCAATTCTTCAAGCTTTTTCTTTTCAGCAACTTGTTCTTCAGTAATCTTTTTAGCAATTTCTTTATCAAGAGCAATCTGAACATGTTCTTTCTTTGAAATCTTTCTTCTTGTTTGCTCCTTGCTTTGCATAACAGTTTTACCTTTGTCTTTCTTCTGTTTATCAATTTCTTCACTTGCAGTGGCAACATCATGTCCAAACAGTTGGGAATATTTGGCTCTGCAGTGGAAATTTGATCATGGTAAAATCTACGATTGCAGATCGAAGATATCTTGCTCTAGTTGCTCTTCATGAGTATCAGCTTCCTCTTCACCTTTACTAGAAACACCTTCATCTCCAAAATCTAGCTTCCTCCCCTTAGCTTTAGCACTGTTTTCCTCCTGTTTGGGAGAATGACCCAAATCTGACGAAATCTTCGAAACACCATCATGAGGTGAGGATGGAGATGATAGCATAATCTTTGCAGCTTCTTCTTGCTTTAACCCTAACTCTTCCTTCAAGGTCTGAATCTCCTCCTTCAAAGATGTAATATCCTTGGCATGCTGCTCCTTAAGTTGTGCCAAGTCTTGTTCCAGAGATTTAACCTGCTTTGCTAATGTTGTACAAATTTCCATCAATTCCATTGGTTGCCCATTTCCCTCAACACTTCCAACTGTGTGACCTGTTGGGAGAGGTGAATCATGGGGCAATGGCTCAGATTCCTCCCTAGTTGGACTAGGTTGAAGTCTAGAACCACCACTGCTTGTTCCTAAACCAAAAGGATCAGGGACATGCTGTGTTGTAATGGGAGGAGTTGGCTGTTTTTGCCTCCTCTCATAGGTTTGAGAAACTGGTGGAGTATAATCAATGATTGGAACAGTGATTATTGGTGTAGTTTGTACTTGTGAAATCTTTGCAAGCATTTGAGGAAAGAGGGGTGTAAAATCCATGTTGCCATCTTTATTCATGTTTTGAAAAACTTTAGGCTTAAGGTAATGGATTTTGTAAATGTTTTTATGGGGTTGCAGTTGAAACTCATTTAGCACTGCTTGCACAAACCTTGTATACATCAAAATTTTTGTTGAACTCTTTACATTGCCTTGCATACTTTGAAAAATATATTTTGACCAATTAAAAGTCCTATCTAAAGCTAGACAAACCAAAGGGTAAGCCATGGTTGAACTGAATTGTTCATAACAGGTTTTCTTAAGACTTAGGCAATGCAAAAGAGTATGTATCAAAAATCTCCAGTGAGGACAAAAACCACTTTTTTTGAAAGTAGCCTTTTTATCAGTGGTATCAAACCCCATGGATGATAAATTTTCATGTATTTATGGCATAGGTAATGTGATGATACCATTGAGATCATCCAATTGGATAATTCTCCTCAATGATGCCTCAGTAACATCAATAGTTACCCCATCCATAGTGGCTCTTAGAGCATCCACTGTTTCATGTGTATCTCTATTCTCAAGTGTTATGGACTGAGCAGAAGTCCAAAACTGTTTGATTTGAGAGATATAGATTATGGGATTTAAAAGTAAAGCATACCTTATATGGGTAGTATTGAGAAAGTCCACAATCTGATTAAAAACAGGGCACTCTTCTCGTTTGACTTTTCTAAGTAGGCCACTTGGTTGTGCTCATCTGCAAATTTTAATGGTGCCATAGAAACTTTTGATGAAAAATATATTATGTCAGTAAGAATTGAAGAAATAACTAGCCAATTGAGACAAAAGATATATAGAGGTAGGGGTTTAAGATTTTTGCGCAAGAAAGATTGTCTAAGGAAAGTATTTATCTTTAGGGGATAAATATCATATAGGAAAGTAGATAATCTTCTAAAAAGTTACCCTATATATATGGAAAGCAATTTTTCTACAACGGCTAGTAAAAAATTTGTTACTGACACAACATTTGTAACTGCTAGATCAACAGTGGTAAAAATAATACTGTCAGTGGAAACTGTGAACTAACAAAGTGGTAATTTTTCACAAAAATTTTCAAAGAGCAGTGGTAAAGAAAAACATATAAAAACTAGACTGCTCTTATCATAGTTTTTAGCAAACTACCAGCTATCAACGGATTTGATATGTCTTTACCATGAGCCGTTTGCTATGGACTAGCCAACTCTTAATCATAAGGAATATGGTGAGTTGACAACCATATAGTTTTTGGTAAACTATCAACCATAAACGGATTTGTCAAGTCTTTACCAGTAGCCGTTTGCTATGGACTAGATGATTCTTATGTGGGTTAGACATGGTGAATCAATAACCATTTGTTGTGTATCTCAGTTATACACCTTTTAAGATCAACTCCCATCTATGCTGCATAAAATTTATTGAACAAGCAAAAACACAAGCACAAAAACATATACAAACTAGTACAACAATGTTAGTACCCAGAGACTTCCACTTAACACCAAAGACCTTTAGAAACAAAAAGTTTATGGATTTAGCATTCCAATACTTGTTACCAAGTACTGAAATTTACCCACATCAAGTCCTTTTGTTAATAAATCAGCATAGTTGTCATCAGTATGAATTTTGACAACTTGAATTAATCCTTTTTCATAACAATCTCTTATGAAATGGTGTCTAGTTTCAATATGTTTAGTCTTTGTGTGTTGAACTAGATTCTTAATAATGCAAATGGTACTGCTATTTTCAATATGAATGATGGTATTCATGAAATTGTACCCATAGTCCAAAAGTTGATTCTGATGCCATAGAACTTGAGCACGCAACTTGCGCAGCCCACATACTCGCCTCAGTTGATGAATTAGCCACCATTGTTTGTTTCTTGCCGCCATGACACTAATCTGTTGCCAAGAAATGGGCATCCACCTGTTGTAGATTTTCTATCCAAACTAGATCCAAAGATAGTCACTATCTCGAGTAAGTAACCAAATCTAGAGGAGAATCTCTAGGGTACCACAATCTCAGAGTGGGAAATGCTTTAAGATATCTGAAAATCTTCTTTACAGCAGTCAAGTGAGAGAACCTGGGAGTGACTTGAAACCTTGCACAGGCACGCACTGCAAGCATAATATCTGGTCTAGATGATGTAAGATACATCAAAGAACCAATCATAGACCTGTACATGTGCACATCAACTGCTTCACCACTATTTTCTTTCAAGAGTTGATGTGTAGTCTTGTCTGCAGGGGTGCTAGATGACTTTGCATTAGTGAACTTGAACTTCCTTAGTATCTCAGCCACATATTTATATTGATTGATGAAAATACCATCTGGCTTTTGTTGTACTTGAAGTACCAAGAAGAATGTGAGTTCACCCATAGAACTCATCTTGAATTCTTCTTTCATTAGCTTCTTAAATTCTTTGCACATCTCTGTCTTTGTAGATCCAAAAATGATATCATCAACATATAACTGAACTAACAAAATATCATTCTTGTCTTTCTTGATGAACAAAGTGTGATCCACTCTGCCTCTATGAAACCCATTATCAAGAAGATAAGTAGTCAAGGTCTCATACCATTTTCTTGGTGCTTGATGCAAGCCATACAATGCTTTAACCACCCTGTACACTTTGTTAGGATATTCAGGGTCTTCAAAGCCTGGAGGTTGTGAAACATAAACCTCCTCATCAATCTGCCCATATAGAAAAACACTTTTTACATCCATTTGATAGACTTTAAATCCCATAAAGGATGCATAGGCTAAGAATACACTGATTGCTTCAATTGCGTAACTGGGCAAACACTTCTTCATAGTCAATACCCTCCTCCCGAGTGTATCCTTGAGCCACAAGCCTAGCTTTGTTCCTGATAACAATTCCCCGTTCATCCTTCTTGTTTCTGAACACCCATTTAGTACCTATTACCTTCTTGCCAGAAGGCAAATCACAAAGCACCCAAACCTTTTGAAGCTTGAATTGGAGCAACTCTTCTTGCATTGCTTCTACCCAACTTTCATCTTCAAGCGCCTTGTATACATTCTTTGGCTCCATTTGTGACAGAAAACACATAAAGAGACATTCATTCTTGCCTTTATGAGTCTTAGATTCATATATTTCACTAATGAATCCATGAATATCAGACAATTTTGTTTGTCTTCTAGTCTTCACTGGTGAATTGACAGCCCCAATCACATTTTCAAGAGGATGTGATTTATGAATTCAAGTATGGGGAGTCAGAGGAACTGCAATCTCATTTTGCATATTTGAGATTTCAACATCATTGGCTTGAGCTTCCTCTCAGAATCGCAGCTTGTATTTTCCACTTCTGGTGTTGCAGTGGAAACTTTTGGCCTAGCAGTGGAATCTGAATTTCCACTGCTTTTAGGATCTTCAGTGTACATGTTGCTATCTCCTTCCTTACTAAAATCATTAGAAGGATGAGCATCTCCAGTTTTTGGAATATCATCATTATCTGCATAGTCCCAAAGAGGCAAACTGAATTCATCTTGATCATCTACTTGATCCTTTCTGGGTTCATCATCATCAAGAAACTCTTCGAACCTCGTAAAATCATAAGAAGATGTACCAGAGAGATAGGTACATAATTCATAGTATGGGTTAGTATATCAAGATCAAACAAATTTTTCGACCAGTTCCTTTGACATTCACTTTGTTTTCCAGGAACTCAACATGCAGATTTTCTTCAATCTTTTGGGTTCTTAAGTTGAATACTCTGAAAGCTTTACTGACCATGGAATACCCAACAAAATACCATTCATCAACTTTTTCTTCAAATTTGCCTAGATAATATGGTATTGAGAATAGTAACATGACATCCAAATGGTCTCATGAAGTCCAGGATAGGTGATCTACCCGTAAATAACTCATAAGGTGTCTTGTTCTTTGTTTTCACTACTAAAACCCTGTTTTGTACATAACAAGCAGTGTTAATAGCTTCAGACCAAAAAGCGATTGGCAACTTAGAATCTGCCAACATGGTTCTAGCAGCCTCTATAAGTGTCCTGTTCCTCCTTTCAAAGAACACCATTTTGTTGAGGAGTTCTAGCAACACTAAATTCTCTTTTAATACCTTTATCTCTACAAAAATCATCCATAACTCTATTCTTAAATTTTGTCCCATTGTCACACCTGATGATTTTCACTTTCAAATCATATTGGTTTTCTACTTGTGTGATAAACGTCTTAAGGATGCCAGTTATTTCATCCTTTGTATTAAGAAAGAAAACCCATGTAAACCTGCTAAAATCATCAGTTACAACAAGACAATACTTCTTAAGATTTAAGCTGCTCACAGATGTAGGACCAAACAAGTCCATATGTAACATTTGTAGTGGGTGAGCAATAGAGTTAACCAACTTTGACCTGCAAGAAGCTCTGTGTTGTTTTCCTTTAAGACAAGCCACACAGGTTTGATCATTCTCAAATATTTTCTGAGGTAAACCTCTCACCAAACCATCTTTGACAATCTTATTAATGGTTTTGAAATTTACATAACCAAGTCTTCTATTCCATAACATGGATTCATCCACTGTGGTCTTTGCAATCAAGCAAGCATAATCATCTTTAGCAACAATGTTGTTCATATCAAAGCTATATAAGTTGCCTTTTATAGGAATCTTAAGAAGAATCTAACTTTCATCAGGCATCTTAAAATCCTTAGAGAGAACAAAACACATATCTTTGGTAAAAAGAACATTGTTTTGCTTGTCACACATTTGTGACACACTAAAAATATTATACTTAAGCTCTTTTACATAGTACACAGGTTCAAAGTCCAAGTTACCAGTTTTGATGACCCCTTTACCAGCAACTTTTCCATTAACTCCACCTCCAAAGCCGACATACTATCCATCAGAATGTTCAAAATTTGACAGATAGGACTTTTTGCCAGTCATGTGCCTTGAACATCCACTGTCTGTGTAGCCTTGATCTGATCTTTTTGTCCTTGGATGTTCCCGCACATAAAAGTAAAGAGTTAGTTTCTTTTGGGGACCCAAGCCATGATTGACTTGGATCTGCCTCATGTATCAATATAGTTAAATCTATCAAAGGTCATTGATACACCATTGGGGTTGGTTGATGAGGTAGTTCCTTTAGGTTTCCATTCCCAACGTGCTGAGGCCTTCACAGCATTGCCCATATCCTCCCTTTTCTTGTTTACAACCGTCGTAGTGGGAACTTTTGAATGAGCAGTGGAAACTGCTGGTTTAGCTTTTGGTACCCACTGTTGGTTATAATGAACGTTTTTATTCTTAAAAGTTCTTTTCCCTGTTTGTGCAGATTTTTCATAAGTTGGTTTAGATTTTGCACTTGAAACAGATGATTTAGGGTGAGCAGTGTTAACAGTTTTAGCAGTGGCAAAAGATTTAAGACCACTTCTTAGTTGAACTGCTCTTGGGATCATTTGACTGTGTGAATTAGGGTGTAAATTGTTTTGAAACCTGTTAGTCTCCACCCTTTTATTCCCATGGACTTCCCTTCTCCCAACATGATAGTCACAATAAGCATGTAAATGATCAAAACTACCACATATATAGCATGCCTTATTGTACATCACAAATTCACTACCTAGTTGTTGAGATTTAACATTATTCCAACTCCTTTGGTTGCCCCTATGAGCTGATAGCTTGTTCCTATACATCTCAGCATACCTTACAGTTGGTCTAGGTTTATTAGCTTGTTTCCTAGGTTCCTTTGTAACAGTATTAACAACTTTTGGGATAGCAGCCTCTACATTCTTTTTAACATTCTCATCAACAACAGATGAGTCACTAGCACTTTCAAAAACATCAGTTTCATGCTTAACCTGTTCCTCATTTTTCACAAATGTGTCCTTTAGAGGACCATATTCACTTTCAAGTTCCTGAAAATCTTCTAAGCCTGTGTGAGCTAAATCTATGCCTGGAGGTGATGGAACACCTCTGAATGGTGGTGGCACTATATTATAACCCATACCAGACTTAACTTTACTCTGTATTTGAGTATTCCAAATTTTATCAATTGACTTAGCTTGATAATAACAGGTGTCTACAGTTAAATTGACATTTTCATTTATCTTTTTAAGTTTTTCAAGCTCTTCTTGGTATGCCTCATTCACAGCTGTCTTATGATCTATCTCTCTTCTAATAAGAATCATATCATCATTATATTTTGACTCATTTTCTCTATAGTGCTCTAGTTGTTTTTCTAATACATGTATAG
Source organism: Chrysanthemum makinoi (assembly GCA_910596185.1). Classification (NCBI taxonomy): domain Eukaryota; kingdom Viridiplantae; phylum Streptophyta; class Magnoliopsida; order Asterales; family Asteraceae; genus Chrysanthemum; species Chrysanthemum makinoi. The sequence continues at coordinate 127,726,784 of OU343218.1, forward strand.
CTCTCCTAAGATTTGACACATCATAATTAGCAGCAAACAACTCTGTTCTTTCATTAGAATATACATCATTAAGCCTTTCAATTTCTCTAGCAGCCCTACATGTTTTAGAACAACTTTCAAAGTTTTGTACCTCAGAGTCAGAGAAAGCCATGAGAGCAAATTCAGTAGCAATGTAAGCACCATCTGTAGCTTGTTCCTCTTGTTCATCAGCCATGAAACTCCAATCATAGCTCACACCATCTATTGCCAACATTGCCTTTGGTTCTTCCACAGTTGGTTCTTTCTTTTGCTTATACCAAGTAGACCTGTTGTCCTTCATCCTTGGTCTTCTGCATTCCCTAGCAAAATGCCCCAACTTGTGACAATTGAAGCACTCTACTTTCTTTTTGTCGAACCCTGCAGTTTCACCACCATTGATGTGGATTGGCTTGCCAGTCTTCTTGTAGAATTTCCTAGCTCTCATGCTGAGAAGAGCTATTTGCCATTTTATATCCATCTCCTCCAAGTCATCTTCATCAATTTGCTCTATGTCTTCATGAGTTAATATAGAGCCATTAACTTGAGTGAAGATAAAAGCATAAAAGGTAGGATCTCCAATACCAGCAATCTTCTTCTTTGAACCTGCAGTGGTAATGTTAACATTACCAGTGGAAACTGTAGAACCAGCAGTGGCAATATCATCATCACAGTCATCTTCAAAATCATCACTGTCAACAGAGGTTGACATCAAAGCCAAGCTGCTTGAGCTTGTACGAAGTTTCCCAGCCTTCTTCAATCTTTGTTCAATGAGTTTGAAGTTGTGGTAAAGATCATTGAGCTTTATAGTTTCAATATCTGGTTTATTTTCCCAGACAGTAACATTAGTATGAAACTCTGAAGGCAAACTTCTTAGAAACTTTAAATTGAGGTCTTCCTTTTCTATCTCAATACCAAACACATCGGTTGTGTAACAATCTTCTGGAGTTTAGTGAAGATTCTATCAAGTGAATCATTGCTTGAAGCAGAGAAGTTTTCATAACTTTGCTTAAACAATGTCTTTTGAGTCTTCTTTGTAGCATCATTACCACCAAACACTGAGCAAATCTCTTCAAAAGTTCTTTAGCAGTCTTGAACTTTGAATGCTATGATCGGTCTCTAGGAAGAGTCATCAATAACAAACTTCTAGCCTTTAGATCATTCTTCTTCAATGCTTTTTCAATATTAGTTTCAGGCACAGAAACTGTCACAACATCTGTGTCACCAACCTTCTGAACTAGTCACAGGCTTGAAAGAATCACCAGTTAAGATGATCTCCCATAGAGCATAGTCTTGAATGAGAAAGTATTGCTCAATCATTATCCTTCACATCTCAAACTCATTAAGTTTGAGCTTAGGAAGTCTTGGAGTAGAAGAGTTGGACGGGTTGTTTTCCATCTCCATTGATTTGAGTGAGTAGGTTAAGCTTATTCTTTGGATCTTCTAAAACAAAATATTAGAACCTTCTCTCTGATACCACTTGATGGATCTGGACACACACCTTGTGTCAGTGATATTTTGTATTATATTAATAAGCATGCGGAATTTACTTAGTAATACTTAGAAGACGGATTATATGATGTATTGTAAGTGAACACAGATTAAACACAAAGCTAAGCTCCAATATTATTAATGAATAATACGAGTGATCTTGCTTATCACTAGGGTTACACCTTGAAGCTTATGTGAATGATACGTATGTAATTCAGTGCCTAAGACAATGAGCTAGGACCTCCTTTTATAGTACAAGGAGTCCTTTACAAGATAAGTATAAAGATAACAATATAGAATATACAAAAGATCTTTTCTATACTTATCTAAACACGTTTTCCTAACGATTATCAAATAGCAGTGGTAATAATGTGCCAGCAGTGGTAATACGTTTCCACTGCTAGTGCAATACTTAGCAGTGTCTTCCACAACTATCAGTGGTAATATGTTTCCACAGCTAGTGCAATATTAGCGGGTTGCTCTTGATATCTAGGATTTCGCAAGGTTTCTGGAAAAAGAAGAAAAATTCGAATATAAAAAAAAAATTCGTAATGCTTCTGCAGGTCAGTTTTCAAACAGGTATAACTTTTTCGTTAACCGTTGGATCGGGCTGTAATTTTGTCTGGAGCTTCTCTATATACCCATCTAACTTTTCACCAGAGGGATCTTTCATTTGAGGTCTGAGTCGAAAGTTATTCGGTGTTAAAAATGGCTGCTGAGAGAGGTATACAAAGTCAAATTTTTCTTGGGTTTTTAGTGATACATGTTTATTAGGGTTTGTCATTAATTGTTCCTCATGGTATTTGAGCAATTAATGTAATTAATGGCCTTACAAAATCCTAACTAATCTAAACCCTAGCAAGTCGTTTTAAGATTTTATGGTTTCTTTCAATTGATCGGTTATATATATATATATATTAGTGGGTCTATGCATTAGTTCAAAATTGCTTTTGGGTAAATTACAAAGATATCTACTTTTATATCATAATATAACCAATGGCGTCCTATCCATGATTACTACATTCTATTCATTGTGGATCGGTTTTGCTTCGTTACTAGTTTGAGAGTAATGATACTGATGGAAGCATGGAGGGAAGTAAGACTATGCATTTGATGAAGTTACTGGTATCGAATCTCTACTTCTCTTTATTTGTTGAAACTATGGTTACTAGTTGATAAGAGTAAGACTATTGTTTACAAAAGTAACCCTATTACCACTGCTGCGTTTTACTCTATTGCTCGCTATCTATGGTTACGTTTCAACTGCTAGCTTGACATGTTACCACTGCTAAGCTTCTTCGTTAACACTGCTAGTTAATTCGTTTCCACTGCCAGATTATCTCGTTTCACTGCTAGTATCTTTAGCAACTGCTGCTACTTGTTATGATAACTGCTACTCGCACTTGATTATTACTGCTACCTTTATGTTAGTACTGTTTGTTTACTTTTATGCGCTATGGCTGCTAGTACGTGTTTGGATTATGAATAACATACAAGTGTTTGTGGATTAACATGGATAATCTCGTGTTTGCTGCTACAAGTCTGTTTGTTACACGGGAGCGTTTGAACTTGGTTACTATTGGTTCAAAGATGTGGATGGAGGTTAAAAGGTGCATTGGTTGGTGACGCTTGTGACACTTCGATTTGATTTTTCATATAACGTGCATGATCAAGTACCAATTATTATTATATTGATGAAGGTCCTTAAGGTTTATTGGTTGAAACTGCAAAGTATGAAGATATTATGCATGTGTATGAGTTTATCGGTGAAACTAATGTGACTACGATTGGGTTTAATAGGTAAGCAGCTTTGTGGTCCCATTGGCTTGATCAATTTGATGATATATATTGTCACATGGCTGTGATGATGAATGGGATTTTATAGCGATCATGTGCTGATACTTGCAACTTTACTACTGTTCGTGATTATTTACTTGTGCATGGTGGATGATTTAATCCTTGATCCTTGATTGGTTGCCTCCTCTTACTGATATAATCATGTGATTGGTCTATTCAAGATGGTGAGTTAGTATTCATGTGGGATTTGAAGCTGGGACACACAAATTGTACGAGTATTCTCAATTCGATGGTACTCATGTGAACAAGTAGGGCCAACATTCTGCTTGTCCGAGAAAATATTTTTCTACTGCTAGCTTCGCTCGATATCGGACAATACAAGATTTTTGGTTTTCGGATGAGATTGGAAGATGTCGAAGAACACACACATGGGTTATTGGTTCACACACACAAGGAGTTTGGAATTTGTTCTTAAAAGATTTAAAAAGCTCGTTTTTGGATTTATTGAAGAATTGATTACGAAGAGGATTATTTATCACTTATTTGAAGGTGAAGTGGGATTTCTTAGATGCGTGTTCTTATTTTTGTGCATTATTATTATGAAAAAGAATTGACAAAACACTTGACGGAGTTACGTTATTGTGCTCAGTGATTATTGTCAAGAGATTGCGGTCTCCCTATACATGGGTATACGTTCGGAGTCATGTGGTTTGTACAAGACATAAGACATGCGTTTGGGTTATTCTACTTCTTCAACAAGTTTGTTATATTTGGTTTTCTTCACAAGTGATCATTACAAGGAGCTTACAGATTTGGAGAATCATTTGATGTTCATGCACCACTCAAGGGGAAGTGTTTGATTCTTACTACTATTGATTAGTATTACTATTGATGGTTTAGATTTCTACTGTTTCAAGTTCATTTTTAGTTGCAGAAAACTTCATGGAGGGTAATTTGAAACATTGGAAGTATGAATTGGATGTGTGGTATTGGTTCGTGGTGGTCAAGATCAGGTTTGCATATGTTCTCTATTTTTTGATAACAAAAAGGGGAAGAGATGTTTGAGTGGCAAAGCATGGATTAAGGGGAAGACAAAGGAAGACAAGATTTGTTTCATTTGTTTATTTTGTCATACACGACTTTGTTTATTTTGTCATCATCAAATAGGGGAAGATAAACCTGGCTCTGATACCACATGTTAGAATCGATGCTCTAGGTTGTTTAGACCTTATCTAGGATCACAATAACATTTAACATGCACAGCGGAATAATCAAAGAACAATGTTATTGTATAAAGGTTTCTTCGTCATCATCTCTACTCTACTACAAACACTAAGTCTAGGCGTTTACAAGACCTATGCCCTAGACACACACACACCCCTTTACTAGATGTCTACATTATGTAAGACTTAATTGATTAAAAACCTACACCCCATGTCCTCTTTATATACTAGAGGATTAGGGTTTACAAGATACTACGAAGGACTAATAAATGAATCTTTTTTTGCAAGCAAGTCCCTCCATCTTTTTGTAGCTTTCATCTTTGTCACTTTAAGTCCATTTGTTTCATTCTTCTATTTACTTTGTCTCATCAAATCAAGAATCCTAACAGATTGTGTTGAGATGGTATATCAATATGAGTCAGGTAATATTGATAAGAGTTTTGTGTTGAGGAGATGGTTTGAAACTTGTGATTTATCTTTTAGTGACATGTGATGTACGAATTGAACTGATGTCACAAGAATTGGTCCTTTTGATTTTGGTCACACAGTCTCTTCTTCTTCTTCTTTTCTGTCAAAGCATATCAGTCTTCAAAAACAGTTTTCAAAACTCCTAGTGTCCAGTCGCAGTCCCCTTTTATCTTCATTTCTATCAAATCTCACCCGTTTTCAAAACGTTGCTGGCTTGGGTCAAAACGGTCAACAAAACGCAGATTTGTTGTTTTATCAGACCGCAACCTGCAAATCGTATTCCTTTTCAAAACGCACTCTTTAGGTCAAAACGCAACAAACCATTAAACAAACCGCAGTCCCTTTTAATTATCAAAACGTAACATGTTTTGGGTCAAGTCGCAACATCTTTTTTTTGACAAACCGCATAGTATTCAAACCACATTTTTGAGTCAAAACGCACAACTTGACTTTTCAATACCAAACCGCAACCAGGGTCAAATCACAGTTGACCACCACAAACCGCATAGAAGAACAAAGCACAAACCGCATCGAAGAACTTGTCAAACCGTATTCAAGAACCACTTGTAAACCGCAGTCAAGAACTGTACTATGCAACCCAGAAAACTGTTATGACGATCTGAAAACTAGACACTGCTTAAAGACACATTCAGTAACAGAAAAATGACTTCTTAAAACCAGTAAACACCAGATTCAAACCAGCTTAAAACTTGTAAACAATGTCAAAACAGTTAACAATTTAACCCAGATTCAACTTAGCTTAAAAAAACTGCTTAAAAACTTATTGTAACACTTGTAAAAGCTGTTTAACCACAACAACTGCATAAGCCGACATAAAAAACCAGATTCAAACAACATAAAGCTTGTTAATTTCAACGATTCATAAACACGTATCAAGCATCATAAAAAAACCGCACCCAAAACGCATATCAAACCGCACAAAACCGCATAAAAGATAGTAAAAAACCACATGAATCGAGCCTCATGAATCAATACAAACAACATAGCCTTGGATTTGATACCAATTGTAGGATCATTATTTTATGTTGTTTGATTATTCGGGTGGTCTAGGATGATGGAAGAACATGTTAGCCATTTTAGAGAGAGAAAAAGTAGAGAGGATGTTTTCTAGAGAGAGAAAGTAAAAGAGAAAATGAAAAATTATATTGAAAAGCACCACCCTTCCCTTAGAGGGAAGGGGTATTTATACTACATACTACACGCCCTCCTTCGGGCTGTGAATCAGGCATACATTGGGTAAAGCCCCGTCCGTCCTCCACGGTGTTGAACTAAACTAACTAACTAACTACTAAACTAGTAAATAATGTAATGTCTACGAGCTAAGATATATTAGACTATAATTGGGTTGACCGACTCTTCAACATTGATTTTCTAAATCCCAACAAAAACCATCGTCATCTGGTACGTTTTCGTTTAATAATTTCATTCAAATTCGCGGATGTATTTTCTTTTAGAGGGGCAGAATTGTAAAACTATAAATTCCGAATTCCCAATTTTACGTCTAATTTGAACTTTTCTTAAATCACGTAATTATTAATAAAATCCTAAAACCATTTATTATGCGATAATTAAACATGATTCATAAAAAACCTAAGTAATTAACTTAAAAATAATTTATACACTCTATGATTTGTTATACGTTTCCGTTTGAGCTTCATCGCATCGAATGACCCACACTAAACACATTTTATTAATTTTAACCTTCGGTAAATAAAATTTGTACACTTAACCTTCTATGGTTGTTCAAAAATCCGGCTACCCCCCCCTCATGTCACGTGTTTAGTTCTTGAGAAGACTTGAGATTGTGTATATCTCCAAAATATTTAGAAGATCTCCTTGTCTCCTTTCTTAAACCACACGACACCCACTCAATGACACAATATATGTTTTTTAATAACCTTTCCATGTTACACACGCCTTACCTTCCACATATAACATACGCCTTTTTATAGAACCCAAGTTTTGTTCGACACCAACTTCTGCTACTCCTTTTTCTCTCAAGACTAAGGCTTCAAAGGATTTCTTTTGGGTATTGATTCGTGGGGCTTTGATCGAGTCTTGTTTTAGTTCCTTCATCTCTTTACACGCCTCATTAGCAACAAGATTAGTGTTGCTCGTTTTTACTGTCCATTATCTAGTTGGGAGTCTCGTAACACACGCATAAAACTAGTATAAAAGTAATACGCCTTGTAAAACTGAGTCGAGCCTGGTTCTAGTTTGGCCTACCTACTCTTAAGAAAACCCTAAAAAGATACATATCCAAATCGGCAGCTTTCTTTCCTTTCCATCATTTGTTCTCCCCAAGAAGTAAGAAGTACGAAGGAGGTCTAGTTAAGGAGGTGATCGGGTTCTCGGGTAAACAAGCGTTGGTGAGCGTGGTTTGACATTTGGCTTGATCGTGACTGTGGTTATATTTCGAAGAAGGGTTATGTTTTGATTCAAAAGGGTTTAGGTTGTAGTTCCTTGTGTTCTTTTTTCATTCATAGCATCGTACAAAGGTACCCAATCTCCTTGTTCCCTATCCAGTCGACACACTCATATATGATCTTTAATCTAAACGTAGAACATGTAAGGTGAATTATATAATCAGGTTTTTGGCTATGTTAAAAACTGAATACGAATACCACAAGAAGACGTCACATAAAATCATGAACTATGCACCACGTGAGTCGATCTTTGTTCTTGTTTCGTTATTCAAATATGTTTGTTATATACGTCTTTGATCTGGCCTTTCGACACTCATTTTGGATCTCTAATATACATTCTAAAATCTGGTTATTAAACCTAAAGAATCAACATGAGGTGTGTAATTTTAAACGTGAATATAAAAGCACTTGGGCATTACTTTGACAACTTTGTTATTTCATTATGACCCTTTTGATTATTCCTTATCCCATATTCAATCCTTATTTCATTTAACATCTTGTTCAGCAGGTTTTCGTTGGATTCGTTTCGTTTATACGTTTGACTTATTGCTTTTCATTATTTATATCTGTTCACTGAGCGTTAGCTCAGCCGCGTTTTCTCTTCCATACGGCATGTATTAAGCGGGATGCTGGGATTGAGTGATGAGAGTAGGAGCTTTTAGTGGACCAACCCAACCTTAGTTTTCCTTGTCATCTGGAATTAGATTGAGATTTATGTTTTGTTTATTTTCTTTTCGTTTAAGAATTTGAGCAGTTTTGTATTTCCCTAGAAGTTAATGGTTTCATGACTTGTATTTTATTTATTTAAGACTTCCTCTTGTGTTTATTATGTTCTGATTAACACCATGATGTGATATTTTGACTCTTGTCGGGTTGGGGTGTTACAGATGGTCACCAAAATATACAACCTAGATCATTGGGGCGCTATTTGATTACTCAAAAACTAGATGGTCACTAAATATTAATGCACTATGTATTTTCACAAAGCCATTACTATATCCAGATGCTCGAAAGCTAACAACGGATAAAGTAATTCGGTAAAGGTAAGGTATGGGAAACATATAAAATTGGTGTAAAATAAAATCACCAGATAGATTAAGTCCAAACAATAAACAAAAATGTGGTTAATTACTTCCCGACCTTCCCATGAAAAAGACATAAACCATAGATTAACTCACGCTTTAACACTGAAACTCGCGCTTTAGTAGGTAGACACGAATTAGACTCAATGATGTCTTAATCATCATTCTCAAAACAAAACTTAGTTGGCGTTCCCTTAACGGCCAACTTCCTTGCAATCCATAAATATAATACAACAAATAGTGGCGATATCTCCACTAATAAAACTTTGCATCATCGGTTTATAATGCATACCAACGAATAATTGATTAGCTCAAAATATAGAATCAGTTAAGTTTAGACAAACCAATTATCTCACAATTTATCCTTTTCTACTCTCTCTCCTTTTTTTCTTTTTTTTTAATAATATAAAGAAACAACTAATGGTGCTTCACCATCATAATAAATCTGGATGCTTTTTCTATATACTTCAAGACTTTAGATATAAAAATAATAGTGATGTGAAATAACTACTATTACATTCCCATTGCGATGTGAAATTCCCGACCTAACCAAAGATAAGAAACATACACGAATACAGTAAATACACACAAAAGCAACCAACTATGGACTTTAATCTATAAGGTAGGCTAAGGTGTATATGTGTAACAAAATAAATTTTAATGTTGTAAGAAACAAAAGAAATGGCTCTGAGGGTTTTCCAAGGGTATCTTACTCTAAAAATGAGAGTCACAAAAGGGTTTTATACGGGGGTTAACTAATCAGTGTAGTTAGTTAATATCACACAACATGTAAACGACATAGACCATTTAGGTGTAATCCTATAAATTTACCTAGTTAGACAAGTCACTCCAATTATATCAATAATACTCATTATGGTGGTCTCGAATTGTATACCAAGCCAAGTTCTAAAGTTTACTACAAGTCACCGGCACACTAATATATTTGTGGAATTTGGATAAAATAGTAGAAATGGAATAAGCTCAATCCTCAGAAGATGGTAATAAGGGTTATGTGTGCGGGTTATGCAAGTATTGATTTCACAAAAGCATGCTAAAAAAATATTTTAATTTAAGCATATATTAGGCATATTTTTGAAAAATTAAGGACAAATAGTGTTCTAATTCTCCATCCCCCCACTTAAGATATACAACATCCTCGTTGTGTAAATTAAAAATTAAAAACAGGAAATATAAAGAATTAGAACAAAAACTCCCCTGAGATTTGCTCGGTATGATCCTCTATGATGCGTATGTAAGCAACTTTTTATTTTTGTGTGTGTAAGGGCGTTTGGATCCCAGCATGACTACAACACATAGAAAATAAAGAATATATGTGAACCACCTCTTCTTTCGTAATCTTAGTACTCACCTGTGTTAATATGCAAGAAAAATCACAGCTAGTGTTTCTTCGATAATCGATGGTTGGTAAAATAAAAATAAAAAATAAAATTGAAATTCATCAGGTCAGTCGATACGCCGTATCGAGCCTGAAAATAAAACAAATATAAATACGGGTGAATGCGCCGTATCCAAAACTCGGATACGCCGTATCAATAAACTAACAGAAAGTTCTAAAGTGCAGAAAATTAAAAATGCAGAAAAATAAAAGGATATATATGACCAGTAAGGTGAATACACTGTATCCATAGTGTTATCTTAGATAGAAATGTGTTTTCTACACATTTCTAACATCACTATGCATACATTAAATTATTGCACGAGTAACGAATAACTAAATAAATATAATAGAAGTAACATGGCTAGCACTATCTTCTCCAATTGATCATAACCTTAGTACTTTAATTGTTTTGATTAGTTTTATTTACTGTTTAGTAGTTTAATTAAATCAAAATCAAAACCTCTTTAATAATCTGTAAAATTCACTAGGTTAGTGTAAACAACACTTCTCCTGCGAATGACTCGTACTTACCTAACTTGCTACATTGATCGGTTACACTACTCGTCAGTGTTTGTCTATAGGTTAGTTCGGAAAAATATAAATTATAAAATTGATAATAAAATATAGACAACGACAGACACATCAACAAGCATTCACAACTATCTCGTGGAGCTCATGAAGGAATGAGTGAAAAACACTGAAACCTTTCCTCCTAACTAATGATATGATTGTATTAGGTTGTTTTTAGTTATGTATTTTGATGACAGTTATTGTAACAGTTCTTTATCTTCTGTACCCTTTTAGTAATGTAACTTGCTTTGGTTAAATTTGTTATTTTTCCTATTCATTGCATATCAGATTTTCTGCATACTTGTTGGTTGTATGAGCATTTCATAGGATGGATAAGGGTGTTGATTGTAATTTAAATTGGCGTGCCTAAAAGTAAAGAAGTCTACTTGCTTGACTTGCTTCTACACATACTTCACGAGTAAGCCATACTCTTTCTCACCTAGTTTCAAATTAACTCATGGCACCTTTTGTGTAGTCAAACATAGTTTGAGTCTATTTTGAAGTGCTTTGAAATACACTCGTTTGACTTTCATGATGTGAGATAAAGAGTATTTACTTCTCACAATTACACACAAACCTACCTATCTCATCTCATCAACTTATTTACTTCTCACAACTTAATTACTTCAGCACACACACTTACATCATAACTCTCAGCTCATCAACTTTTTTCATCAAACTCATTCAAACTCTTAACTCACCATGGATGCACATTCCAGAAACTTAGTGTGACAACTCGTATTTTCAGGTCATTTTTCAAAACATTACTCATGCTTCACCATTTATCGTTTATCGTAAACTAGGTTTACGAGTATCAAATTCACGTAACCTTAATGGTTTAGCTGTGAATTCATGAATAATCATCAAGGACATTCCATATAGACTAGGTTTAGTCTACATATCATTAGCATCATTATCATCATATTAGTTCATGCATGGTTTTGCATTTTACATTAAACGTATAATTTCATATTAAATAAACGCTATAGCGTAATTAATTATTTTGAACAATTGATCCGATACTTCCAAAAATTATCCCGATATATTTTTATACTTATATTAACATTATAAAATAATACTATGAGTTTACCCAGTGTTTTAAATTTATTTTGTATATAAATTGTTATATTTATATAATTACGACGGTTTTCTTAAATACTACACGATAATTATCATTTCACTCAAATTTTGCAAGAAATGTATTTTTATAATTTTTATGACCTTAATACATTTTATCTTGACCCGTTAAAATTTATTTTTAATTAACGCTACCCTAAATACTCAAATGTGTATACAAGTTACCACATGTCTTCAATTAACTTACATTTAATTATACTTATACATAATTATAAAAAAAAAAGTATCTAAGTGATGACTAATACCCCTTGTCACACAAGGGGTGAGTCATTTGAGTTTACTAAATATCTTGCAAGTATAATGTATTATACTAAACACTAAACACATACTACTCATTATTCACAAAGTAAAAGATCAAAACACTCTCTTCCTCTCCTCTTGCTAGAACCGGCAACCACAAGGACCAAGGAGAAGTTCATCCAAAATTTTCTAGACAAGATTTATACACTCTAGTATCACTCTTGATTAAGGTTGTGAAATAAAAACCTTGGGTGATTAGGAAAAATCCTTTGTTCTTATAACCTCATCAAGTTTACTAGTAAGCATCCCATATTCATGATCATATTTCATATTTATTTTTATGTTCATTTCATTAAGCTTGAGAAAACATGCAAGTCTCATGGATGTTTATACCACTTTTTCATTGTTTAAAGGGTTATATATATTTATGTCATCCTATAATTACTCCTTGGTATATATCACTCTTGGTGATGTCTAGGAACCCATGACACCCTAAGAAGGTGTATGGTAGGATTATGATAGCTTCGGAGTTGTTTTGAATTGGTTAGAATAGGTTTGGCGCGAGAAAAACTCATTTCGACAAGTTTTCTAAAGGGTCTGTCCTTATTTTCGAAATCTGGAAAATTCGACAGTAGGTAAAAATTTTTGGCCTAGATATTTATAAAATACACTTTAAAAACGAAAACGTGCGGGTCAGCTTGAACGGATTAAAACGGAGCTATAACGAAGAAGTTATGAATTTTTCAAGTTAGGCGTCTGAAAATTTCAGCAAGTTACGTTTACTTTGTACGAGTCAAAATTGAGGCTTAGGCGTTATAAATTGTGTCGACTTATCAAAAATATATTAGTATACTTTGATACGAAGCAAAGGACATATAAAACGTGAAAAGCGGATTTGTAACGATTAAATTATACACGTTTACAAAAAGTTGTCGTAACTTTATTATATAAGAAAACTATTAAATTTCTAATAGACAAGTATTACGGCAACAAGTGACCATGTTGAAGGTTGTTTTTAACATTGATGTAAAACTTTTTATATAGTGATGTCTTCTAGTAAAAGTAAGTTCGCCAAGTATATTTTCCAAAATGTCCGACCTTGTCTAAGCGAGTTGTAATGAATTATATACGGTTGCTTAAACTTTGCCGAAAACCACCCTTAAACTATATTTTGGGACACAAGTACCATACTTAACCTATATTTTTCTTTATGTTCGAGACCTCTAGGATGAAATCTTAAATACTAAAACTTTGAGATAATGATACAAGCTTCCCAAAACCGTTGAGTTCGGTTCCTAACGCTCGACGCGGCACCATTTACGATTAGCTTTTAGAGGCCGTTTAGTCACTTTCATAAAAATTTCAACGACATTATTTTACTAATTTAAAAGTTATAATTTCATAATAAATCACTAAATGATTATCGCCGGATATCATTTCAACGTAAATACATGTGGAGTAATTTAAAATGGTCAAGACGTTAAAGATTATTTTTTCTAATTTAAAAGTATTATTTTCAAAAATTCATAAGTGGTATAAATATCATCCGAATTGCATGCATAACATTACATCATGACTTATTACGAATCATATCATTCATAATAGGTCAAGTTTTGAGATTCACGCTACATTTTGGTGTACTCACTTTTGTCATCGCATCAATTCATCAAGTGAGTTTTCATAGCAGAATACATTTCCATCATTTTTATTCATACCAAGTATATCAAATTCATTTACATTGCTTAAGTTAGTTCCCCTCATGCCAATTGAATGTATGAACCGTTAATTTCGTAGAAGGATAGAAGCGAGTGGATAGCTATAGATTGTCATCGAAGGACGAGTTATAGATTCCAACCGGTTAAATGGATGCATTTCATTTAATATCATTATTTGAGTTGTTTGGCAAACACTACTACTTAACATCATAGCTTAACACGATAACAGTTTCTTGTCATGGACTTATAGCAATTGTAACATTTTATGTGGCATAATTGTCATACATGGTCTATACTTGTGTGGTCATATAAAACATTTTTGTGGAAAACTAGAAGGGGGGGTTGAATAGTTTTACCAATTAAAACTTCCTTTTAATCTATTTAGATCGACTTATGTCAATCTATTTGGATGTGTGTGTTGGATGTTGATAAACAAGCATGTAAAGGTAAGTAATGAAAAGATTAGAGTAAGAAGCACAAAACCACAACGCAAGTATTTATAGTGGTTCGGCTACAAGGTCACCTTCCTCCCTACTCCACTCCCAAGTCACCTACCGAGAGTTCAGAATCACTACACCAATCTCCTTATGGCGGGAAGCCTTCACAACGCCGCCACTTTTTCCGTACTAGGCTAACCAAGGGTTCTTTTCACTCCAAGGTGAACCACACCTACACAACGTCGCCTACCCTTTATAAGGTACTAGGCTAAGTACCTAGTTCTTTCACACCTTAGGTGAACTACACCTTCACAACGTCGCCTACCCTTTATTAGGTACTAGGCTAAGGACCTAGTTCCATTGCAATGGAGGAATTACTACCACACTACACCAACGACTAATCCCAAAGGAGATCTACTCCTTTACAACATCATCAAGGATATCAATATCCTTGGATCTAAAACTAGTCTATTTTGTACATCGAAACACACCATATCGAATGTACATCTAAGGCACCTTTCACTAATGCCTTTGACTAGATCTACAAGACACCTTTCACTAATGTCTTGTGTCTTCACTTCTAAGCACCTTTCACTAATGCTTCTTTGTCTTGACTTCTAAGCACCTTTCACTAATGCTTCTTTGTCTTGACTTCTAAGCACCTTTCACTAATGCTTCTTAGTCTTGACTTCCAAGCACCTACCACAAGTGCTTTATCCTATAGACGATAGATACCCTTCACTAATATCTTCGTCTTGACTCTTAAGACATCTTTCACTAATGTCTTCAACACTACACTTCTTTGAAGAAAGAAAGGAATCATCAACAAGAAGACTTCAGTAGCCTTGATGGTGAGGAAGCATGGCAACTCATGGACTTGAGCTTTCTCGACTTCAAAGGTGGTGATCTTGCCTTTAAGAGGAACCTAAGAGATCACACAAAAACAAAACTACAAACATAGATCTCTTGGATCTAAGGTTAGTGAGTTTTAACTCAGGGGAGAAAGTATATTGAAAGGGGTTAGAAACAATGAAGAAATGGCTCACTATTTATAGAGGAAAAATCCTACTGTTCCCCGGATCCCACGGATCCCTACCTCAAGGGATCCGGCTAGCACAAATCTAGGGATCCGTGGTCCGCTCCTCTTTGCCCATAGGTATTTTTGGTTATGGGTCATGGGTTATGGGTTGATCCATGGTTTTCTTTCTAGATACAATGAACTTGGTTAAGTGGTATATATAAAACCATAGGTTATGGGTCAAAACCATTTGCTAGTATTTTACCCATTTAGTATATACTTGTATTTACCCATTTTAGCATACACTTAGTTTTTACCTATTTTAGTATACACTTAGTTTAAGTACATGTTTAACCCAATATGTAAACACTAGTTGTTGTACATATGTATCTAAATCATAAAATCACTTATACTTGTTTTAGTGTTTTATGTGAAAGCGTAAGTGTGTTAGAAAACTATTAACTCAAATTATTTACGTACTCTATTTGTTTCGTTAAAATGATTTTACTTTTGTTATCGACAAAACATTAGAAGATCGTAAAATATAAATAAACGTTTTTACGGCTTATTTGTATTAACAATCTCCCCCTTTTTGTTGATGAAAAACATAAAATTATTTTAAGGAAAAGCTAAAATTCGTAAAAGTTTTGAATTTGAAGTTTTTACTTTCTTTCCCGGTCGAACAACAAGTGTTTGAAGGAAGGCAACACGTTATTTTTAAGAAAAACATGTGAAAGAATTAAAAGTAAAAAGAGATAGAGAGCAAATAACGGAAAGGATCTCGCTCTTTTATTCCCCCTTGACGAGTCCATCCCTATGTAAAGGCGTCAAGTAAATGATACTAATCTAGTTTGTTTTCAAATAAGTTTGCAAAAGATATCGCTCTACAGAGAGGCAATGTGCTCCCCTTGATGATTGCAATTGTTGCAAAGGGATGTCACGAAATGTAAACCTAGTATTGCAAGTAATTTGCAATGTATTGCTTTGACATAAAGCTCCCCTAGCTTTATGATGTCAAAGTCTTCACATGTAAATTGAATAACTACAAAACAAAGGTTAGAAATCAAGTATAATTCACAATTTCATGCAAATGTGATTCAAGTAGTAGTAAAAGAGGTTTTTTGTCTCCGCGGATCCCGGTTCCCTCCTAGTAGGGATCCGTCTAGGCAAACTGAGGGATCCGTCTGGTGATGAATAAAAGTGAGATTGGTATAACAATAAATGTTAATACCGAAAGGAGATATGGATTATATAGTATACTACATACTGAAATATAGCAAGTAGCATGTAATTCCATTTAATAAACAAGAGTTATGATATACATGACTCAAAAACAAGACAATAGACAATACATGACTAGGAATTTCTAGATCCCCTAAGGCTTGAAGCTAAGACACCACTATAATCTTCTAGCTCAAGTTTTGTTTAGGTTTAATCTCGTCGAAACGTTCGAGGAGATAATAGAACATGAAACGCTTGGTCTTCTCACTTCATGTATCAAACTTTCAACATGTTGACAATGATAGCAATCTTTGCCATGGCTAGGTAGTGGTGGTGGATGAAATGAAATGCCTTGATTCGAAGGATCAAGTGAAGCGGCTTGTGGTGCTTCAAACGATGGAGGGATTGGTGGAGGTGCATTTAAAAATGACTCAACCAAGAATGATGGTGGTGGTAGAGAAGTGTCAACTTCCATATGGTCGGGTGGTTGATTTTGATGATTTGTCATAATCCAAATGGGGTTATATGATGAAAACGAAAGGAAGCCGACAAGTGTTGACTCAACACCTTGATTTTGAACCATTATTCCTCCTAATGAGGAGTATGTTGTCGACGGAAGCGGATGAGACGGCCTAGGAGGCAAGTCCTCTAAATTGTAGAGGTGTGGTGATGATAGTGGGGATGTAAATGAAATAGCTCTAGGAACCAACGGTGATGGTTTGGTGGAGATGATATTGTTTGGCCTAGGAGGTATGGTGGTGTTTGGCAAAGGTATTTTTGTGGGTATCAACCTTTTAGAAATTGGTTTGATTGGATGATGAAGGATTCTATCATTTATCGGCTTGGGAGATGATTCGGTTGAAGAAATTTCGTGTATAACACGAGCTCTTTTTATGGGTGGTTCTTTGGTGGATAAGTTACTACTTGGGGTTTTCCTCATGATGAGATGATTTCAAGAGGTTGCAAGACCTGAAGTTTAAGATGAGAGTGATGACTATGGAGGTCCTAACAAGGTGGTTTATAAACTAAGAGATTTGGCAAGTGCATTTAAGCTTTAAGCCACTAGAATTCATTGGAATGTGATGATTGACATGCACAAGAGTCAATTTCAGAGTTGCTCTCGATCTAGAAATCATTTAAGATGAGATGGAGTGTTTGAGTTAGGAAGATGAGTTGAAATGATTGTTTTAGCAAGATTTGACCTATACTGTCATCCAGATCCCACGGTTCCCTCCTCAGAGGGATCCGTCTAGGCTAATCCTAGGGATCCGTCTCTCAGCAGCTATGAAAGAGTGGAAATGATGTTTCTAAGATCTAATACCTATATCATTTTGAGTGTTTCAGTCCTCCTAAGTGTTTTAAATGAAGGGATGCTTGAGTACTTGAAGGTAATGAATGATGTAGCTAATGATTGTCTTTTGTGGAAGGATTTGGAATTTTCAAGAGTACCAATGGATGAATAATGATGACACTAAAGATTTAGAATGTCAATTGAAGCTAGATGATCCTAGAGATCAGGTTGTGTCTTAGGATAGTGTTTTGGAAAATATCCTAGAAGCTTTAAGATGAGAAAAACTAGATTTTGATCAAATTTGATCAATTTGGAGGTGAGGATGATTTATGATCAATTTTGCCATAATTGAAAGATTTCTAAGACTAGATGTGAGGGATCAAGTAGAAAATAAGGTGTGAGTTTAAGAGCGGAAGAGTAATGGATTAAAACGAAACAGTAGATCTACAAGCGTTTTTAGAGTGTAACCTCGGTGAGTTATGTATGAATGGAAAAGATTAACCTATCTTGATAAGGACTTAATTTGCCTTAAGACACTATGTTTAGCTTAGTGTGAGGTGTTCTAAGAAGGTTTTTGAAATACAATGCTTGTAATTGCATTTTACGTTCGACGGATCCCACCGGTTCCCTAAGAGTAGGGATCCGTCACTAGTGTAACTTTGGGATCCGCCCATGCTTAGCAGACCTTTACTAAAGGTATGCAATGATCTTGACAATGCATTATATTCCAATATTAGTTTAAAGGAGTTCTAAAACTAAGATATCAAATGTAAAATGTTTTATTTCATGAAGAAAATTAGATTACATTGATAAAGCAACAGTACAAAAAGAGATTTGATCCTATTTTGGAATACTATTGGTTTCCTTGGGTGTTTTCACTAGGAGGATCATTATGTGATTGATGAGTGTTGGTGGAATCAAGAATGAAGAAAGTCTTCATGAGAGATATGTTTAGCGGTTCCAACATCTTGTTCACAAGAACGCATAACGGACTTTGAAATTGAGGATGGAAGTGCATAACATTATTATAGATAGGCGTGTCAAGAACATTCCATAAGGGATGAGTTTATTCTTGGAGCCTTTGAAGATTTGCAATTAATAGCCTTGAAGAAGTAGGCTTAGATTGTATGGTTGTTGTGTTCAAACAAGCAGTACAAACATGTGAGCACAACAAGCGGGAAGGATTTCTCGATTTCCCCTAAGACTCCAAACATTTTCACGTGGGATGAGTGCAAGAGGCTTGTACTCTTCTCGGATATCCCTTGTAAAGATAATGTTTGGATCGGAGTAATATGGTCGAGGTTTGCATATTATGCGATTTAAATCTTCGGGAGAGGGTATGTGTGAAAAATATGGACTATTTTCTTTCACGAAAAGTTGAAGAGAGAATCAAGAGACCAATCTTCGATGAAGGCACATTGTCCATGATTTGGAATCCGGAGGATGTGAGCAAAATGCCCAAGGGTTAGAGTGAACTTTGGTTTTTGATATAAAACCAAAGAGATAGAGAGCGATCCTCGATTACGAGACGAAGTTAGACTTGTGGAAGAATTCCATTATGAACCTTGGACATATCTTCTCGCTGATTTCAAGAAGACATTCTAGTCCTATGGCTCGGAAGGAGGTATTGATACCTTCTTTCTAATTGTAGAGAGGTGTTACAATACGTCCTTCATGGAAGTGACTTCGAGATTATTGAACCCACGGCATGATTGCCGTGTGTGTGTTGGGTTTGAGAGAGATGTTCTGAGTGTAGACGAAGTGAGTGAAAAATCAAACTCATATTCATGCGTCATAGTTGAACCTATAGAAATGACAAGTTAATGAAAGGAAATGTTTGTGGTCAACGTATGTTAATCTAAAGTTTTTACTAGATTTTTATTAACAATGGTTTTAATTGTGAGATACACTTAACTCACATATGGTTTTGACATACAAGTGGAGTATTACCTTGTATCTAAAAGAGGTTTTGATTTGCATGAAAAACTGTTTTCCAAAGAGGGACGGATCCCACGGTTCCTTTTCAAAAGGGATCCTAGTATAACTTCCGATCAGGATCTCAGAAAGGTGTACATAAACAGATTTTATAGTTTTTATACCACTAAAATATGTTTTATCCTACATTTTCCTTTAGCATGCATACATGACTTCTAATGTATCAATTTAAAGAAATGAAACATATAAATCAAAAGAAATGATAAACACACTATAACAAAAGCAACTAGATAATCTAGATCATTAATAATATTGCATTTCAATGCTAAGGATGATACAAAGGATTGGGTAAATGACCCCAATATAGATTAACAACACAAAGTAAATGTTCCGTATGTGAACTTCATCTAGGGAACACAAGTGCAATGAGTGTTATGACGATGAGCAGTTAATGAGTGCATGTAAACCATGTTGATGACGGATCTTTGGTTTCGCTGAGATGGAAATGAGGAGAAGATAAAGTTTTTTAAGTGAGAGGGAATTTTTGAAATTGATGATTTGAAAAGGTGAGGATTTGATAGATAGGTCGACTGAGAGTTTTATAGGAAGGAGGAATTTTGAAATTCGTGTTATGTTTTATTATTGGATTTAAAAGAAACAAAACATAAGTTTTATATACCACGATTTTTAGACGAGAAATAAAACACGTATGTGAGAAAAAGGCTTCCTAATGAAGCTTCATGTAAAACATGTATAAACACAAAAGATAATCATATAAATACCTAAATAGGTATATGTAGGATATTGGTTTTCACATACACATCAAACCATAGCACAAAGTAGGCGTATAAGTGGAATTCTAGAGAGAGAAAGTTAGAGGTTTAGGGAACTTAGTGAGAGAAAGAAAATTTATTATGAGTTTTTCCAACTCTCTACCTCGGGAGGTAGAGAGTATTTATAGTCTTACATAAAACGCCACACACCCAATGCTGGATCGTGCATAAAAGACCCGGTCTCAGTTCCTCCACTTGTTACTTAACAAAATACTACTTAACTAAATATAACTATGACTACGAAAGCATTCTAACGACACATATACTCAGGTGACCTAATTTTAATACCCGGAATTTTAATTCCTAACAATATCTCATGGCGTCACCAACCATATACTTAGATGACATTGAATACAATCGAGAATTACATTAACAATTGATCTTGCATTCTTGATGTAGTACTTTGGTTCAAGTCAGAAGTCATTGATTCCACTCATTGCATGTTTGGTTAATCCAAGTGGAGGTCTTTATCGATCCACGGATAATAATGTTAGCTGCCTTTGAGATCATCAAGAAATAGAAAATCTCTGATACATCCATTGCGGGTGTTGGTATTATGTGATGATGTGACTTTCTGAATGACATGCTCACATCTCCGACATGATATCTTCTCACGAGTAGCTGAAGCTTTAGTTGATTCAAGATATTGGCGCCACAGAGCGTAAGCACGAGTTAGAATATCGTGAGTCATGATACCAATCATGATATCTTTGATATGAATGTGTTGCAGGCGAAGATGCTGCTATGGATTTATCATTCCATTCCGGACAACAAGAAACGCTTCGGTAATTGCATAACAGCTAGTTATTGAATCGCATCTAAAGTGTCTTGATCACTTTCGCTGAATTGAGGTACACGGCCCACGGTTCCCCTCAAGGATCGTACATGTAAGCACGCCTCGCGGATCAAAGAATACCACGAAGAATTTCCTCGATGTGGTTTCGCAAATTTAGCCGCTCTCAAACCGAACGCCTCAAAGAAGACAACACGCGAGTGAGTGAACTAAATAATTTAAGTCCACCGACGATGAAAAGATTTTGAAAACAATCGTGTATTGCTCAATGAAATTGCTTTTGCAATATAACCCAAGGTTTTAATGAAAATCAATTATCAATCATAAAACACCTTTTAATTTGAAAGATAGACACTGGCCGACGCGCTTAATGAAAGGAGTTTTAAAGCACAAAGACCGGTTAAAGGTATCCACAATCCATAACCCGAACTGTGATTGATTCAAAAGAATGAATTGTTCTGATTGTTTCTCGCTCGCTTGTCACATGGTTGATCCTCAGATAATAGATCTCACATGCCACCTACCGCAAAGAGCTTGTTAGGATGTTGGCTCCAAGGCTTTCCATCTTCACAAAGGAATATGTAAACACATCACTGCATGTTCCGGCAATACCACAAGGATAATGCGCAGACTCAAGATATTGGCACCTCTTTCACATTGTGTGAAACAGAGAGTCTTCATTGACAGTGTCCTAATGAGATTTATTGATGATCTCAGCGGCACTGACCAATTTGCGCTATTGGATCCTATATCGAGACTGTGAGAGGTCTTGATTGCAAAACCGCCAGTTATCTCACCTGCTAGCCACTTGTTAAATACCCAACCAGTAAAACTCAAAACGTTTCACACACCAAATGCAATTTAAGATCGAGAATATAGGAATTCCCTCGGTCGCTAAGTCCCACTGAGGATGAATTGGTGTTTCTAAACAACTGTGATGATAGAATGATCACTAAGGATAGTGATCGCAAGAAGGGATGTATTACGGCACCAATGTTACATCATGTTCGACTTAATACAAATTAAAAAGAAATTAAAAGTTAAAATATATACAAACGCTATCACTATTTTTAAAATCCCATGTTTTCTTCTAATTTTATAAAACAAAATAACTTAAATAATCTATTTTAATCAAAACGAAACTTAAATTACATTTAAAAACGCTATTTAAAACGTGAAACGTAGCCGCTATTTACTTAAATGTATGCCTTGTTTTGTAAGATAAAACGTGGAATTTTATGAAATAAAAGGCCTATGAATGTAAAATCAATTTTCTTACTTACTATATGATAAAAGAAAATTTTTACAAGTAAACATACTTTTATCATACTTATTTATTATGATTTAAAATACTATAAAACACTAATTAATTGATTAAAAAATATGTTCACCATGCAACCAGAAAAATCATAGAAACTACTTTACACCATGGGAATCTAAGAAAATAAAGGGGCCAACAACTTATTGAATAAGCCGTAAAAGTTAAATGCATGTGCTCACAAAACGGTATGAAAGGAACTAATATGCACATACCACACCATGGGCATGCTGTATATGTGTTGAGCCGCATTTAGCCGGGTCAGAGGTCCCTAGTTCTAGTCCCACTTCTTCCTTGCTTCATTTTTCCAACCACACTCACATTATCCTTTAAGGCCAAAGCTAAGTTAAAAGATTACAAAGTGCTCAAGAGGAGAAATGGTATTGTGCTGGGTTGCCGTGTGCGCAGTAAATTGAAAAGTACGTAATTCCGTGTTCAATTCCTGCTCTACCAACACATTTTTTTGATAAAACCTAAAATAAACAATAAAATAAGCATTTTTATAATCATAATTTCAAGAAAATGTTAGAAGGCACTTTAACTAGCTTCTAAGATTTTTTTCAAATGCCACCCAAAAACAAATATGTACAAGTTGCTTTTAAAAAAAAGGGTCAAAAGAAGTTTCCATGAATGCTAATCAACAAGCTAATTATATGAACTACCATTTTCCTTAACTTTGTTAAGCGTACTAAACTTCAATATCCCAAAAGGATTTAAGCTTAAATCTTTATAATAAACACACACTAAAATTCTAAAGTTTACCCAAAAAAACCGCATCAATAAAAATTTCCTGACTTTTAAAAGAAATGAACTAATTTGACTTTAATGAACTAGGGATTGATTTTAATGATTGAATATATTATAATAAGCTAAAGTAAGACTTGTTTAATCAATTTTATCAACTTGTACACATGAAAACAAGTGATTATGGATCACAGCCCATAATAAAGGACAAGTTGATTAAAGTTAGAAGCTATTTTGACTTTACTCAAATAAGACTTGGTTTTTATGTGACTTTAAATGAGCTATATTATCCTATATTGTAAATGTATCAAATCCAATAACAAAGATACATTAACAACCTTTAAACACAGCTTTTTATCAAGCAAAATTCAAACGCCTTTATAAGGCGTTTTGAAGTCAAAGCTAAACACTGAAGCTAAATATACCGACTGCACATTATTTAATGTTATAAAGGACTGATTTAAGCTCATAAATACCTACACAACAACTAATACCTACTACTAATCATTATTATGCAATATTACTTAGTGAAATATTGAAACTCAAATAACCGAGAAACTAAAGAACAAGTAACTTATTTTAAGTAATATATTGACTTATCAATACCAAAGAAGCATTAAATCACATACAAGGTATATAAGCTTTAAACAAGAGTTGGCTAAAAATGAAGGAATAAGCTTACAAATTTGAATTCAAACATAAACAAAGAACCAAGGGCTGAGAATCACTCCTATAGCTTCCCAAGAAGCTCTAAACCAATAAGCAATCCATAGTCAACATGCTTCAGCCTTTCTTGGCAATCTTCCCACCTAATTTTTATTTTTCAAGCTATTTCTTTTGAATATTTTTGTGAATTTTTTCTTTGAAACTAAACTCGAGTTGTAAGATTCCAATAGCCATGGTTTTATAAGAGCTTTTAAGAGCTTATTGAAGTTCAAAATACAACAACCATAAACAACTTAAGCTAAATTTGAGATTTTTGCTCAAAAATTGCATAAACCGATAATGCGAAATAAAACTTGAAATTGAAAACCTAAATATAAGTGTTTTATTACACTTAAATAAGATTGGCAAAAACACTCTGCAAACTTAAACATAAATCAAAAACTTGGGTTATTAAAACAAATATACTAAAAATTAAATTACACTACTTCTAGTTATTCTCCTTCGCTTTTTCTTCTTTTTATAGACTTTCAAAAGCATCCTCACCCTTTTCTCTCAATCATTTAAAACCATTGATAGGTCAAACATCACAACTTGATTTTTACTTTTGGCGCCAAAAGGTCTTTTATGGGCATGTTTTGTTAATTAATGCTTTGGACTTTTGTGGAGGCGTAGGGAAATGTTTAACCAACAGGTTGGAGTAGGGGCGCAGATATGGTAGAAAAATCAAGGTGAGATGGTATGATCTGCTTACAAGTAAGGGTGAAGTTATGTACATGAACACCGGGTTTGGATGATGGGTTTTATTTAAAGCGCGGCCTGTTAATCGATTTGGGCCCGATAAGTCGGGTTGTGTTTTCGACTTGCTTTGTGTTTAAAGTTGATGGGATTTTTTAATAACACAAGGACCATGTGGTTGTAATTTGTGAAAAGTTAAGGACCTAAATCGTAATATTTCCAAACTTATCAAGGCGGATAAAATTCGTAAATAATGGGAATAGTACAAGGACTAATATTCGCATAAAAATTTCATTTTTAAATGTCCAAGGACTAAACTCAAGTTTGAAACTTTAAGTGGCCTAACTTGTAATTTTCCCCAAAAGTTTACCATAAGGACCAATTTTTGTCATTTATGAATATACAAGGTTTATTTTTGATTATTTTCAATTTTAAAATCACCATGACTATATTTGACATTTTTCAAAGTCAAGGACTAAAGTTGTCAATTTGTGATTTTTAAACTTAGGAAGGTTGTTTTTCACAACTTTGAATCCTATTGACCTTAAAATGACTTTTTACAAGTTTTTGAATTTCCAGTGACTAATTTTTTGACAACTTTCGTGAATCCTGGGGACTAAAACTGCCACTATGTAAACTTGATAATGCCAAATTTATTTTGGTGTTTTTGCATTTAAACATATAAAACACTTGTTGTGATATCTCTTTTACATTTTGATGAGTCTTCTTGAAAGTGTTTTATTGATGATTTTTGCAAACTCAATTTGTGCATATTTGGATGAATATATGAGACTGAGAGGGTCTCCTCCTTCAATATCAACAATCTCTAAGAGAAAGTCAGATAATGTCTGCCTCCCGTGAGAATGAAACAAGTCCTTTTAAGAGGAACTTGAGTGATTTGGGAAGTTGAAGTGCAGTAGGCCATGGTCCATGACGCCTTGTCTTCAATACCGATGTTACCATCAGAGCATATGAATTGAACCGCTTATGCCCTAAGGTTGAATAAATGGAGGGCTATTTGTTTTCACCCTTTCTCATTCAATTCTTTTTAATTCTTCAACCCCTTCAGTGCTTACCGAGACTTCATAGATAGAACCTTGTTGGGTTTATTCCAAAGACTAGCTCGCCTCACCAAGACTCTTCCCATATCTCATTTTTCTCCTTTTATCATCATACCTAAGAACTCTACACTAACTAGTGGATAGTCCCTCGGTAGATCCCTCCCTCTGGCGGATCATGGGAACACATACCTAACCTTATCGCCCTTATATCACCATACATAATGTAAAGTTGGTCGGTCTTTTTGGTATTGTTCATCCGCCATAGGAACCAATTGAAAACCATTTGAAAATCAATCCAGATACTTATGATATATTATCAAAGCATTTTGTACCTGAATTGTTTTGATATTTTTAGAAGAAGAACTCCCTCTCAACATGTGAATCAAGTATTTGAAATAGTTTTCCACACGGAGGCAAGAGAAAGAATTAACTTCTTTGATTACCATTTTAAAAAATATCAACATCACTTTCCTAATCGAATCAAGTAGATAAAGCATTTTGGGGAAGGATGAGGTTTTCATGATTTTGCTCCCCTCAATATGTGCCTCGAGATTTGAAAAGAGTTTTGCACATACTAGAGGGAACCCGCACCTTGAGATAAGTTATCACGTTTCAAATCATAGGTTTAAGATAGATGCTCCCCCTCAACATGTGCATGGAAAATTTGAAATCGTTTGACATATGTGGGAAGGAGAGCTTGTACATCCTTATAAAACCATACCGAATTATCGCTTAAATCCAATTTAAATCACACATTCTCCCTCGATCACAATTATCAAATCATTTGAGATTTGTGATCTCTTATAGATTTAAATTGATTTTGAAAGCTTTTAAGGAGAATTGTGACTTGATTATGAAAGCGTTTTAACCGATAATGATCGGATTTTAAGACTTTAAACTCCATTGATAAAACATGCTTGAATATCTTTTGAAAACAATTGAATGCCAAATAACTTTTAATTTAATTGAAATCATTCTCTCCCTCAATCAATGACATAGGTTGTTGATTGAGAGATTGATATTTTGACAAATAAGTCCAGATGATTATCAAAAATAGAGACAGTTATTTTTCAAAGCGCTTAGTTTTCAAGAGATAAATGTTTAAAGAATCAGAGCATGAAATTTTGAAAACATGATAAAGTATGGCTCTGTTTTTCCTTTGAAAAGGGTTATTGCCTAAAATGACAATAAACCATTGTTTCTCCTTCTCCCAAAATAATTTTTTGATTTTGAATTCAACAACATCTAAAGTCCCGTGTCATTCTTTGAATGACAACACAAAGACCGTAGATATTATCGAACCGAGAAAACGCATGACAAAAAGACAATATTTTTGAAGATTTTTCTAATTTTTCAGATTTTTATGGGTTTTGAAGGTTTTATAATTTTGTATTTTGATTTTCGAATAGATATATACAAGAGATAGATGTAGATAGACCTTTACTCGCTTCTCCCCAAGACGCTTGAGTGTTCTCGTTGAAGACTTTTCAAGCCAAGACGGGAAGAATAAACTCAAACGCTCTCTTGGAAGAGCTTTGGTGAAGATGTCGCTAACCGATATTCGACCTCACAAAATAGAGTTCCACCACACCTTTTTCCACTTGTTCCCCGATGAAATGATGTCGAATGTCGATATGCTTTGCTCTTGAGTGTTGAACGTTGTTGCATGAGAGAGCAATATCACTTTTATTATCACAAGATGTAGGGATTTTGTTGAATTCAAAGCCATAGTCCGATAATTGAGATCTCATCCATAAGACTTGAGCACAACAAGATGACATGGCTATGTATTCAACCTCTGTAGAGGAAATAGAAGTACTCATTTGCTTCTTTGAAGACCATCTCACAATCTTATCACCCAAAAACCGAGCACCTCCGATGTACTTCGACGAGTATCTTGACACCTCGCATGATCGAAGATCCGCATAGGTCGTTAGTAACATACGGTGTCCTTCGGTACCAAAGACCCATATTGATGGTTCCTTGGAGATACCGAAAGACCCGCTTAACCGCTTCAAGGTGCTTTTTAGTAGGCTTAGCCTGGTATCTAGCACACATGCAAACAAATAACAAGATGTCTCGGTCTACTAGCCGTGAGGTACATCAGGGATCCAATCATACTACGATATTTTGTTTGGTCAATCATGATCCCCGAGTGGTCCTCATCTAGTTTGGTTCGATCAATCATGGAGTGTCAACAGGGTCACTTGAATCAAATCCAAATTTCTTTAAGATCTCAATTGCATATTTAGATTGATTTATAAAAATGCCTCCCGGACTTTGTGAAATTTGTAATCCCAAGAAAATGACATTTGTCCCATCATTGACATTTGAAATTTTGAACTCATTTCATTAGAAAACGATCACATTCCATTGGGTCTGGCGAGGCAAAAATAATATCATCAACATAAATTTGAACATGAATTAAATGTTTGCCTGACTTCCCGGTGAACAATGTTGGATCAACTGCTCCTTTGCTAAATCCGGTTGATAGAAGAAACTTTGATGCTGTATCATACCATGCCCTTGGAGCTTGCTTTAAACCGTATAGGGCCTTCTTCAAACGATAAACGTGAGTAGGATGCTCTTGATTTACAAATCCTTCAGTTGGCCGACGTGAGACGACTTCTTTAAGATCTCCGCTTAAGCCGCCTTTACATCCATTTGATAGACTACCATGTTCTTACTTGCAAAGATAGCCAAAAGATTCTAATTGCCTCGATTCGAGCCACAAGAGCAAAAGATTCTTCAAAGTCTATACCCTCCTCTTGACGGTATCCTTTAGCAACTAATCGAGCCTTGTTCTTCAACACATCACCATGCTCATCAAGTTTCACTTTGAAGATCCATTTTAGAGTAATAATCATAGCACAACTGAGCGGTACTAACTCCCATACATCTAGTCGATCGAACTCATGAATTTCATCTTGCATAGCATTGAACCAGCTATCTTCATTCATGCGGTTTTAACATCTTTTGGTTCGATCTTAGAGAGTACGGAGTTGAAGAAGCACCATAAGGCATCGGTTGCAAGTTGTTTCCGTGTGGATACCGGACGAGAAGGATTTCCAATGATGTTGTCTAATGGATGATCGTGAGTCCATTTTCCGAGGTGTTCATGTGGTAGTTGTTGAGGGATCAAGTAGCAGAGTTGATGTCTCCTCGAAGAAGATGGTTCTGATGAAGATTCGTGAGCAAATATGTTTTCAAATGGAGAATCTTCGGGAGTAGCAAAGGGATTAACTTCATCATTGATGCCGTAAACAGTTCCATGATGTACATTTGAAGAATGATGATTTGTTGATGAGATCAAGGATCAGTAGCAGGTGCTTCTTGACTTAAAGATATTGAGATGAGGGATTGACTTCATTCACGGAATATGAGCAACTGCTAGGGATCAACACCTCATTAGTACTTGGATCATAAAGTTCATCAAACATAGGATCAAACAATTTCTTTAAATCATCTTCACATGGAGGTACATATGGAGTTTCTTGAGAAGAGTTTGGAACAAGGGATGAACCAATATGACTGATTTGAAGTGCGGTCCGAACTGAATTGTTCAGAGCCGTTTGACCGTCACTCATCAAACGTAACGTGAATTGTTTCCATGATGTTTCCGGTTCTTTTGTTGTAGATTCGGTATCCCTTTTTGTTTGGTGCATACCCTACAAATACTCCAATGTCCGCTTTAGCTCTAAGTTTGCCTAAGTCTTGAACCTCATTAGTTGGATAGCACAATGCTCCAAACACACGAAGGAAAGAGAGATTAGGTTTTCTGTTGTGGACAAGTTCATATGGAGTCTTTCCATGAACAAGGTGAATCGGGAACGATTTTGTGTGTAGCATGCAAGGCAATAGCAAACCTTCAGAGAAACATTGGAACTTTTGAGTAAATCAAAGATTGTTCTAGCGGCTTCTACAAGAGTTCGATTTCGCCTTCAACTACACCGCTCGTTGAGGAGTTCGTGGAACACTTCTTTGATGGCCGATTCCAATGCTTTCATAGAATTCACTAAGTTGTTTGTTAACAAACTCAGCCCATTGTTCTGTCCTCGATAATTCGACGGTTTTGTTAAGTCGAACCCGCAACTGCTTGATGAGTTTGATGATGATATCGAGTTTCATCCTTTGTCCTTAAGAACTTGACCTGTGAATCTAGAGTAATCATCAACTATAACTAACACATATTTCTTCCCAAAGATATTCTCACTCTCATTGGTCCACATAAATCCATATGAATTGTATGAAGAACTTCTGTGACAGAGTTAGTAGGTTTGGGTTTATGGGCATACTTGCTTTTTCCCAATTGACATGGTGAACAAAGATGATCCTTTTCATACTTTAGTCGAGGTAAACCTACAACTAAGTCCTTTCCGGAGAGATCATTGATGGTGCCGAAGTTCAAGTGATTGAGACCTCGATGCCATAACCATGACTTTGTTTTTGAAGCCTTTGACAGCAAGCAAATTGGAGAAGACTTCATCATATCTTCTATAGAGATGGTGTAAAGATTTGAACCACGAGTTCCTCTTAAAAGTTCCTTACCATCAAGTTCTCTAACAAAACAAGTATGTTTTCTCAAGGCTACTTCTAGATCAGAATCACAAAATTGACCGACAGAGAACAGATTATGACCAAGACCTTCCACATAGTATACTCTAGAGATAACACTATCACCAACAACATAATCACCATAACCCATAATTGCACCGAAATGTTCATTACCGAATCTAATCGTCCGATGAATTTGCTCACGGTTCATGAGCCGCACCGGTCTCCAAATATATGCTTGGAACAAACTGAGTCCGGTACCACGTAATCGATTTGAACGACCGCAGCTTGAACACGCACAAGAATGGATAATCGGATAATTGGGATCCCCATGCAAGAATGGGTTCCACTTGGTTAGTAATGTGAATTGGAACACCCACATCATAAATAGAAACATCCATATCAGAAGTAGAAGCAATGGAATCATTGGGAATATATGCAATGTTGGTGTCGTATTTGACCTATTCAAAGTATGTTCACTTCTTAAGGGAATAGTTCTACCAATAGGCATCCATTTTCTAGTGGGCATAATCTTAGCAGTTTGAGAGGAAAACTGATTATTCTTATGGCCAAAAGGTATCCAATAATAACCTATCTTTATAAATGTACTTCCCGTGGGTTTCCATGCTTTTCTAACAATCTTCGCTTTTGCCCTTTTGCCTTATTAGCATTAACAATTTTAACCGGGCATTTGACAGCATTAGACAAAGCATTCACACCACATTCATGATTAGCAAATGTAATTCAAGGCATCATTACAAGGTTTGCAAATAGTATCGAATTCAATTAATTACAAGACGCCTAAGGCTAATACTAGAATCAACACGATTCGCTTTATTCAACTCAAGCTTAAAGTTCCTAGATTGGTCTTCTACTCTCTTCCAATGCACATTTTAAGCTTGCGAGGTCCTATCATTCCTTGTATTGTCTTGAGACTTTGACCCTTTGCTTTAATGTCATTGATTACTCCTGTAGAGGGAATGGGAACATTAGTTGGTTGATCTAATTTTTGCATTTCTGAACTTGATGTGCGATCCGTACTGAAGGCACATTAGTGTATACTTTCTTAAGATCGTGATTTGAGCTTTTGCGTGCACACTAAAGTTCACTTTCTTAGCACTAACATATCCGAATCAACTACTTGAAGGCACATTAGTGTTTCCTTTCTTAAGACCGGGCATAGAACGGATTTCCTGCTTGGCACTAGGCATAGAACAAGGCATCACAGCTTTGCCTTTTTCACCTAAGGGATTTGGGACATGTTGCAATTACACATTCTAGCAACTCTTGAGATCGTTTGGCCCGGAGGCAAGCAAACCTAATTTCACTATCAAGAGGTTTATTAATGAAATCCTCTTCAACAATCTCACTGAGACATTCTAGACTATCCTTAAGGTGAGCACAATAGTCATGAAAAGCATGTTCATTATTCCTAAGACGAGGAGGAATATATTTAATCGCACAAAGTATTTGCAATCTAAGGGTGACTTTGAGACAACATTCTTATTGAAAACAAGTGGCGCTTCCCATTTCCCCGACTTCGTTCTCAATTTCCTTTTGTAAAGACGTTATTTTTCGTTGTTTTGGTCACGGGTGACTTTTATTGAATCATATAACTCTTTAAAATGTCGCTTAACTTTTTCATTTTCTTCTAGAAAACTCTCGTTTTCCTTTTGTAAGGCATCAACTAAGTTTTGAAGATGAAAAGTTTGAGAATTCTGAGAATCTAAAGGAGGAGGCATTTGGGAGCCTGACATATTGTTCGTTTGACCCTTTAATTGAGAGATTTGGGCTTTCAACTTTATGATCGTGTTGCAATCGAGCTTGAATCGTTCATCACGCTTGTTAATTTGAAAATCGCATCAAACTCGAGCATCCGAGGATGTCTTGATATTTGAAGTTTTGACATTTTCTTTAAGATGTTGATATTTTAGTTGTAAATTAAAATGCTCAACTTCTAGGTTAGAAAAATGTTTAACCAAATTGTCGTGATCATCCAGTTCAATTTTCTCGTTTAGTTCAGAATTAGTTTTTCAAGCTCAATGACACGATCATGGGAGACTTTCAGTGCAACCGATAATTCATGAAATTTGGAAGCATTAATTGAACAATTTGTAGCAAAGGAAAACACATCCTGAGCAATACATTCGTAAATCGAGTTCTCATTTAGTGTATGCAAGTTCTTCCTCTCAATCTCATTATATTTTAGTGCTCGCTCATAGTCACTAACTTCAACTATCATTGCATCAAATTCCTTTTCCATTCCCTTAATATCATTTATCCCCTTTTAAGACTCTCAAAGTGATCTTTTAGAAGTTTAAAGAAAGGCATGACCTCCGTTAAATAACATTCTTTCATTTGCTCAAAACCCCTTTCTCCTTCCGTAATACCAAATGGGTGATCCTTTTCTTGCAAGTTTTCTCAAAATCAACAAATAGTTGAAGTATAACATATTGGCTAATTAAGGTCTTGCTTTTAGTGGCAATTGTTCTAGGAACAAGATGCATTGGTTTATTAGGAGGATACACGCTTCTAGGCATTTTCCAAAGAGGAGGTTTGTTTCAACAATATTTTCACTTTCTCTTATCTAAATCCATTTTCCAGAAAACTTGTTCGGGAGTCAACAATGTCCGAGGTTTAAACATGTTCAAGGAAATCCAGTTTTCCTTCTTGTAATCATGGGAGTGATCTTTATTTTCTTCTCTCTACATTTAGGATCATCTAATTTCTTGTTCATCTTTCCCTAGTGACTTCATCTGATTTCTTATCTTCCTCAGTGCACTCAACGCAACTAGGTTTCGTCTAGGTTTAAGGATTTCATTGCCATCATAAAGAACCTTATGAGCATTTCTAGCCCTTTTAATGACCTCTGGATTTGGTTTCTTAACAAGGGGAATGCTATGCTTATCGCTTAGGACCCTATGCTTAGTGATCATGTGAGCAAATCAATGGTGTTCCTTTGTATGTACAACTTGTTTTCAAGTTTGTTTTTCAAAGTTTTCAGATTAGAAAAATCTTTCAAGAGTTTTGATTCCTTTGCATTAAATTCTTGCTTAAGCATTTTCACATTTTCTTGAAGTTCTTGTTTTTGCTTAGCACTTTTAGAAAGCTTTTCTTGTAAGGAATTTAACTCTTGTTTTAATACTTCTTTTCTAAAATTACTTTTTCTAATGATTGTACGGACTTGGTCATCCATTTCCTGCTCACGAGTGGTCAACTCAAATTTAGCACGTTGTTCATAAATAGCAACACATTCTTTATAGGCATTTAGTCAGACATTACAGAATCATCGGGCAACATGCGTGTATTCATCAAAAATATAGTCATTGTTGATCGCAGAAGATGCATCACTTGGTACAACTTCACTTTCACTTTGTTTCACATATTGATCATATGGGACAACATTGATATTACCCATATTTTCAATATTTGATACAAAGTTTCAGCTTGATAGTACTTTGTCATGCATCTTTTGCACATCAAGATCATCGTATAGTTTTAGTACCTAGATGAGTTTGTCTTGGATGGGCCACTTGTGTGTGAAGAGAGACCTTGGGAGAAACCATTGGAGAAATGCTAGCCATAAAGATTGTGTGTGCAGTGGGTCCATCATCCACATCAGAGTCGTATGCATCACAATCGCCGACTTGAAAGGCATTCGATGATTGTGACCTATCTCCCTAATAGTCGCCATCCACATCTGCATCATAGGTCTTGGCATTGCCCCAAGAAGAAACAACAATTCCTCTTCATCCAAAGCAACACCATTATCCCGAGCTTGCACAAGCAAAGATCTTATCTCCGGTAATCAACATTCTGTGGACGCTTTGGAGATGTGCGCCTTGCAATGTGTCCTCACCACCACAATTATAACATTTGATCGGCTTAGCTTGACCTTGATTACCATTCCTTCCTCGATTCTGATTACCAACATAACCTCTACCAGCTCCACCTCTTCCCCGATCATACCTGTCTTTCCCGAATCGGTTGCACCACGATCCTCCCTTTAATAAAGAGCTTGATTGTGTGGGTTAGATGTCGTTCGAGGTTGTTATTGGTTTTGGGAGAGAATTCATGTTTTGACTAATCGTAAGAGCTAGTTGATTAATGAAATTACCCACGGTGCATCAAGATCGCCTTGTTTGAACATAGGATCAGAATTAGTTTGTGATTACCATTTCATGGGTATGACTTGTGAGGCTTTTTGTGATTCCATGTTTGAATAGAAAGCAGTTGAGTCATTAGACGAGCTTGTCTCTCCCTGGTTGGTTTTGAACCGATTAAGAACCAATTTTTCAAACATAGCATGTCTCTCATTCTCAAGGAGGAAGGCATAGAGTTGCTCATAGTTTGTATTCTTCAATCCTTTAGTGAGCCACAGAAGGACAAACTTGTGCCATTCGGGATTCATGTTGTTCACAAATTTTGAGTTCAAATGAATGTTAGGCATAGTCATTCTGATGTTCCTCATGTCATTCAAACTTATGAATCTCACATAGTACTCATAAACACTCTCATCCGGTTTCATCTTGAAGTGTTCAAATTCATCATAGAGTTGTGATTCTCTCTGCCTTCCATAGTTAATTCTCAACCTCGAGAGAAGCATCTTGACATTATCCCATAACGCCTTTGCTCGTGTTGTGATTGATCACTTGTAGATGTCTTTAGGAAGACCTTGAAGAACAATGTTGAAGCCCGATATCGCGATCGAATCTCTTTTTCTCCTTATCATCAAGCTCATCATACATCTTTGGTCCGTCCATCCGTAAATCGAGTTCCATCTTCATTAGATCAAGTACATCTCTAGTCGCCTCAACTCTCGATACGTCCTTCATCAATGGATTTGAGAATGTTGACACCATTTTCCTTTCCAAGGCAAGCATAACTGATTCTGAGCCCAAGAATCGTAGTCGGCCTGCAAGCATGGGTGACGAGTATCCGAACCACCGCTTGAACATCCTCTAACAAAGGGAGATGATAGTAGAACGCTGGTAGACACATGATTATACGGGATTTTATAACTCTATGATTAAACCGGAAATAGATTCTTTCACGGGATTTTACTAAATCAAGAGAAAACCGGAAACAATCACCCAAGTCGCTAGAAGATAATGCACCAAGTCGCTAACACCTAATTCGCATACCCCCCAAGTCGCTAAAGTCCCAAGTCGCTAGACAAATGCAAGTCGCTAAGTAGTAACTCGCTAAGCCTCAAGTCGTTAGCAAAATTTTGGCAAAGAATTCGCTACTCAAGTCGCTAAAACTTCAAGTCGCTAAAGAGCAACTCGCTACGCAAGTCGCTACCAATTGTCGCAATTCCGTGAGTGGAGAGTCCACTACTTGTACCGTTAATCGCTAGGTCTAAGTCGCTAGCTCCAAACCGTGAACTCGCTACAAAATTGTGAAGCAAGTCGCTACGAAGAAAGAGATCCAGATAAGTCGCTAGCAAGAAAAAAACCACATAAACATCACTTTTCAATCCAAAACAACCCAACCAAGATGATTCAAGCTTACCAAATGAAAACCTAAACACTTGTGATGATTCTAAACATAAAAGTACTAACAAAATCCAAGCTTTAACACAAGAAATCAACCAAATGATGCAAAACCACTAAACTTTTTCAAACTCAAAAACCACCTAAAACCACTAGAAATCCAAAGATGTGCAAGATATGATCTAACCATGGCTCTTGATACCAATTGTAGGATATTGGATTTCACATACACATCAAACCATAACACAAAGTAGGCGTATAAGTGGAATTCTAGAGAGAGAAAGTTAGAGGTTTAGGGAACTTAGTGAGAGAAAGAAAAATATTATTATGAGCTCCAACTCTCTACCTTGGGAGGTAGAGAGTATTTATAGTCTTACATAAAACGCCACCAACGGGCCGTGGATCGTGCATACAATGGGTAAAGACCCGTCTCAGCCCTCCACGTGTTACTTAACAAAATACTACTTAACTAAATATAACTATGACTACGAGCATTCTAACGATTACATATACTTGTGGTGACCGACTCTTTAATACCTGGAATTTCTAATTCCTAACAAAGATACTTAATTATCACAAAAGTAAAAGAAAATCATACCTCTAGCGTGCATTTAGGAATGTCTTTACAAATGACACAAATAAAATGTCATCACTTTGTGACGATTCCCCGCCTTTTAAGATACCTTCTTAATAAAGGTATTTTGTTACCAAGCTTAATTCTAAAGCTATGGAAAGGAGCTTGACTTAATCAACATGACAAAGAAGATTAGTGCAATTAAAAATAAATAAGAAAAATGTTGTTATCAAATCAACATCCAAACATATAGTTTTAAAAACATGGTGTTTGTTTTTATGAAAGACCTTCTTTGTAGCTTTCATTAACCGTGGATCGTATCAAGTTTTTGAAAGTAAAATATACTTCAAATGAACTTGGTAACTAAGCTCGATGCCAATTGTGGAAAACTAGAAGGGGGTTGAATAGTTTTACCAATTAAAACTTCCTTTTTAATCTATTTAGATCGACTTATGTCAATCTATTTGGATGTGCTATGGTTGATGTTGATAAACAAGCATGTAAAGGTAAGTAATGAAAAAAGATTAGAGTAAGAAGCACCAAACCACAACGCTAAGTATTTATAGTGGTTCTGGCTACAAGGTCACCTTCCTTTGCCCTACTCCACTCGAGTCACCTACTCCAGAGTTCGTGAATCACTTCACCAATCTCCTTATGGTGGAGAAGCCTCTTACAACGCCGCTTCACTCTTTTCCCGCAGACAGTTAACCACCTAAGTTCTTTCACTCCAACGAACCATACCTACACAACGTCAGCTTACCCTTTATAAGGTACTAGGCTAAGTACCTAGTTCTTTTCACACCTTAGGTGAACTACACCTTCACAACGTCGCCTACCCTTTATTAGGTATTACAAGACTAGTTCCATCAAGAATGGAGGAACTACTACCACACTACACCAACGACTAATCCCAAAGGAGATCTACTCCCTTACAACATCAACAAGGATATCAATATCCTTGATCTAAACTAGCTATCTTGTACATCTAAACACACCATATCGAATGTACATCTAAGGCACCTTTCACTAATGCCTTTGACTAGAACTACAAGAAACCTTTCACTAATGTCTTGTGTCTCACTTCTAAGCACCTTTCACTAATGCTTCTTTGTCTTGACTTCTAAGCACCTTTCACTAATGCTTCTTTTGTCTTGACTTCTAAGCACCTTTCACTAATGCTTCTAGTCTTGACTTCTAATCACCTACCACAAGTGCTTTTATCCTATAGACTTATAGATACCTTCACTAATATCTTCGTCTTGACTCTTAAGACATCTTTCACTAATGTCTTTCAACACTACACTTTTCAAAAGAAAGGAATCATCAACAAGAAGAATTCAAAGAGTCTTGATGATGAGGAAACATGGCAACTCATGGACTTGAGCTTGCTCGACTTCAAAGGTGGTGATCTTGCCTTTAAGAGGAACCTAAAAGATCACACAAAACAAGACTACAAACATAGATCTTTTGGATCTAAGGTTAGTGAGTTTTAACTCAAAGGGAGAAAGTATATTGAAAGGGGTTAGAAACAATGAAGAAATGGCTCACTATTTATGAGGAAAATCCCATCGCTCTGATCCCACTCGGATCACCACCACAGGATCCTGCTAGCAATAAAGCTAGGGATCCGTGGTCCAATTCCTCTTGCCCATGGGTATTTTTGGTTATGGGTCATGGGTCATGGGTTATGGGTTGATCCATGGTTTTCTTTTCTAGATACAATGAACTTGGTTAAGTGGTATATATAAAACCATGGGTTATGGGTCAAACCATTTGCTAGTATTTTACCCATTTAGTATATACTTGTATTTACCTTTTTAGCATACACTTTTAGTTTTACCTATTTTAGTATATACACTTAGTTTATATATGTTTAACCCAATATGTAAACACTAGTTGTTGTACATATGTATCTAAATCATAAAATCACTTATACTTGTTTTAGTGTTTTATGTGAAAGCGTAAGTGTTAGAAAACTATTAACTCAAATTATTTACGTACTCTATTTGTTTCGTTAAAATGATTTTACTTTTGTTATTGACAAAACATTAGAAGATCGTAAAATATAAATAAACGTTTTTACGGCTTATTTGTATTAACAATTTTCATAAACCTATGATTTCTCACCAACATTATTGTTGACCGTTTTAGCAATGTATTTTCATGTAACTAAGGCATTCGCATCATGGCATGAATAAGGAACCCTCATAGAGTCGCTACTACGACGCTGGCCTTATGTGTATATTATGGCATTTCAAAACATCGTTTGGACTTGTAATAAACTTATTTCCACAAACTTTATCAACTTTTGGGACCTATCTTGTATCTCCAATGTTTTATATAAATAAAACGATGTGTTCAAAACGACACTTTAGGTCGCTCAATATAACTCGGATTGTGATGTTAAGTGACAAATAACCCCCGTGAATTCCATTCCACTACAAAACTGTAATTGGGGGGTGTGACAGTATTGGTATCGTGAGCTTCCGCTTATAAAGAACTAAGTTGCATCTTTGACCCTAGACTATAACTACATCATCATAGCATCTCATCATTTCATCATGAGTACATATTCACTTTACATGCGGATTCATATACATTTTATTCGAGTTATTTACTTTATTTTACATCGGTTGTCACAGAGATGTCTTCGATTCCTAATAATTATCCCTATATCATCCGACACGAACATGGAGGATGTCTCATCCGACACCAACATGAACGATGCCTTATCACACACCAATGTAGTTTTATCTTCTATTGGCTCTACTTCCGCATCTACCACTTATAGTGATCGACATTGAGACCAACCCTTTGAGGAGTGGTGAAGTTACATCTACCCCACTGTTAGCCCTACACATAGCCCAATTCACCCACCATCACCACTATTATCATCATCATCTTCATCATACTATCTTAGGGATCCTATACCTACATCGACTTGCCGCCAAAAAGCGGCACGCTTTTGACATCCCTCGCATCACCCTCTACGCAGCCCGAATCCACCGCCTAGGTTCAGATAAGTGAGAGTTCAAAGGCTGCTTGCCGCTGCATGTACCTTCCACCGAGACATTATAGAGCACGTGATAAATAACCAACATGTACGCAAGATAGATAGATGTTAGGACAATTGAGGAACTGCCTTTGGATCGAGGAGACCATTGAGGAGAGGTTGAAGGCCTCGTGATAGTAGTGGTTTCGATTGATATGTCTACCGTGGTTTAGAAACTAGACAGCTAGAGAACCGAGCATATTGTTGAGTTGAGGCAGAGATGCCTCGAGTTATATGATAGAGCCGAGATATACAGTGACGAACTCAACCAAAGTTCAGAGTTGGCATTAGCTCGTGAGAGCATGGTTACCGCACGTGGTCGATTAGCGAAGTTAAGGGGTTTGGTTGCTAGTTTGACTACTACGTGTTCGAGATCTACAGGATTGAGTCATGAGCACCGTGAGTGCCTAGTGTAGACTTTTATCATGTATAGTTTTTATTACTATTATCCTAGTCACAGGTGTGTGACATGTTTAAAGAACTTGTCTTTCGTTGTTGTACAAACAAATGTATCAAGTGTTGACTCTACTATGTAGGAATGGTTTTACTATCTATGATATCGGTTCATGAAGGCCAAATTTTCATGTATATTATCCACGTGTGTTGTGATTATATTTGTGATATTTCGTGGTTGTTCCGCTGTGATTTCATTTATATTATGCATGTTGTGGTTGTGATATATATGTGAATGTTTGTTTCTACTTACGAGTTCTCATGATTGTTTCATCTTATGATTTTGAAGAGTAATGGCGCCAAAGAAAGCCACACCTGAATTGACATAAGTTCGTATGCTAAGTATGTGAACGATAGCATAGCCAATGCATTAAGGACTGAGAGAGATCGGTGCGGCCGCTGAGGTTGCAAGCACGCCGAGGCCGCTAGACTTGCCGCCGCCAGCAGTATCAAGTGGTGGGGTCCGAGGTTAGAAGTTGCTCAGATAAGGATTTTAAAGTGGGGATCCCACTAAGTTCGGGTAATCGGCGGCAACCGCCATGGTTAGATGGTTCGAGAAAATGGAGTCCTGTTTGCTATGTAATTGCCCGGAGGATAGCAAGGTTAGTTGGTTACGAAGTACACTACTTGATGGGGCAAGCAATGTCGGTGGAATCAGATGCTCACCAATGGGAATGGAAAATGCGACAAGCTCACCCGGGAGCAGCTCAAAAGGTTGCTAACGAGGAAGTATTGTCCGCTGCACGGAGGTGAAAAAGTTGGAGACCGAATTTATGAACCGGGTAACTATGGGATATGACATAGATACTACATTCAAGTTTTAAGAATTGGCCGCAAGTTATGCCCATCTATGGTTTCGATAACGAGAAGCTACCGGAGGCTTTCATCGGGGACTTCCTGTGTTATTCAAGGAGACGGATTTCTTTTGATCCGCAAACCATTGAGGAATCTATTCGAAAGTGTCTCAAAAGCTCATGGCACAAGTAGTAAAGAAGAACATCGCCAACATCAACCTAAAACAACAACAATACCAACAACCACTCCATTTCAACAATAACCAAACAATTACACCAACTATAACAACAATAACAACAACAAACCAAAGCTGACAACAAAGAGGTGGAAATGTTACTCAACAACCACCTAAGAGACAAGAGGTTGCAAAGACCTATGCTGCGTGTGCCTAAAGGAGAAAAAGGTACACGGGATTTTGTCAAGTGTGAGATGTGTTTGAAGTCATCATGCCTGACGCTTGTCCCCAACCATGGGAATTGTAAGAAAGTGGGTCATCAAACTAGGGAATGCAAGATGCCAGCCTACTTGGAAAATCAAAACCACCAAAGGACATGTTTTGTTATGGAGAAAGGGGACACTACAAGACTGAAAGGTCCAAAGGGAAGGAACCAAGGAAACAAGAATCAATGAATGGCACAAGGAAGAGCCTATGTCATGTGGAGGTGAGAAGCTAGAGGACCATGTCGCCACTGCACGCTTATCAATAATCGTTATGCATCGCTTTTATTTGATTCTGAGGAGCCATAAAAGTTTTTGTGTCCACTATATTTGCACCTTCACTCAATATCAAACCAACCACATTAGACACATCATACAACATTGAATTAGCTAATGGTAACTTAATTAGCACCGACACCATTTTCCATGGTTGTACACTCAATTTTTCTAAATCATCCCTCAATATAGACCTTTTGCCCGTAGAACTTGGTAGTTTCGACGTTATCATCGGCATGGATTGGTTATCCAAACATCCTGCAAGAATCATTTGTGATGAAAAAGTTGTTCATCTTCCTTACAACGGCTAAACTTTGATCATTCGTGGGGAACGGTGGAACTAGACTCAGATATATCATGCATCAAAACGAGAAGTACATGAAGAAAGGTTGTTTTGCTTTCTAGCACATATAACCAGAAGAAGCTCCAGGAGGCGACTTGAGGATGTACCAATTGCTCGAGAATCCTCAAGTCTTTCCCGAAGACTTGCCAGATTCCACTGCACGCCAAGTAGAATTTCATATTGACTTAGTGCCCTGAAATGCACCACTGCGCCGCAGCTTTTACCGATTAGCACCATCGGAGATGCAAGAGTTGTCTAATCAATTGCAAGAACTTTTAGACAAAGGATTCATTAGGCCAAGTTCCTCACCTTGGGGAGCATCGGTCTTGTTTGTGAAGAAGAAAGATGGATCCTTCAGAATGTGTATAGATTATAGAGAATTGAACAAGTTAACGGTGAAGAATCGTTACCCACTCCCTAGAATCGACAACTTGTTTGATCGCTTGCAAGGCTCTAGTATCTACTCAAAGATTGACCTAAGGTTAGGTTATCATCAACTTAGATTGATGAGGAGGATATCCCGAAAAAGATTTAGAACACGCATTATGGTCATTATGAGTTTCAAGTATGCCGCTCGGATTAACTAATGCACCTGCAGTATTCATGGATCTCATGAATAGGGTATGCAAACCGTATTTTGACAAGTTTGTTATAGTATTCATCGACGACATATTGATTTACTCAAAGAGCAAAAAGAGCACGGGGCATTTAAGAACGATTTTAGGACTACTCAAGAATGAGAAGTTGTATGCCAAATTTTCGAAGTGTGATTTTGGAACCGTGAAAGTACAATTTCTTGGTCATGTCATTGATAGTCAAGGACTACAAGTTGATCCCGCAAAGATTGAAGCCGTAAAAGATTGGGCTACTCCAACTAATCCTACAGAAATTCGACAATTTCTAGGACTCACGTATTACCGAAGATTCATCAAGGTTTTCCAAAGATAGCTAAAGCTTTGACCAAGCTTGACAGAAAAACAAGAAGTACGAATGGGGAAAGAAACAAGAAGCTACTTTTCAGTTGTTGAAGCAAAAGCTTTGTAGTGCGCCAATTTTGGCATTACCCGAAGGAATTGAGAACTTTGTTGTATACTGCGATGCTTCACATAAAGGGCTATCGAATGCAAACGAAGGTGATAGCGCGATGCTTCTCGACAACTTAAGGTCCATGAGAATAATTACACCACTCATGATCTTGAGTCAAATGTAATTTTGCACTCAAGATTTGGAGACACTACCTTTACTGGTAAAAGTTCACAAAGGTTTACGACCACAAGAGTTTACAATATGTTCTTGATCGTATGAACTTAACATGAGGCAACGTCGTTGGTTGGAATTACTCAGTGATTATGATTGTGAAATCAAGTATCACCCGGGAAAAGCCAATGTTGTGGATGATGCTCTTAGCCGGAAGGAAAGACCCAAACCTTTAAGAGTCCGATCATTAGGAATGACGATCAGTTCACCTTTACCATCCAAAATACTCGAGGCACAAATCGAGGCACTCAAGGAGGAAAATCGACCAAGTGAAAAGCTTTATGGTATGCCTGAAAATGCAAATGGCTTAGTAAAGAGAGCAGATGGAGTATTATGCTTCAAGGATAGAATGTGGGTACCATTTTATGGCGGGATACGAGAATTGATTATGCATGAGTCGCATAAGTCAAAGTATTCTATTCACCCAGGTTCTGATAAGATGTATTAGGATCTCAAGAAACTTTATTGGTGGCCGAACATGAAAGCGGAAATTGCCACGTACGTTGGCAGATGCCTTACTTGCTCTAAGGTAAAAGTCGAATATCAGAAACCTTCAGGATTAATCCAACAACCAGAAATTCCCCAATGGAAATGGGAACGCATTA
Source organism: Chrysanthemum makinoi (assembly GCA_910596185.1). Lineage (NCBI taxonomy): Eukaryota > Viridiplantae > Streptophyta > Magnoliopsida > Asterales > Asteraceae > Chrysanthemum > Chrysanthemum makinoi. Next base: position 127,770,262 of record OU343218.1, read on the forward strand.
CGATGGACTTCGTCACGAAACTTCCTAAGACATCGGGAGGTTACGACGCTATATGGGTAATCGTCGATCGTCTTACCAAATCAGCCCATTTCATACCAATTAGAGAGACTTATTCCATGGAAAAACTTACTAGACTATATGTCAAGGAAATAGTCTCAAGGCATGGAGCACCAATTTCCATCATTTCCGACAGAGATAGTCGATTCACTTCAAACTTCTGGAAATCATTACAAGATTCATTTGGAACCAAATTAGAGATGAGCACAACATATCATCCACAAACCGATGGTCAAAGTGAAAGGACAATTCAAACATTAGAAGATATGCTGAGGGCATGTGTGATTGATTTTGGAAATGGTTGGGCTAACCATTTGCCATTGATCGAATTCTCGTACAACGATAGTTATCACACCAGTATAAAAGCGGCACCATTCGAGGCACTCTATGGTCGAAAGTGCCGATCACCTGTTTGTTGGGCTGAGGTTGGAGACGCACAACTCACTGGTCCAGAAATGGTACGGGAAACAACAGAAAAGATAGTCCAAATCCGAGATAGACTCAGAACTGCCAGGAGTCGACAGAAAAGCTACGCAGATGTTAGACGCAAAACGTTAGAATTTCAAGTTGGCGACAAAGTGATGTTGAAAGTATCGCCTTGGAAAGGCGTGGTACGATTTGGAAAACGCGGGAAGTTGAACCCGAGGTACATTGGGCCATTCAAAATTTTGAGCAGAGTCGGCCCTGTAGCTTATCGACTTGATCTTCCGTCAGAACTTTGTCACGTACACAACACGTTTCACGTTTCACGTTTCAAACTTGAAGAAATGTATTTCGGACGAATCACTCGTTATTCCATTGGAAGAAATTCAACTCGACGATAAACTCAATTTCGTGGAGGAACCTGTAGAAATTATGGACCGCGAGGTCAAGCAGTTGAAACAAAGTCGTATTCCTATCGTGAAGGTTCGCTGAAATTCTCGAAGAGGTCCTGAGTTTACTTGGGAACGGGAAGACCAGATGCGCTACCAAATATCCTCATCTTTTCACCGACAACACTGTAGGACCAACAAGGACTGAATTCAGGGACTGAATTCCTTTTTGGATGGGCGAATGTGACAACTCGTATTTTCAGGTCATTTTTTCAAAACATTACTCATGCTTCACCATTTATCGTTTATCGTAAACTAGGTTTACGAGTATCAAATTCACGTAACCTTAATGGTTTAGCTGTGAATTCATGAACAATCATCAAGGACATTCCATATAGACTAGGTTTAGTCTACATATCATTAGCATCATTATCATCATATTAGTTCATGCATGGTTTTGCATTTTACATTAAACGTATAATTTCATATTAAATAAACGCTATAGCGTAATTAATTATTTTGAACAATTGATCCGATACTTCCAAAAATTATCCCGATATATTTTTATACTTATATTAACATTATAAAATAATACTATGAGTTTACCCAGTGTTCTAAATTTATTTTGTATATAAATTGTTATATTTATATAATTACGACGGTTTTCTTAAATACTACACGATAATTATCATTTCACTCAAATTTTGCAAGAAATGTATTTTTATAATTTTTATGACCTTAATATATTTTATCTTGACCCGTTAAAATTTATTTTTAATTAACGCTATCCTAAATACTCAAATGTGTATACAAGTTACCACATGTCTTCAATTAACTTACATTTAATTATACTTATACATAATTATAAAAAAAAAAGTATCTAAGTGATGACTAATACCCCCTTGTCGACACAAGGGGGTGAGTCATTTGAGTTTACTAAATATCTTGCAAGTATAATGTATTATACTAAACACTAAACACATACTACTCATTATTCACAAAGTAAAAGATCAAAACACTCTCTTCCTCTCCTCTTGCTAGAACCGGCAACCACAAGGACCAAGGAGAAGTTCATCCAAAATTTTCTAGACAAGATTTATACACTCTAGTATCACTCTTGATTAAGGTTGTGAAATAAAAACCTTGGGTGATTAGGAAAAATCCTTTGTTCTTATAACCTCATCAAGTTTACTAGTAAGCATCCCATATTCATGATCATATTTCATACTCATTTTTATGTTCATTTCATTAAGCTTGAGAAAACATGCAAGTCTCATGGATGTTTATACCACTTTTTCATTGTTTAAAGGGTTATATATATTTATGTCATCCTATAATTACTCCTTGGTATATATCACTCTTGGTGATGTCTAGGAACCCATGACACCCTAAGAAGGTGTATGGTAGGATTAGAATAGCTTCGGAGTTGTTTTGAATTGGTTAGAATAGGTTTGGCGCGAGAAAAACTCATTTCGACAAGTTTTCTAAAGGGTCTGTCCTTATTTTCGAAATCTGGAAAATTCGACAGTAGGTAAAAATTTTTGGCCTAGATATTTAGAAAATACACTTTAAAACGAAAACGTGGCCGCTTGAACGGATTAAAACGGAGCTATAACGAAGAAGTTATGAATTTTTCAAGTTAGGCGACGAAAACTATAAAATTCTGAAAATTTCAGCAAGTTACGTTTACTTTGTACGAGTCAAAAATTGAGGCTTAGGCGTTATAAATTGTGTCGACTTATCAAAAATATATTAGTATACTTTGATACAAAGCTAAGGACATATAAAACGTAGAAAACGGATTTGTAACGATTAAATTATACACGTTTACAAAAAGTTGTCGTAACTTTATTATATAAGAAAAACTATTAAATTTCTAATAGACAAGTATTACGGCAACAAGTGACCATGTTGAAGGTTGTTTTTAATATTGATGTAAAACTTTTTATATAGTGATGTCTTCTAGTAAAAGTAAGTTCGCCAAGTATATTTTCCAAAATGTCCGCCCGTTTGTCTAGCGGAGTTGTAATGAATTATATACGGTTGCTTAAACTTTGCCGAAAACCACCCTTAAACTATATTTTGGGACACAAGTACCATACTTAACCTATATTTTTCTTTATGTTCGAGACCTCTAGGATGAAATCTTAAATACTAAAACTTTGAGATAATAATACAAGCTTCCCAAAACCGTTGAGTTCGTTTCCTAACGCTCGACGTGCACCATTTTACGACTAGCTTTTAGAGGCCGTTTAGTCACTTTCATAAAAATTTCAACGACATTATTTTACGACGAAAAGTTATAATTTCATAATAAATCACTAAATGATTATCGTCGGATATCATTTCAACGTAATTACATGTGAAGTAATTTAAAAATGGTCAAGACGTTAAAAGATTATTTTTTTTCGACGAAAAGTATTATTTTCAAAAATTCATAAGTGGTATAAATATCATCTGAATTGCATGCATAACATTACATCATGACTTATTACGAATCATATCATTCATAATAGGTCAAGTTTTGAGATTCACGCTACATTTCGGTGTACTCACTTTTGTCATCGCATCAATTCATCAAGTGAGTTTTCATAGCCCCGTTGTATACGTTTATACTTATTTTCAAACCTACGGGGGAGAATACATTGCACATCATTTTTATTACGATACCAAGTATATCAAATTCATTTACATTGCTTAAGTTACCTCATGCCAATTGAATGTCCCCATTATATAACATGAATCGTTAATTTCATAGAAGCGAGGATGAGTGGATAGATCTATCGAGGGTGACTCCTCCATTCGAGTTGGTGGATTCCAACTGGTTAAACGGATGCATTTCATTTAATATCATTATTTGAGTTGTTTGGCAAACACTCTGTTGGGGCGAACATCATGATCAGTCTAGTTTCGGTGTCATGGACTTATAGCAATTGTAACATTTTATGCAGCATAATTGTCAAACATGGTCTATACTTGTGTGGTCGTATAAAACATTTTCATAAACCTATGATTTCTCACCAACATTATTGTTGACCGTTTTAGCAATGTATTTTCAGGTAACTAAGGCATTCGCATCATGGCATGAATAAGGAACCCTCATAGAGTCGCGGCGTCGACGCGTCTCATTGTATATTATGGCATTTCAAAACATCGTTTGGACTTGTAATAAACTTATTTCCGCAAACTTTATCAACTTTTGGGACCTATCTTGTAACTCTGAATGTTTTATATAAATATCAAACGATGTGTTTCTAAAACGACACTTTAGGTCGTTCAATATAATTGTGATTGTGATGCTATGACAGTCAACCCCAGGAATTCCATTCCGCTGCAAAACAGGTAATTTGGGGGTGTGACACTTAGAAACAAACAATCACAACCATGCGGTCCGTTACCTAACAAAAGTAGAAGGCTCTCAAGAATGGTATCACTCCACTGACCCTGAACCACCACTTCGACCAATGTTCGAACCACACGCATGTAATTGTCAATGTTAATACATTTCAGGGTCATGAACAACTACGCATGTTTAAGGAAGAGGCAATCGTGCAACTCATGGAGGAACGAGTAAAAAAACCATGAAAGCTTTCCGATATAACTTTCATGATATGGTTGTATTAATTTCAGTTTGCTTTGTTGACTTTTAGTTTGCTTTAATATCAGTTATTACTCTGTTTATGTAATATGTTTTTAGAACATCTATTAATTTCGAATATATGTGTTTTCATCTTGCTGTAGATGTAGAAACAACGACTGATTCAATGTAACTTGTTCTTTGAACAAGTTCCCGCTATTTTTTTGATCTTGAATTATTGTGATTACTGCTTGTGTATTTGGTAAAGAATGGAAGAAAATCTAATTGATAATTGTGTTCTTGATGTTACTGTGATCATAATTGGTTTAGTTTGGTTGAAATCAATGGTTAAAATTGAAAGAACAGATTATGTGCTTGTGTTTATGTTTTTGTCAGATGTTTGTTGAAGACCAAAAGGGATAAAGACGAGGGTAACCTACAAAAAATGTCCATGAGTATAAAGATGAGGCTACAATAGTCATTCTGCATGGGTTAGACTAGTAACTAACGAGTTTTTGCAGATTTCTCGACCACTTAGTTCTATGCATGTAGCCTATCTCCCTGAAGCAATTTCTCGGTCTACTCAGTTACAAGCATGCAATAAGATTTATCAACTAATCTATGTGATTTATCTATGGTACCCCATTGGTCCTTGAGATACCTACTCTTCTCACGCAGTTACTCTATTGAAGAGCACTATACTAACTTAAGTATTTTGGGCATTATTTGTCTAACCTCGGGTTCTGACTCCTCGAGTCCTAAGGAAGGGCACTAAAGAAGCAAGGTCAAGGGTAATGACCATAGTGATACGGATCACCACATAGCTCAAAAGCTACACTATGATGACCTAGACAATTGGCATAATTTGCAATTTTATCTTTGGAGTGGCTAAAAATGCATTTTGGATTATACTCAGGGACATTTGTTGCAGTTTTCCCTATATAATAAGAAGAGGTTTGTTGGTATCGTAGACTCTATTATTCATTTTTCATATCTATGGTATCAAAATAGGTATAAGAAAGCGAATGTGTGTTGGGATGACTGGCTTAAAAATTAAATCCGCTTTTGTTTATATAATCAATGTGGGGGAGCCTATCATTTGTAGGTTGCTTGCGAGTTCTTGTTTGTTGCTGCTGTGAATTGCTTCTCGTGGCTGGGAGTATCGAGCAAATCAAGATTGTTTTGAATATTTGTTAATATGTCTTTTCTTGTTTTTTTTCCCGGGGCTTGTTTGGGACTGCATCAAAAACACTGTGGAGTGAAAATCGTTTTTTCTCTTGTCTTGATTATATGTAATTGACAAAGTTTTTTCATCCTTTTTATAGTTGTCATAGTTAATACCTGAAGAAGAATCTTGAATGTGTAACTTTTGTTTATTTCTAAATTCATGTTTGTAATCTTTAACTTCAATTATCTTACTAGTAGTTATTTTCAATACAGCTATGCCGTTAAAAAAGGAAAGAAATAAAAAAAGAAAAAGAAAGAAAGGAATCTCAATTCGTAAAATCCAATAAGACTTATTACCATCAAAGATAATTGTTTTAAAGCGTCAGTTGTTTAAGTGAAAACCATTTGTTAAAACCAGCCGATTGTATTTGTTTGTCCCCCTCACACCAAATATAAATATTTTCCACCACTAAAACTATTCTCAAACACAAATCACTTTTTTCTTCTTCCACATCACTAGACTATTCTCAAACACACACGTCTCACTCTACAAAATGGACACAAAAATAGGTTCACTAGACATGATCACCAACCCAAACGGTGAGCTAGCCTGTGCACCACGTCACGGTGGCGTCACAACAGTCCAACCAACCACCATCCCATTCAACGACTCCGACGCCACCTTGGGGCGTCACTTAGCTCGTCGTTTAGTTCAGATAGGAGTATCTGACGTGTTCTCAGTACCAGGTGACTTCAACCTCACGTTACTTGATCACTTGATAGCTGAGCCTGGACTTAACCTTGTTGGATGTTGTAACGAGCTTAACGCGGGATACGCAGCTGATGGGTATGCTAGGTGTCGTGGCGTTGGTGCATGTGTTGTTACGTTTACTGTTGGTGGACTAAGTGTGCTTAATGCTATTGCTGGTGCTTATAGTGAGAATTTGCCTTTGATCTGTATTGTCGGTGGGCCTAACTCTAATGATTACGGTACTAATAGAATTCTTCATCATACTATTGGCTTGCCTGATTTTACTCAGGAGCTTCGTTGTTTTCAGACCGTTACTTGCTATCAGGTATTGATTTGTTTGGATGTTGGATTTGGCTGGAAATTGTGATTTTTCAAACTCGATATGTGGTATAGTAGTTTACGAAAAGGTTTATAAAATGATTGATGAAGAGGTCTAAGCACTTGTAAACAGTGGCGGAGCCAGAAAATGTGATCACGGGGGCCAATCACTAAAAAGGTTTTTAATGTATCGTGAAACAAGTCGGGTCAAGTTTGAATAAAGAGAAAAGAAAAACTCTATTTCAATGCAATTAACACTTATTATAAACTACAAATACTTACAAAAAAGTTATAAGCATACCGAGTGCCTTTACAAATTGAATTACGGTAGACCATAAGTAACTTAAGTTGAAAAAATTGTGATTTTTTTATCGAATTCATAACTTTTTGAAATATTAAAGAAAGACATGACACTAAAAAAGTACAACTAATGAACCTATGCTGTTAACAAAATCGTATACATGATGAACTCATGAAATGAACACGTTCATCTTTTAAAAAGAAAATTTACATGTTTTAAGTTTATGTAGCGATAAACTGAAACCACGTAAACTAGTTGAGCAAATTTTCGTAAAACATAGTTAATCAAAATAAAAATCATACTAAATCCCAGATGTACACAAATTATATGCAAACCTTAAAGATCCTAAATTAATATATTATACATTTAACATATTAATGTAGTGCACAACATATAATCGTAAATCTTGAAATGAAAAAGAGGTGTTTAGTACTACGTATTATATTATGGGTTTGTCTAACATGTGCCCTAAGGCACATGTTAAGCACACTAAAAGGACACCGGGTCCCACAGAAAAGGACACAGGAAACCACAGAAAAGTACAATTTTTGTGGATTCCTGTGTCCTTTTCTATGGGACCCGATGTCATTTTAATGTGCTTAACTTGTGCCTTTAGGGCACAAGTTAGAAAAATCCTTATATTATTACTAGCAGGGTACCCGCGCGTTGCAGCGGCGGGTACCCTGAAGTAAAAGTTTCCGGTGAATCATGTATTTTAGTTTATTACTCGTATAATTTTTTTGACAATAAATTTACGGATATCAAGAATTTTGTTTAACCCGTGCCCGTTCGAGCTCGAGCCCGTTTGGCCCGTGCCCGTTTGGGCTCGACCCCGTTTAGCCCTAGCCCGTACCCGTTTGAGCTCGACCCCGTTTGGCCCGTGCCCGTTCGGGCTCGGGCTCATTTTGCCCGTTGCCCGTTTGGGCTCGGGCTCGTTTGGGCCGTGCAGGAATTGTGTTTAAGTTGGTTATACAATATGCTTGATAATTTGTATTTCTTGTGTAAGGGTGTTTTAATAACTGCATTAATTGTATTTATTGACCAGTTAATTAATTGACTATGTCAAATATCTTGACCACATTAATATTGCTTTGTATTTTGTACATTAAGCTTTAAGACTTGTAAGTTTTAAAATTAAGATTGATGAGAAAGATCATTAATAGTGCATTGTGTACTGTATAATAGGCTTTGTATTTTGTAAGTCTTAATTTTAAGACCATGAGAGAGATGTATTCCTCTATTATAAGTAGTATATATTACGTAGTATAAGTTTATTTACTTTGTAAAAGTCATCATGTGATACCTGGCCCACCACCCTAGCTCCCCCAATCCACCTCAACCCACCTTCTTCCAACTTCAACTACTTTTGCTTCATTTTTTCCGATGAACAACACAACCGGTAAAACAGTTTCACGTTAATGAGCTTTTGATTGTTAGTAACCTAAGAGTACCGAGGGCACTCAGACTATTTGCCTGAGGGCACTAGTCCAACTTGTCACCAATTTTAATTTTTTTCCTATGTATTTTGGGTATCCGCATGAGCTTGGTTGAGGGCAACGCCCCCCACTACTATGCATATAGCTCCGCCCCTGCTTGTAAAGTATAGTCAAGATAGGTTTACAAATAGGTCTAAATATCAAATCTCTTCATAATTAAATGCATTTGGATTATGTATGATATTTATTAGGGGCGGTAATTTTTGACGAGACACGAAACCTGCTCTAAAACTGACACGAAAAATTAACAGGTTTGGGTTGATTCTAAATAGATTTTGGGTCGGGTTTGAGTCGACCCATCTAACCCGTTTATCAAACAGGTCAGGTTCGGGATGAGAATATATTAAGCGGATCGACCCTTCAACTCGTTTAAGATTTTTTACTTAAATTAAAAATTATTTATATTTTATTATACGGGTTAAATGGGTTAAACAAGTCGACCCGCAAACTCGTTTAACCTGTTTAACTCGTGTAATGTAACTTATGTTTATAAAACGGTTTAAATGGGTCAACCAGAAAACCGTTTTAACATATTCAACCCTGGGTCAGGTTCGGGTTATGTGTAAACAGGTTAGGGTTGACATAGCTGACCCGAAGATTTAAATGGGTCAGGTTCGGGTTGGGGTTTTCTGACCCGCCAACCTATCAACCCGAACCCGCCAACCTGAACCCGACCCGAATTGCCACCCCTAATATTTATAATGCTGTATGAGCTTCATACACTGTGAAAATAGGTTTATAAAACAAAAAAGGTTTAAAAATTTAATTTCATAATAAAATTATAAACCTTTATACTGGTTTAATATAGTCAAAGGGAGGTGATTTGCACACTCCTCACCGTTTAGTTGTATAAAAATATCTTTACCTGATGTTTCCATTTTCTAATTTAATATTGGGACTATGGTTGTCGAGCAACTTAAGATTGGTAGCTTGTACTTCATCTGTTGTTTCTTAGTTATATTAATCATTATATGAATGTAGGCTGTGGTTAACAATTTGGAAGATGCACATGAACTTATCGATACTGCAATTTCAACTGCTTTGAAAGAAAGCAAACCTGTTTATATCAGTATCAGCTGCAATCTGCCTGCAATTCCTCATCCTACTTTTACCCATGAACCCGTTCCGTTTTCTCTCTCACCCAAGTAAGTTTTACCAAGTATTCTCGAGCTTAGTATTGCATAATTCATGACTCAATTATTGTATTCAATTTAATTATAAATTTTTTGGGTGTATGGATGTTGTAGGCTGAGTAATCACATGGGTTTGGAAGCAGCTATTGAGGCAGCGGCTGAGTTCTTGAATACGGCAGTGAAGCCGGTGATGGTTGGCGGGCCTAAACTTCGTGTTGCAAAGGCATGTGAGGCGTTTGTTGAATTGTCCGACGCTTGTGGTTATGCGGTTGCTGTGATGCCATCAGCCAAAGGAATGGTTCCCGAGCACCACAATCATTTCATTGGAACTTATTGGGGTGCCGTAAGCACAGCTTTTTGCGCAGAAATTGTTGAATCTGCTGATGCTTACTTATTTGCTGGACCTATATTCAATGATTACAGCTCGGTGGGTTATTCTCTCCTTCTGAAAAAAGAAAAGGCAATAATCTTGCAGCCTGATAGAGTAGTGATTGGTAACGGGCCAACTTTTGGCTGTGTCTTGATGAAAGATTTTTTGCGAGGTTTAGCAAAGAAGCTCAAGAAGAATACAACCGCCTATGAGAACTATCATAGGATCTATGTGCCGGAAGGTCATCCTGTCAAGTGTGATCCCAAAGAGCCATTGAGGGTTAATGTTCTGTTTGAACACATACAGAATATTTTATCGGGAGACACGGCTGTCATTGCAGAAACTGGAGATTCCTGGTTTAATTGCCAGAAGCTGAAATTGCCAAAAGGATGCGGGTAAACTTTCTACAATGCTAAATATTCCAAACTATATAGTGTAATTACCACAGATTATTGTAATAAATATGAATGTTATTAACACGGGGATAACTGGGTCCACATGTGTCCGGGTTAAATGAGCGCTTTTAGTTAAATTGGCTTTGTTTGCCCAATCTATAGATCTTGTTATACAGACAAACACACTTTTACTGAAAATAGTCTAAATAGATGTGATTTAAGAGTTAAATGCGTTGCAATTAGATTTGGCCAATTTGCCTCGTTCTTCTTTTAGCTCAATTTCATGTCTAGAAAAACGAAATCAACCCTTTTAGCTATGTGAACTTAATTACCACCTTTACTAAATTTGTATATTGGTTTTGTAGGTATGAGTTTCAGATGCAATACGGGTCGATTGGGTGGTCAGTGGGTGCTACGCTTGGGTACGCACAGGCTGCAATGGATAAACGAGTGATTGCTTGTATTGGTGATGGCAGCTTCCAGGTAACTGCCCAAGATGTGTCAACAATGCTACGATGTGGGCAGAACACCATTATCTTCCTGATAAACAATGGTGGTTACACCATTGAAGTAGAGATCCATGATGGGCCTTACAATGTGATCAAGAACTGGAACTACACGGGGTTTGTTGATGCAATCCACAATGGCCAGGGCAAGTGCTGGACCAGCAAGGTCAGATTTATATTTAAATTAAAAAAAAAAAAAAAAAAAAGCACTTTGCTCTAAAACTAAAACAATAATTAATAAAATAAGTTATACGTGGCAAAATGGGGCTGAATGATAATGGCAACTTTTTCCGTGGGTCAATGGGTAGAGTAAGTTGAGGTTGGTGCATAACATTATCTATATGGGTAATAATCTTGGACTTGCAATATTTTCAGAAACAGTTACTGTTCAGATGCTATTGCAATAGCTATAATAAGATCTACAATTTTGACAACTTTCGATCCATTTGACTCAGTTTGTTTGTTCCACTTGTTAAGCCTGTTAGAACTAATATATAAATGGATTTGACCCATTCATAGTTAGATTGGTCAGCATTGCGGTACTAATCAAACTGATTTGAGCCTGTGCAGGTGCATTGTGAGGAGGAGCTTGTTAAAGCAATAGAGACTGCAAACGGAGCTCAAAAGGATAGCTTGTGTTTCATTGAAGTGATTGTTCACAAGGACGATACAAGCAAAGAATTGCTCGAGTGGGGTTCAAGAGTCTCTGCCGCCAACAGCCGCCCTCCAAATCCTCAGTAAAAAGAACTTTTCACTACCATGGGAGCATTGACAACGTTAATTCAACTGCTGAGAAGAGTAGCAGTATCATTGCTCCTATAGTCATACGAGATATAAGTTTTTGTTGTCAAAAGTCTTTATGAAATAAATAAGCCACTCAAGACTCTGGTGTTGATCCTAGTTTTCAACTCTTGGTGGAAATTTGAATCCTCAGTAACCTACTTGCACTCTCTATATGAATCTATAGCTTTTGTTTCTTGTTTCCTGTTTCCCATTTATTCAACAAACGAGCCCTAATTTCCCAAAATCAAAATACTCAACATGTCTTCTTCCTCTTCCAAAATTAGGTATGGTAATCGACATTGTATTAGTAACAATCATGGGCTGGAAAACTCAATGATGTGAACTGAAGCATCAATTTTAGGTCACATGGTTGATGAATCAACCGGAGTGCAAACGGAAATTTCAATTTCCAGGGTTAGTGCGAACGGAATTTCAATTTCCAGGGTTAGTTACCAAGGTATAGATTCGTAATCGATATCCTGTTCTAATTTTTAGGTGTGCCTTGTTGCTCAAATAAATACTTGTGTCAACGCGCGACAAGATGCCCCGAAATAAATACATCAATCAACTACAAGTGTCGTTCATGTAGTTATATCAAAACTGGCATAACATTTGTATGTGATTTTATGTATTTAAAAAAAAAAAAAAAATGGAATTCGGGTACTAGGGTACCACTCCCTCCCACGTAGGGTAGTGTTGGGGTAGTATTGGGGTAGTTTTGAGTTGGAAGGTTTTTATTGGATAGAGGTGATGTGGCACCCCCAGGGTATTAGGGTATTAGGGTACCACTCCCACATGCCTCACAGTTCATCTTCTCCTAATGCTGTTGAACAAAGAGCATGTTTGTAAACAATACTGAAATCCCAAATTAGATTAGCTCATCTCATACCAGTTGACCAACCTTGATACATACGAGTACTAAACTAGCCCGACCAACAAACAGGGCCGTCTCGTGGATTTGAGTGGCCCCGTGCCATTATCACAAAGAGGCCCTCAAACACACACATAATATACATATGTTTAAGTAGTGCATGAATTAATTAAGCTCGAGTCTCATATTGTGTTCATATATATAATAGAAGTGCATGAAATTTGGTGGCCCTCGTCAAGCGGTGGCCCTGTGCAGTCGCCCGGTGGTGTGGTACGTAGTGGGTTTAGTACGCCCCGCCAAAACGGCTCCGAAACAAACAAAAAGGTGCGTGCCGCACTCACGAAGGACTGCCAGTGATATACTGGAGGAAGGTGGGGATGACGTCAAGTCCGCATGGCCTTTATGGGCTGGGCCACACACGTGCTACAATGGCAATTACAATGGGAAGCAAGGCTGTAAGGCGGAGCGAATCCGGAAAGATTGCCTCAGTTCGGATTGTTCTCTGCAACTCGGGAACATGAAGTTGGAATCGCTAGTAATCGCGGGCACCTCTTGCACTCTCCTAAAGCCGGCCCTGCCAACAAAGGTGACCCATAGACCAGAACCATTATGTTGACCGAAGAATGCAAAGACCAGAGGAAAAACCAACTTAGAACTTAGAAGGCATGCATCATATTAGGATCACATGCACTCCATTGCTTCATGCACATGCATTAATTTAGGAATGATTAGTATGCAATTCTTATTCACGTTTAAGTAACTGTTGGCAGTTTGGCACTACTGTTTATTAGGCTTGCATAAGTTATTTCTTTTGCTGTTTAAATATGTTTATTGAAAAAAAAAAGAAAAAAAAAAAAGTGAACAAAGTCTAGTTTCTTTCTATTGTTCTTGAGTCTTATAGCTCAAAGGGCCTTATCATCTTGTCTCTTAATCTAATTTTTGAGAGATTGACCATCTCAAATCAGTCTGTATCAATTGGTGCTTTCATTGACTTACTCGATGCCTACATATAGAAGAAAAAATGGCGGCCGTAACCAAGTAATTCACTGAGTGGCTTGATATCGTGTCCAATGCTCGAGTATAAATCATCTCAAAAACCTCACTTCCTAAACCACCTTCACTAAAAATGAGTCCAACGATCACACGTCTAACACCAAAACGGATATACCGTGACCAAAACCGAGGTCATCATCGAAACTTCCTTTCTCATTACCAATATCAATAAACCCGAAAAACACTATGGCTAAGTCGCTCACCGACTCCGCTTCTTCTATCACCAAGATAGAAACCAAGGTCGCAACACAAGCTCGACTTCCCCAGTTCCCCCCGCTATCCAATTTGCCTGCCAACCGGACTCATAAAACAACACAACTTCGACATGGTATACCATTTCTCCATCGAACCACCCTTCATGAAACTTGGTCTTGCCACGCTTATCAAGGACATGTTAGATGAATATTATTGTGCGGAGACCTCTCATTCCGGTCACCAATGTTACCCGCCAAAGTTTTTTATTTCTCCAATCCAAACATGAACCGCCTTGGTTGTCGTGCGACCCAAGATACAAAATGTATTGATACGATTTGGGATCCAAATTTCATGCGAATATTAAGACCAGGTCCTAAGGAGATTAACTGCCACCCCATTATCTCAAAGCATTCACGTTCAATATTGAATAAGTCATTTCCATTCATGAGTATGCAACTATGCATGCATGATTTTAGTTACACATTCCCATGCAAATTTAATGTTCCTAGAAAATTGTAACGCCCGTAATCTTACATTTTATTTATTTATTTATATTTTTTATTATTATTTTTTTTTAACATTGGATACGCCGTACAGGTTCTGTCCTATACGCTGTATCAATCTGTACTCGTGAAAACTACTAAACTAAAAATCTAAATTAAACGAATCTTAATTATATAATACATAAATGTGGTACTTAAATTTGGTATGCGGAAGCGTAAAGCTGTGAGTGCGGGTGTTAACCCAAACACCCCTATTTTGACCCAATTTCAAATGCATGTTATAAATATTTATACATTAATATCAAAACATGACTTATATGATTCTGACACTTAAATCAAAAAGTTTTGGGGCGTTAACAAGCTGAATAACAAAGTATGGTTGAGATGCTCGTCACCTAAAAACGCGAGCATTGCCGATCTCCTAAGTCGTCTTCTTAATCTACAAGCCCCGACGTCCTTAAGACTTAACCTGAAAAACATGGAAACTGAGAACGGTAAGTCCTGATGACTTAGTGAGTAAACGGGTCTGAGTCTATATCTATATCTGAATCTCAAACATGAGCTATAATCTATTAGAGCTTCTGCATGGGTGTATAAGCATAGTTCTGGATCTAGAGCTATATATGAATTGACACTTGCAATTCTGAACATAAATGTATTTCAAATGCTATAAATGGTACGACTTATACTCGTCTTACTACTTATACATGAGTCTAAGACTTATTCTGAATTCTTAATCATGACATGATATCTGAGCACGTGCATTCTGACTAGACGATGCTTAGTCGTCATGCTATGAGTGAGAACTTCTCTAGCCAACGAGTACTCTTCTAACGGCTTCTAAATTTATTGTACGTGCTTTTCTGATATGGGCCGTCCACTTAGGACGTAAGTGCTTTTCAAGCACGGATCATCCACATAGGATGCTTGGTCATCCACTTAGGATGCTACTATAAAAGCACGTGTCATCCACTTAGGATGCTACTATGGGAGTTCTACATTATGCACTTCTTAGGCACGCTACTTGACTTTTAGTGCATTTCTTGGGCACTCTAAACTTGTCAAATCATGCTTCTTGTGATAATACTATTCATGGATTGCTTCGGCTATCTCCGAAACCTTGCACAATTTCCATCATCATGTTTAATCTATTAACATGAAGCTAATGAACCGGTACTCACCTTTAAGTCTTGTTTAGTGATCCACAAGCTTCCCACGAGTACCTACTCAAATGATAACCATTCTAATACTATTAGAACTTGCTAAGACATTTATCTAACATATATTAGGCCTAAATAACTTAAACATGATCATATAAGGTGCTATTTCATCATGAAACACACTTTTACAAAAACACTTTAAGTGCAGAATTTCCTGGGTTGCTGCTGTATTTTGCACTTTATACTAATTTAACTTTCAAACAAGCCAAAACTTAAAGAATAAAATTTAAAGTACACTCATAGAGCTACAACTTGCGTTTAGACCTCATCTTAATCCGACGAACGGTTAATTCTCCATGGCCCTTCTAAGTCTGCGCATTTTCTGAAAAACCTTGCTGTCCCAAATTAAAATATCACCAAAACGACCCAAAACTTATGATAAGCTATTCTACTATTCACTAAACTTATATCAGAGCTTATTTAACTTGTTAAGATCATATTTCATCAGGCTCATAAGCTATCTTGCTAAATTAAGCACTTAATAAGCTTGTTCCAAACACTCCTTAACTAGACATACTTCATCATCAACAACAACTAGCATCATGAATCTTTCTATATCATTAACCATAACTTGGGTACATGATTCCTAACATATTTATATCATAACAATAATACTTTTAATTCCAATTACATCACGATTCATCACAATCAAAACTAGGTTTTCATAAACTTAATTTAATATAACCTTATAACATGAATTCATTCTTATACACTAGTTTATCATCATACCTTGAATTGAAGGAAAAACCATATAAAAAAGTTGAAGCTTCTTGATAACATCTTCCTTAAACTCTCCTTGATTCTTGAAACCCTTGTAACCCTTTCTATAATTCTTGTCTTAATGATATGATAATGAAATTTACTAATGATTTTCCCTCCTTTTGTTCTATGAAAGCCACGTACCACCTCCAACACATACATACGTGTTTTGTTATGAGAGAATTATGAGTTTTCTTTTTCTTAAGGTAAGCTACTTAAGCTTATCATGTAAGTTTAAAAATTTGGCGAGGCTAGTCATTGTCGTTAAGTCTTTTGCATCTTTGGTCCTTATTATTAACTATCTTGCATTCTAAGTCCTTATCTTTATAAAATACAATCATAAGGACCTTTCTAATTTTTCTACAAGATATATATAAGTCTATTTATGAAACTTATAAAGATCGGGGTATTACAACTCTCCCCTACTGGAATTGTTCGTGTCCTCACGAACATCATCTTTTGTCTATCTACAAAGTCTCCCCCACTGAGCTTATTCTAATACATGAGCTAGTTTCATTTTTAATATTTCTAAATTCTATCTGGCCACAAGACTTGTCTCAATATTTTCTAAGTATACACAATATGCTTATTTCGGGTCTCAATTCTGAAACTTCTGATATTTACTACAATATCACATGCCTAATTCTAAATAGAGGTATTACTAGGCTATTATATGTTGTACTAAGTCTGTATATCTATCCGTTCTTAAGCTGTCCATAATTTAAAAACATATTTCTGAGTTTTCTTATTGACTATACTGTAATGCTATACTTGTGCATACTAAACTCTATGATCTTACTGATTTATCTTACCGTGCCATACAAAAGCTTACTAGTATCTAAGCTGTCCTGACTATTCTATTTTACTAAATCTGAATACTAAAATCTAATTACTGAACCTCCACAACAAGACTTGTAAGACTTATAACTATTCTTGTCGTACACAACACTCGTGATTGCATGCTTTCTAATTCTATTTCTGACTAAACATCATTCTATCTCACTAAAGTTCAGTCTCCTCTGCTCTTAATATTCTAGAAATTTCTCGAGACATCATATGATCCCAATAAATTCACGTTATATGATTGATACGCTTACACAGCGCGTTCTGGGTTAAAGGAACTTCCTTTTCGTCGAGCAAGTTTTTCAACACCCTAGGCAGTGAACCTAATCGTTGTAGTGTAGTATTAGGGTAAGCCACGAGTATTGATATCGTTCCCTAGGGGAATAGGAATGCTAGTGAGAAGTTACTACGCTAAGGTTGGGGTTGAGGAAGATTATTATTATTTTTTTTTTTAAGGAAATGGAAAGGTACGAATCTCGGGGTTTGGATTTGGGAGTTGGTATTTCTACCGATTACTCTACTTATCTAATTATCTAATTAACTAAGCTAGGGGGTAGTCTATGTCTATTTTTGTGTGCTCGTATGATGATTAAAAAATGTGTTTACTTAGGTTTTATTACTCCCTAGTTATCTCCTATTGATGGCTGAATTGTCACGTCCTTATTCTTAACGCGTTGTGTTTCTAAGGTCATAGGTTATGCGTTTATCCCTAACTCTTTGAAGCTACCAAAGGTTAATGACTACAAAATCTCTAGGATTCATAAACTTAACACTAAGGTATTCTTTGGATGTTTAGACTACAATAACTCTAGGTGATTATAAACTAAGGTTCAACAGAGATTAATCAAGCATTAATAACACAACGAATGACCTATAGCAGTACTAGGTCAATCACAATTAAGATAAGAGACAACCAATAAATATTCAATAACTAGGTTTCATATTACCTAAGCAAACATACAAGTAAATTAGCCGGACATGGAGAACATGCAAGCATACACACAATCAATTGAAGACATAATTGAATCAATGAAGTAAAATACTTATCTTGATGTAAAATAGGGTATGGAACCCTAAAATACTGTACAAGACAGCCTTGGTTCGGTTTAGGTTTTTACTCCACAAAACTACCTCTCTAAAAACTGAAAAATTCGGATTTTATATATAGTGTTACAAACTACGACGGCGTCACTCTTTAATTGTGACGCCGTCGGGTCGCCGTCATTAAGTTTTCGTCTTGGCCACGTTATCATTGTGACGGCGTCACCTTATGCCTGTGACGCCGTCTCCTTAAGTCTCTGACGCCGTCTGGATCAAATCTAGGTCGTCTGAGCTGCGACGCCCTACTCTTTTAAAACCTGATGCCGTCACTTGTAAATAAGCAATTTGGCTACTGAGTCGTCACAAAACATGTTCCAACGGCGTCACAAATAGAACCTGACGCCGTCCCCTTTCAATTCAGCAGCTTGAGTGTCTCGATTCTTGACTTTGGCCATTTTCTTCTTATATTCTCTCCTTTTCGTCCGAATAAGTGTCATTCCAGCAATTTGCCTTCAAGAGACCTAAAAAGTGAAAAAGAACGAAATTAAGTAGTAATGGATACAAAAGTGATCAATTAAGTGCTTAAATGACCCCTCAAAAGGTACCTTTTAAATCCTTATCAAATATCCTTACACTTGGTATTTGCTTGTCCTCAAGCAAATGTGCTTTTAGCCAATTGATTTATAAATTAGGGGTCATGAAGCATTAGTTTAGAACGATCCACAACACATATAAGCCCTGAAAAAGTCATAACAAGCACGGAAATTACATACTAGCACCTCACATGGGGTGTTTGGATACTCACATCTCTCGGGTGTATATGAAATATAATAAGTTGGAAATGGAAGATAAACACTCATTAACCGGTCCTAGTACATAGATTACCATAGGCTTGAGACTAGATCAAACCTCCATCTCTTTGGCGTAAGCACCTAGGAAAGACTATCCAAGAGGTCTTTTAAAGGGTTGTAACGTTAGGCTTACGGTAGGGAAACAAAGGGTTTGGTGGGATAGGTGATTTAGTGGTGGCAAGTCAAAACTCTTTATGTTACAAGCATGCGAAGAATGGCGTTGCTAAGCCAAGACTCGACACTCTAAACTCTAGATAACTGAAATAAACAAACATAAATTTAAAGATAGATGTAGGATGGTAGCCCGTATTTTTATTTTTATTTTTTTAACACTCTAATTTTTTTCTTTTTCTCTTTTTTCTATTTTTTTCGATTTTTTTTCTTACACTTTTACTCTACCATCCTCTACGATAACATCAAAATGATAGAGATTTATAGGCACATCCCTACACTTGAGTTTTTATTACTTTAACACTAATTCGACCCGAATTGAAAAGATCAAAACACTTGGAGTACATTATTACGTAAATAAAGGGAATTTGAATTTAAAGTTCCCTTCCCGTCATTTCATAAAATTTAACTTTTCCCATGAGTCCCAATCGTCCCAAAACTGTGTACAAAGGATATGACTCGACTTAGCAACTTATGCAAGCAACTAGATAATTGAACTAAGGGTTTAGTGTGATAACAATAATGCACTAAAAGTGAGTGCATACAAGGTAGGCTAAGGCGATTTGGGTGTACATTTGGGGGTGGATTGTAAACAATGCTCTTCATTGATATTCCGGAAAACCGAAACATCACGAGAACCGCGAAAAGGATAGGCTCTGAGGGGTTAACTAGGGGTATCGTGTACTAAAGATGAGTACAACGCAAGGGTGTGGGGGAATTACTCAACCGATGTGGAAGAAGTAATTATATTATGGGTATCAAACAAGGGTTATCCTAATGCCTCTTATCATTTAATTATTCCTAACTACACAAGTGTAGTCTTACTAGCGATCTCGGAATGCATCACAAAACAAGTTCTAGAATCTATTATACTACCAGTTCACACTCAAAGCATTAAAGATGAATGCTTTAATTCCTACAAATCTAAGGGCGATCCTCACATTTTGGGTGGAATTTAAGTGCTAGTCATATAACTTCCTATCCATGAGACGCTTTGTTAAGACTAATGGCCCACTCCTATATGTCATGAAAAATTTTAAATTTGGTGCCAAAATTACCCTAACCGATATTTCTCATGGTTTATTACACAAATGAAATTGGACAAAGCAAATAGTCAAGGATAAGCATAGTTTCAAAGTTCCCGTTTTATTTTCCCTCCCTACACTTAAACTAAACATTTTCCCCAATGTTCCCCGAAAGTATCAAAGTTATGATAATGGAAGGTAATTAAAAACGAAAGAAACTAGTACTCCCCTGATTAGCTCGGTAGGATCTGTGTGAAGTGGTGGTTACATCTTTCTTCAAGAAGAATGTTTGCGTGAAAAACTCCTTCTCATCTTATGTATCTTCTTCTTGATAAATTAAACCTGCACACTTGAAGAAAACAAACGAAACCTTCGCGTAAAATCGGCGGTAACAATATATATATGATTCTACTAAACTAGGATATAATGCTTGTGGAATGGATGTTTACAGATTTTCTAGAAAATTAAGACCTGGAAAATTCCAAAAATTTATAAGTAGCTTAGAAAACGAGAAAAAGTAATAAGCTATTTCTGCTCCTCCTGACGCCGTCAGGTTGCGATCCTGATGCCGTCAGGTTATCCAGACAGAAACTGGTCTGCGCTTTTCTGGAAAAAATTCTGGAACATTTTTATCTTTAAAATCTGGAAAAATTTCCTGCAAAACATCCATTATGACTCGATACAAGCATTTGACTCTAAAAAACACACATGTATATCTTTTTAATAATCATAATTCTCATGTTCACGTTCTTTTAAAAACGTGTGTAATCCTACCTACACTTATCCCTTTTGTAAGATACCTTTATATGTAATTAAGACAAGATTAAAGACAAAATAAATCATTTTCACAAATTCAAACATGAGAACATACAATAATGAAAAGATATATGACACACAAATAAAAATGAAAAACAAATACACATGGGTTGCCTCCCAAGAAACGCTTGTTTTTGTTCGAGTCACGAGCTTGACTCTACCCTTATTTAACGGATAAAGGGGAGGTTTTCCCTACACTTAAGCTTAAGTGCGGGTGATAGTAGCGATACACACCCTTAGGGTGGAAATTTGCTACGTGAGGAGAGGGTGATGGGTGATTTATATGCTCAAAGGAGTGTGCTCCATTCATTATAACCTTACCTAATTCTATTGGTGTAGCGGGTGAATCAAATCTCTCTTCTAAAAATGGATCATCTTCTATCAACTTCAAAAGATTCTTAGTTAAGGATCCATCTTGACCTAATAAACCCGGTTTAAAACCATAATGTTTCTTGTTATCAACCATGAATGGGTGATATAAGTGTGTAAGGTTATGGGTTACTCCTATATTAGCTTCCACTCTACATGGCTTAGAGTCTACCACCTTTATCAAGCAACAACCCGGATTATTTATTTTGATGGGTGGATTGGGGTCTAATTCAATTCCAAGATTCACATCTAAAGACGGAAAATTGGGTAAGGTTTTTGGTTGAGGCTCCGATTCATCAAAATTAGGAACTTCCCTAGTACTAAGAGAGAGGTCATGACAACAAGCATCTAAACCTACATTCTCTAGTGGCGTTTGGTCCAAAGGTTGTATATCAATCGGGGTTCCTATAGTCTCTTCTACTTCTTCCGAGTAAGTTATAGGCGATGTGTGTTCCTCAAGTGATGGTAGGGCTTGTGGGCTTGGAGTTTCCACCTCATTCTCCATTATATCTAGATCTCCAAAAAGTTCATCATGTGTTTTAGTATGATCTAACCCAAATACACTCCTAAGTATCTCAAATCCTTCTTTAGCCATTTCAAATTCTTGGTCCGATTCATAAGAATCATTCTCAAAAATTTGATCACTATGTTCTATTTGCCTAAAGGATTCCTCACGTGTGTCATATGTTTTGGTGAAATCTATCCCACGCATGCAACTAGGCAGTTCAACTATAACCATCTCACAATCTTGTTCAGGTTTAGGTTCCATATTCTTAAAAACTAGGTCTTTTTGATCATGATGCCTAAGGTTGGATAAATCCTCCTTATCCATTTCCTCAAGTTGTGGCAATTGATGGTTTATGCTTAGGAGGTTTTTCTCAAAATTTTTCCAGAGGGTCTCACTAAAAGGAGTTGATTCTAACAATGATCGTTGAATAGAAGCCACATAAGCACAAAATTTATCAAATCCATCTAACCTTACACCCGTCTCCTTTTGGATATCTCTAAGATCACTCACAAATTCATTAGAACAATAAAAAGCAATCAAATCTGCGAAATTCAATTGTTCCTCATTTGTTAATGATTCAAATGCAACTTCACTTGCCATAGCGACAAATGAAAATGGTTTTACGAACACAAACACAAAGAAGGGGGATAGACTACAAGGAAGCTAAAAATGAGAAAAAAGCTTACTTTATAGGAATCAAGTAAGGAAACCTAAACGAGATAGAAATCTAAGTAGCTATTCTATTCCCCGGCAGCGGCGCCAAAAACTTAATACGCTTACACAGCGCGTTCGGGGTCAAAGGAACTTCCTTTTCGTCGAGCAAGTTTTTCAACACCCTAGGCAGTGAACCTAATCGTTGTAGTGTAGTATTAGGGTAAGCCATGGGTATTGATATCGTTCTCTAGGGGAATAGGAATGCTAGTGAGAAGTTAATACGCTAAGGTTGGAGTTGAGGAAGATTATTTTATATCATTTTTTATATTTTTAAGGAAATGGAAATGTACGAATCTCGGGGTTTGGATTTAGGGGTTGGTATTTCTACCGATTACTCTACTTATCTAATTATCTAATTAACTAAGCTAGGGGGTAGTCTATGTCTATTGTTGTGTGCTCGTATGATGATTAAAAAATGTGTTTACTTAGGTTTTATTACCCCCTAGTTATCTCCTATTGATGGTTGAATTGTCACGTCCTTATTCTTAACGCGTTGTGTTTCTAAGGTCATAGGGTATGCGTTTATCCCTAACTCTTTGAAGCTACTAAAGTTTAATGACTACAAAATCTCTAGAATTCAAAAACCTAACACTAAGGTATTCTTTGGATGTTTAGCCTACAATAACTCTAGGTGATTATAAACTAAGGTTCAACAAAGATTAATCAAGCATTAATAACACAACGAATGACCTCTCGCAATACTAGGTCAATCACAATTAAGATAAGAGACAACCAATCAATATTCAATAACTAGGTTTCATATTACCTAAGCAAACACACAAGTAAATTAGCCGGACATGAAGAACATGCAAGCATAGACACAATCAATTGAAGACATAATTGAATCAATGAAGTAAAACACTTATCTTGATGTAAAATAGGGTATGGAACCCTAAAATACTGTACAAGACAGCCTTGGTTCGGTTTAGGTTTTTACTCCACAAAACTACCTCTCTAAAAACTAAAAAATTCGGATTCTATATATAGTGTTACAAACTGCGACGGCGTCACTCTTTAATTGTGACGCCGTCAGGTCGCCTGTTGGAATCACTCCTAAGCCTTAATCAAGTGTTAGTGATTCACATATAATAGTTAGCTTAATTATGGCCTTTATGTTTGTTTTTAGCCTTAGGCTTATGTAGAAGGCCCATAAGCCTAGGCCTAGCCCAATAAAGAAAAGGATGGGAACTAGGAGTGTTGCCCTAGCTTCCCTCCTTTAAATACTCTTGTATAACCTTCACTTGAGGGTTGGTTGTTCAATTTATTTCTTTCACTCACATCTACGCATAACCGGTCGAGTCTATTGTGTGTGTGTTTGGTTTATTGTTCAACCGCCTCTCTATTTCTTTCTATTAAGCTTGTGTTGTAAATCTAGTGACCTAACAGTGGTATCAATCGCCTACTAGTTGGGTGAATCGTTTTGTTTTTGAAGTAGGTTTAAGGTCCTACTGTCACACCCCCAAATTACCTGTTTTGCAGCGGAATGGAATTCCTGGGGATTGGCTGTCATAGCATCACAATCACAGTTATATTGAACGACCTAAAGTGTCGTTTGGAAAATACATCGTTTGATTTAATAAAACAATCAGAGTTTACAAAGTAGGTCCCAAATGAAAATCAACTTGTGCGGAAATAAGTTTGTTACAATTCAAACGATGTTTTAAAGTGCGTAAAACCCAAGTGAGACGCGTCGTCACCACGACTCCATGAGGTGTCCAAATGCATGCCATGAAGTGTATGCCTTAGATACCTGAGATGAAACATGCTAAAAGTGTCAACACAAAGGTTGAGTGAGTTCATAGAGTTTGTTTTGCAATGTAAAGCCTTTCAAAATCGTTTATGCAGCAACGGCATTGTAAATCGTTGAAATGTAAAGACTTTCAAAATCGTTTATGTGGCAAAGGCATTGTAAATCCACTCAGTTCCAAGTCCCGCCCATACAAAACTTGCAACCTGTGTGTTCACAACCCACTGCCAGAATGTGTGTAGTTTATGTTCCAAACATATGATGTCAAATGAATTCACAAAATAGTGCATGGCTCAATGTATCGAAATCGTTTATGCAGCAAAGGCATTGTGAATCCACTCAGTTCCAAGTCCCGCCCATACAAAACTTGCAACCTGTGTGTTCACAACCCACTGCCAGAATATGTAGAGTTTATGTTCTAAACATATGATGTGTGGTTCAAATCGTTCCAAGACCATTAGTTCATGATATTACCAAGACCATTAGCTCAATGAATATACCAAGACCATTAGACTAATGAATATACCAAGACCATTAGCTCAATGAATATACCAAGACCATTAGACTAATGAATATACCAAGACCATTAACTCAATGAATATACCAAGACCATTAGACCAATGAATATAATATGGAAGTTCTAAGTGTGGCAAAACTGTTACTGCGCATGACTAAGCATTCAGTTCAGTTAAACATATAGTTTCAAATAATCATGATAGTTATGAAAATAATCGAGCATGTATCTCCCCCAAAACATTTATGAAAACAAGTAAAAGCAGGGGCTATGGAAACTCACTTGGTGGAATGATGCGAAGACAAAAGTGAGTACACCGAGATGTAATGTGATACGCAAATCTTGACCTATTATGAATGTTATGATATGTCATGAGTTGCAATGTAATGTTATGCATGCATTTCGTATGTTATTTATACCATTTGCGAGTTTTGAAAATATTACTTATCGTCGAAAAATACTCGTTTGACGTCTTGACCAATCAAAAATCACTTTTCAAGTTTTTACGTCAAAATGTCATCCTACAATGGTTTAATAATGATTTTTGGTGAAATTTCCACTTTTCGTCGTAAAATAATGTCGTCGGAATTTTCATGAAATCAACAAAAATGGCTCCGGAAAAATAGTCGTAAAATAGTGTACGTCGCACGTCAGAGAACGAACTCGACGGTTTTGGAAAGTTTGTATCGATATCTAAAAGTTTTAGTTCAGGAGTTTTCGTCATAAAGGTCTCGAACATAAAGATAATAAGGGTTAAAGATGGTGATTTTAGTTACCGTAACACTTGTCTCGTAAAAATAATATAGTTTTTCAGAAAATAATAGTTACGGCAATTTTATGAAAACGTGCATATCTTTGTCGTTTCAAATCCGTTTTCTACGTATAATACGTCCTTAGCTTCGTATCAAAGTATACTAATATATTTTTGATAAGTCGAAATAATTTGCAAAGCTTAAGGCTCGTTTTTGACTCGTACAAAAGATAAATATGTTGCTGAAATTTCAGAAAATAATATATTTCGTCGTCAAACTTGTAAAATCCATAACTTCTTCGTTATAACTCCGTTTTAATCCGTTCAAGCGGCCACGGATTCGTTTTAAAGTATATTTTCTAAATATCAAGGCCAAAAATTTGTGCCCACTGTCGGATTTTCCAGAAAAACAAAATAAGGACAGAACACTTTTTATACATATCGAAAATAGTTTTTCTCGGACAAAACCTATTCTAATCCCTTCAAATCAACTCCAAAGCTAATCTAATCCTACCATACACCTTCTTAGGGTGTCATGGGTTCCTAGACATCATCAAGACCAAAGAATACCATGGGAATAATTATAGGATGACCATATGTATAAATAGCTCTAAAAATCATGTAAAATGGTATAAACAACACAAGTCTTGCATGCTTGCTCCAAAAATGAAAGGATGAATATGAAATGAATATGTAAGATGAAAAATAAATATGAGATGCTTACAAGTGATATGATGAGGTGATTAGAACCAAGGATTAACCTAAACACCCTAGGTTTTTATTTCAAAACCTAAACAAGAGTGTATACTAGATTGTGATAAACTTGAACTTGAAAAATTTTGATGATCCCTTTGTTAACACCTTGAAGGCCGGTTCTATGGAGAGAAAAACCAAGAGAGGAAACTTTCTACTTGATGAATTATTATGAGTGAATGAAAAATGAAATGAAGTTGGAGTATAAATCTTGCTTTGTAGAAAATCTTCCCAATTTGATTGTCCCTCCCCCCCTTGGAGCCGGATTATAGGGGATATGGTTCCCAATTATTATTTTTTTTTTTTATAAAATGTTGTGTATAATATTTACTTGAATAATTTGTAGGAAAGTGTAAGTAAATTTGTAGGAAAATGTAACTTGTAAGGTAAATGGAAACTTTTTGGTACAAGTAGTTTTTTTTTATAGGTCAAAATAGAATGTAATGAGATAATAAAAATTGTAAAAATACATTCCTTGTGAAATTTGAGTGATAAAATAATTATCGTGCAGTTTTTTTTTTTTAGAAAGTGTCGTAATAATTTAACTTTAACGATTTATGTACCAAATAAATTCAAAACACTAGGAAAACTAAAAATATAGTTTTTATAAACTAATGTAAGTATAAAAATACCTCGGGATCATTTTTGAAAGTAACGGATTAAATATTCAAAATAACAACTCACGCGATAACGTTTATTTAATATAAAAATTACGCGATAAATGTGAAATGAAATGTTATGAATGAACTATCGTGATGCAAATGATGCGAACGAAATGTAGACTAAACTTAGTCCATATGAAATGTACGTGATGTTATGATCATGAATTCGCCGCTAAACCATAAAGGTTACGCGAATTTGGAACACGTAAACCAAGTTTACGATAAATGTTGAAATAGTGAAGCATAAATCGTTTCGAGAAATGACCTGAAAGTACGGGTTGTCACATTCGCCCAACCAAAAAGGAATTCAGTCCCTGAATTCAATCGTTGTTAGGTCTAACGGGTTTAGGGTTTGATGAGGCAAGCCTTCCCATTCTCGAGCAAAACCCTCAAAAGACTTTTTGGCAACCGATTTTTACTTAATCCCACAACTCATCAAACAAGAACTGTCATACAATTAGGCTAAATCGGTTTAGGTAACAACTTGTTTCTAGCTCGATCTTTGCAACTCATCAAACAAGAACTGTCACGCGGATCAAACTGGAAACAAGTGGTTTGAAGAAAATCTTTTGAAAATTTGGCTCGATTACGGAATTGCTTACACATATAAGCCTACTACTCCCTTCATTGCATGATTCTTCCTGAATTAGACATAGGTGATCAGGCTATGTATAATTTAGGAGTAACTATGCAATGCTTGGACTAATCGACTCATATGATGTTTGGTGTTAAGTCAACTGATGTAAAATTGTGATAGGGAATGACAGGGCATCCATGTGACAATCGTTATGAAATGAAAGTAAATAACTCGAAAAATGTACGTATAAATCGCACGCAAAGTGAACATGCACGTATGATGAAATGATGAGATGCTATGATGATGTAGTTATAGTCTAGGGTCAATGATGCAACCTAGTTCTCTATAACCGAAGCTCTGATGCCAACTGTCACACCCCCAAATTACCTGTTTTTGCAGCGGAATGGAATTCCTGGGGGATGGCTGTCATAGCATCACAATCACAGTTATATTGAACGACCTAAAGTGTCGTTTGGAAAATACATCGTTTGATTTAATAAAACAATCAGAGTTTACAAAGTAGGTCCCAAATGAAAATCAACTTGTGCGGAAATAAGTTTGTTACAATTCAAACGATGTTTTAAAGTGCGTAAAACCCAAGTGAGACGCGTCGTCACCACGACTCCATGAGGTGTCCAAATGCATGCCATGAAGTGTATGCCTTAGATACCTGAGATGAAACATGCTAAAAGTGTCAACACAAAGGTTGAGTGAGTTCATAGAGTTTGTTTTGCAATGTAAAGCCTTTCAAAATCGTTTATGCAGCAACGGCATTGTAAATCGTTGAAATGTAAAGACTTTCAAAATCGTTTATGTGGCAAAGGCATTGTAAATCCACTCAGTTCCAAGTCCCGCCCATACAAAACTTGCAACCTGTGTGTTCACAACCCACTGCCAGAATGTGTGTAGTTTATGTTCCAAACATATGATGTCAAATGAATTCACAAAAATAGTGCATGGCTCAATGTATCGAAATCGTTTATGCAGCAAAGGCATTGTGAATCCACTCAGTTCCAAGTCCCGCCCATACAAAACTTGCAACCTGTGTGTTCACAACCCACTGCCAGAATATGTAGAGTTTATGTTCTAAACATATGATGTGTGGTTCAAATCGTTCCAAGACCATTAGTTCATGATATTACCAAGACCATTAGCTCAATGAATATACCAAGACCATTAGACTAATGAATATACCAAGACCATTAGCTCAATGAATATACCAAGACCATTAGACTAATGAATATACCAAGACCATTAGCTCAATGAATATACCAAGACCATTAGACCAATGAATATAATATGGAAGTTCTAAGTGTGGCAAAACTGTTACTACGCATGACTAAGCATTCAGTTCAGTTAAACATATAGTTTCAAATAATCATGATAGTTATGAAAATAATCGAGCATGTATCTCCCCCAAAACATTTATGAAAACAAGTAAAAGCAGGGGCTATGGAAACTCACTTGGTGGAATGATGCGAAGACAAAAGTGAGTACACCGAGATGTAATGTGATACGCAAATCTTGACCTATTATGAATGTTATGATATGTCATGAGTTGCAATGTAATGTTATGCATGCATTTCGTATGTTATTTATACCATTTGCGAGTTTTGAAAATATTACTTATCGTCGAAAATACTCGTTTGACGTCTTGACCAATCAAAAATCACTTTTCAAGTTTTTACGTCAAAATGTCATCCTACAATGGTTTAATAATGATTTTTGGTGAAATTTCCACTTTTCGTCGTAAAATAATGTCGTCGGAATTTTCATGAAATCAACAAAAATGGCTCCGGAAAAATAGTCGTAAAATAGTGTACGTCGCACGTCAGAGAACGAACTCGACGGTTTTGGAAAGTTTGTATCGATATCTAAAAGTTTTAGTTCAGGAGTTTTCGTCATAAAGGTCTCGAACATAAAGATAATAAGGGTTAAAGATGGTGATTTTAGTTACCGTAACACTTGTCTCGTAAAAATAATATAGTTTTAATCTGTCACACCCCCAAATTACCTGTTTTGCAGCGGAATGGAATTCCTGGGGATTGACTGTCATAGCATCACAATCACAGTTATATTGAACGACCTAAAGTGTCGTTTGGAAAATACATCGTTTGATTTAATAAAACAATCAGAGTTTACAAAGTAGGTCCCAAATGAAAATCAACTTGTGCGGAATAAGTTTGTTACAATTCAAACGATGTTTTAAAGTACTAAAAACCCAAGTGTGACGCGTCGTCACCACGACTCCATGATGTGTCCAAATGCATGCCATGAAGTGAATGCCTTAGAAACCTGAGATAAAAACATGCTAAAAGTGTCAACACAAAGGTTGAGTGAGTTCATAGAGTTTGTTTTGAAATGAAAAGCCCTTTCAAAATCGTTTATGCAGCAAAGGCATTGCAAATCCACTCAGTTCCAAGTTCCGCCCATACAAAACTTGCAACCTGTGTGTTCACAACCCATTGCCAGAATGTGTATAGTTTATGTTCAAACATATGATTTCAAACGAATTCACAATATAGTGCATGGCTCAATGTATCGAAGTCGTTTATGCAGCAAAGGCATTGTAAATCCACTCAGTTCCAAGTCCCGCCCATACAAAACTTGCAACCTGTGTGTTCACAACCCATTGCCAGAATATGTAGAGTTTAGGTTCAAATGAATATGAGTGTGGTTCAAATCGTTCCAAGACCATTAGTTCATGATATTACCAAGACCATTAGCTCAATGAATATACCAAGACCATTAGCCCAATGAATATACCAAGACCATTAGCTCAATGAATATACCAAGACCATTAGCCCAATGAATATACCAAGACCATTAGCTCAATGAATATAATATGAAAGTTCTAAGTATGGCAAAACTGTTACTACGCATGACTAAGCATTTCAGTTCGGCTAAGCATGTAGTTTCAAATAATCATGATAGTTAGGAAATAATTGAGCATGTATCTCCCCCAAAATATTTATGAAAACAAGTAAAAAGCAGGGGCTATGAAAACTCACTTGGTGAAATGATGCGAAGACAAAAGTGAGTACACCGAGATGTAATGTGATACGTTAACCGGGACCTATTACGAATGATTTGATATGTCATGAGTTGCAATGTAATGTTATGCATGCACTTGATATGTTATTTATACCATTTACGAGTTTTGAAAATATTACGCATCGTCGAAAAATACTCTTTTGACGTCTTGACCAATCAAAAATGACTTTACATGTTTTTACGTCAAAATGTCATCCTACAATGGTTTTATAATGATTTTTAGAGAAATTACCACTTTTCGTCGTAAAACAATGTCGTCGGAAAAATCGTGAAATTACCAAAAATGGCTTTGGGAAACTAGTCGTAAAATGGTGTACGTCGATCGTTAGAGAACGAACTCGACTGTTTTGGAAAGTTTGTATCGATATCTAAAAGTTTCAGTTCAGGAGTTTTCGTCCAAAAGGTCTCGAACATAAAGATAATAAGGGTTAAAGATGGTGGTTTTTGGCTAATAGTGTGCAGAAAATTAGTTACGGCAAGTTTATGAAAAAGTGCATATCTTTGTCGTTTCAAATCCGTTTTCTACGTTTTATACGTCCTTAGCTTCGTATCAAAGTAAACTAATATGTTTTTGAGAAGTCGAAATAATTTGTGAAGCTTAAGGCTCGTTTTTGACCCGTACAAGATAAAAACATGTTGCTGAAATTTCTGAAAAATATAATTTTCGTCGTCAAACTTGTAAAATCCATAACTTCTTCGTTATAAGTCCGTTTTATTCCGTTCAAGCGGCCACGGATTCGTTTTAAAGTATATTTTCTAAAAATCAAGGCCAAAAAGTCGTACCAACAGTAGGTTTTTCCAGAAATTCGAATTAAGGACAGAACGTAAAATATAGTTATCGAAAATAGTTTTTCTCGGACAAAACCTATTCTAATCCCTTCAAATCAACTCCAAAACTAATCTAATCCTACCATACACCTTCTTAGGGTGTCATGGGTTCCTAATCACCATCAAGACCAAAGAATACCATGGGAGTAATTATAGGATGACCATAAGTGTATAAAACTCAAAAATCATGAAATAAATGGTATAAATCACATAACTTGCATAATATCTCCAAAAATGAAAAGAAACACATGAAGATGAAAAGGAAACTTGAAAATGAATAAAACATGCTTACAAGTGATAGTGAAGAGGTGTAGGTAACAAGGATTAACTTAAATATCCTTGGTTTTTATTTCAAAACCATATAAAGGATATAATCTAGGTTGTAAACACTTGAACTTTGCAAAAATCTTGATCCCATGTTTCTTTGATGTTGGAACCGGTTATGGAGAAGCAAGGAACAAGGAGAGGAAATTTTAACACTTGTAGAATAATTGTGTGAATGGAATGAGATTGATAATTGAAGTAAGACTTTTGTATAAGTGTAAAAACATAATCAATCCAAGGCCATTCCATCATTAATGGTCACCCCTCCCCAAGGGCCGGTTTTGGGGGACTTGGTTCCCAAAATATATATTTTTTTTTTTTAAATGTATTGTGTATAATTTGTAGCAATTTGTAATAAAAAGTGTAAGTAAAAGTGTAGGAAAATGTACAAGTAAAGGTAAATGGAAATTTTTGGTGCAAGTAAGTTTTTATTAGGTCAAAATAGATTGTAATGAGATGATAAAAATTGTAAAAATACTTTCCTTGTCAAAATTGAGTGATAAAATAATTATCGTATAATTTTAAGAAAAACGACGTAATAATTAAACTTTTACGATTTATTTACCAAATAAATTTGAAACACTAGGAAAACTAAAAATATAGTTTTTATAAACTAAATGTAAGTTTAAAAATACATCGGGATCATTTTTGAAAGTAATGGATTAAATATACAAAATAAAAACTCACGCGATAAGGAATATTAAATATAAAAATTTACGCGTAAAATATGAAATGAAATGTCGTGAATAAACTAATGAGATGCACATGATGTTAATGAAATGTAGACTAATCATAGTCCATATGAAATGTACGTGATGTCATGATCATGAATTCGCCGCTAAACCTCCAAGGTTACGCGAATTTGAAACAAGTAAACCAAGTTTACTAAAAATGTTGAAATAATGAGACATGAATCGTGTCCCTCCCCCCTTGGAGCCGGATTATAGGGGATATGGTTCCCAATTATTATTTTTTTTTTTATAAAATGTTGTGTATAATATTTACTTGAATAATTTGTAGGAAAGTGTAAGTAAATTTGTAGGAAAATGTAACTTGTAGGGTAAATGGAAACTTTTTGGTACAAGTAGTTTTTTTTTATAGGTCAAAATAGAATGTAATGAGATAATAAAAATTGTAAAAATACATTCCTTGTGAAATTTGAGTGATAAAATAATTATCGTGCAGTTTTTTTTTTTTAAGAAAGTGTCGTAATAATTTAACTTTAACGATTTATGTACCAAATAAATTCAAAACACTAGGAAAACTAAAAATATAGTTTTTATAAACTAATGTAAGTATAAAAATACCTCGGGATCATTTTTGAAAGTAACGGATTAAATATTCAAAATAACAACTCACGCGATAACGTTTATTTAATATAAAAATTACGCGATAAATGTGAAATGAAATGTTATGAATGAACTATCGTGATGCAAATGATCTTGAACGAAATGTAGACTAAACTTAGTCCATATGAAATGTACGTGATGTTATGATCATGAATTCGCCGCTAAACCATAAAGGTTACGCGAATTTGGAACACGTAAACCAAGTTTACGATAAATGTTGAAATAGTGAAGCATAAATCGTTTCGAGAAATGACCTGAAATTACGGGTTGTCACATTAAGCCCAACCAAAAAGGAATTCAGTCCCTGAATTCAATCGTTGTTAGGTCTAACGGGTTTAGGGTTTGATGAGGCAAGCCTTCCCATTCTCGAGCAAAACCCTCAAAAGACTTTTTAGCAACCGATTTTTACTTAATCCCACAACTCATCAAACAAGAACTGTCATACGATTAGGCTAAATCGGTTTAGGTAACAACTTGTTTCTAGCTCGATCTTTGCAACTCATCAAACAAGAACTGTCACGCGGATCAAACTGGAAACAAGTGGTTTGAAGAAAATCTTTTGAAAATTTGGCTCGATTACGGAATTGCTTACACATATAAGCCTACTACTCCCTTCATTGCATGATTCTTCCCGAATTAGACATAGGTGATCAGGCTATGTATAATTTAGGAGTAACTATGCAATGCTTGGACTAATCGACTCATATGATGTTTGGTGTTGAGTCAACTGATGTAAAAATTGTGATAGGGAATGACAGGGCATCCATGTGACAATCGTTATGAAATGAAAGTAAATAACTCGAAAAATGTACGTATAAATCGTACGCAAAGTGAACATGCACGTATGATGAAATGATGAGATGCTATGATGATGTAGTTATAGTCTAGGGTCAATGATGCAACCTAGTTCTCTATAACTGAAGCTCTGATACCAATCTGTCACACCCCAAATTACCTGTTTTGCAGCGGAATGGAATTCACGGGATTGGCTGTCATAGCATCACAATCACAGTTATATTGAACGACCTAAAGTGTCGTTTGGAAAATACATCGTTTGATTTAATAAAACAATCCGAGTTTACAAAGTAGGTCCCAAATGAAAATCAACTTGTGCGGAAATAAGTTTGTTACAATTCAAACGATGTTTTAAAGTGCGTAAAACCCAAGTGGGACGCGTCGTCACCACGACTCCATGAGGTGTCCAAATGCATGCCATGAAGTGTATGCCTTAGATACCTGAGATGAAACATGCTAAAAGTGTCAACACAAAGGTTGAGTGAGTTCATAGAGTTTGTTTTGCAATGTAAAGCCTTTCAAAATCGTTTATGCAGCAACGGCATTGTAAATCGTTGAAATGTAAAGACTTTCAAAATCGTTTATGTGGCAAAGGCATTGTAAATCCACTCAGTTCCAAGGTCCGCCCATACAAAACTTGCAACCTGTGTGTTCACAACCCACTGCCAGAATGTGTGTAGTTTATGTTCCAAACATATGATGTCAAATGAATTCACAAAAATAGTGCATGGCTCAATGTATCGAAATCGTTTATGCAGCAAAGGCATTGTGAATCCACTCGGTTCCAAGTCCGCCCATACAAAACTTGCAACCTGTGTGTTCACAACCCACTGCCAGAATATGTAGAGTTTATGTTCTAAACATATGATGTGTGGTTCAAATCGTTCCAAGACCATTAGTTCATGATATTACCAAGACCATTAGCTCAATGAATATACCAAGACCATTAGACTAATGAATATACCAAGACCATTAGCTCAATGAATATACCAAGACCATTAGACCAATGAATATACCAAGACCATTAACTCAATGAATATACCAAGACCATTAGACCAATGAATATAATATGGAAGTTCTAAGTGTGGCAAAACTGTTACTACGCATGACTAAGCATTGATTCAGTTAAACATGTAGTTTCAAATAATCATGATAGTTATGAAAATAATCGAGCATGTATCTCCCCCAAAACATTTATGAAAACAAGTAAAAGCAGGGGCTATGGAAACTCACTTGGTGGAATGATGCGAAGACAAAAGTGAGTACACCGAGATGTAATGTGATACGCAAATCTTGACCTATTATGAATGTTATGATATGTCATGAGTTGCAATGTAATGTTATGCATGCATTTCGTATGTTATTTATACCATTTGCGAGTTTTGAAAATATTACTTATCGTCGAAAAATACTCGTTTGACGTCTTGACCAATCAAAAATCACTTTTCAAGTTTTTACGTCAAAATGTCATCCTACAATGGTTTAATAATGATTTTTGGTGAAATTTCCACTTTTCGTCGTAAAATAATGTCGTCGGAATTTTCATGAAATCAACAAAAATGGCTCCGGAAAAATAGTAAGTAAAATAAGTGTATGCGTCGCACGTCAGAGAACGAACTCGACGGTTTTGGAAAGTTTGTATCGATATCTAAAAGTTTTAGTTCAGGAGTTTTCGTCATAAAGGTCTCGAACATAAAGATAATAAGGGTTAAAGATGGTGATTTTAGTTACCGTAACACTTGTCTCGTAAAAATAATATAGTTTTTCAGAAAATAATAGTTACGGCAATTTTATGAAAACGTGCATATCTTTGTCGTTTCAAATCCGTTTTCTACGTATAATTCGTCCTTAGCTTCGTATCAAAGTATACTAATATATTTTTGATAAGTCGAAATAATTTGCAAAGCTTAAGGCTCGTTTTTGACTCGTACAAAAGATAAATATGTTGCTGAAATTTCAGAAAATAATATATTTCGTCGTCAAACTTGTAAAATCCATAACTTCTTCGTTATAACTCCGTTTTAATCCGTTCAAGCGGCCACGGATTCGTTTTTAAAGTATATTTTCTAAATATCAAGGCCAAAAATTTGTGCCCACTGTCGGATTTTCCAGAAAAACAAAATAAGGACAGAACACTTTTTATACATATCGAAAATAGTTTTTCTCGGACAAAACCTATTCTAATCCCTTCAAATCAACTCCAAAGCTAATCTAATCCTACCATACACCTTCTTAGGGTGTCATGGGTTCCTAGACATCATCAAGACCAAAGAATACCATGGGAATAATTATAGGATGACCATATGTATAAATAGCTCTAAAAATCATGTAAAATGGTATAAACAACACAAGTCTTGCATGCTTGCTCCAAAAATGAAAGGATGAATATGAAATGAATATGTAAGATGAAAAATAAATATGAGATGCTTACAAGTGATATGATGAGGTGATTAGAACCAAGGATTAACCTAAACACCCTAGGTTTTTATTTCAAAACCTAAACAAGAGTGTATACTAGATTGTGATAAACTTGAACTTGAAAAATTTTGATGATCCCTTTGTTAACACCTTGAAGGCCGGTTCTATGGAGAGAAAAACCAAGAGAGGAAACTTTCTACTAGATGAATTATTATGAGTGAATGAAAAATGAAATGAAGTTGGAGTATAAATCTTGCTTTGTAGAAAATCTTCCCAATTTGATTGTCCCTCCCCCCTTGGAGCCGGATTATAGGGGATATGGTTCCCAATTATTATTTTTTTTTTTTATAAAATGTTGTGTATAATATTTACTTGAATAATTTGTAGGAAAGTGTAAGCAAATTTGTAGGAAAATGTAACTTGTAGGGTAAATGGAAACTTTTTGGTACAAGTAGTTTTTTTTTATAGGTCAAAATAGAATGTAATGAGATAATAAAATTGTAAAAATACATTCCTTGTGAAATTTGAGTGATAAAATAATTATCGTGCAGTTTTTTTTTAAGAAAGTGTCGTAATAATTTAACTTTAACGATTTATGTACCAAATAAATTCAAAACACTAGGAAAACTAAAAATATAGTTTTTATAAACTAATGTAAGTATAAAAATACCTCGGGATCATTTTTGAAAGTAACGGATTAAATATTCAAAATAACAACTCACGCGATAACGTTTATTTAATATAAAAATTACGCGATAAATGTGAAATGAAATGTTATGAATGAACTATCGTGATGCAAATGATGCGAACGAAATGTAGACTAAACTTAGTCCATATGAAATGTACGTGATGTTATGATCATGAATTCGCCGCTAAACCATAAAGGTTACGCGAATTTGGAACACGTAAACCAAGTTTACGATAAATGTTGAAATAGTGAAGCATAAATCGTTTCGAGAAATGACCTGAAAGTACGGGTTGTCACACCTACGCGTAAAACAACGGTTTGATACTTTGTTTTGCTTTAAAACGTATTTTTCACTCTTTTGAATCCAAGATTCTTGTACTTTCGTTGTTTTAAGGTGTTAAAATAACTGTTTTTGGCAAAAAGTTTCAAACTTTATGCGCGGATCATAGTTTTTAAGCTTGTTTTTGTTCGAGGGTATCGTTCTACGCGTAACCTGTTTAGCCATTTTGATTCATCAAGTTTCACACTTTTGTGTTATTTTGGTGATATTGAAGCTATTCCATAACAAAAATCTGGTCTAGAAACAAATTTGGGCAAAATCACTCTTACGAGTAAAGCTACATGTAACTAAAACCCTATTTTTACGCGTAACTTTATCCTTGGTTTGATCTTCAGTTTCGTGGTTTACTCCGTGTTTTCTTGCTTGGATAAGCCTGAAAGTCGACTTTGGATATCTTTTGCACTGTGATAGTGTAGAAGATCATTTGGGCAAAACCCTAAACTTACGCATAAGCATAAAGCTTACGCGTAGAAATCCTACGCATAAGCCTAGTCTTACGCATAAGGTAATCCTACGCATAAGTTTCTACGCCGAACTTTGTGTCTACGCATAACTTTGGTGTCTTTTCCCTACTTACGTGTAAGCTAATACTACGCGTAACTCTCATTGTTACGCGTAACTTTGGTATTTTTACGCATAAGTCCTACTTGGTTTATTGTGATTTCTACGCCTAAGGACACTTCATCAACAAAGGTTCATTCGACTACAAAGATCTATTTTTACCAACACAAGTTTGCAACATGTCACAACCACCATACTCTAACTATTTCCCTTACACTTATTCTCAACGTCAACAACAACTAACTCCACAACATCAACAATGGAATCAACAACAAGCAATTTATCAACAACAATTTAATCAAAAACATACTCCACAACTTGCTGCAATTCCACAACTTCAAATGGTTCAAACACCACCAAGTCTTCAAGTTCAACCTTACACAAATGACTTCAATCAACATCCATCAAGGAACACTATGAAGGAACCCACTTGGTTTGAAAAGATGTGTGAAGCTTTAAGCAACCAACAATCAATTCATGAGGCTGGATCACTTGATAGACCTCTAATGCTCACTCCAGGAAACTACGATCAATGGGTGATTAGGTTCTTTAGGTTTTGTGATCTGAAGAAGCCACATGGAAAGTTCTTAAAGAAGGTTATCTTGGAAGGTCCATTTCAGATGCCTACTGTCATTGTACCCGGCGATCCAAATGCTAATCCACCAAGAGATGAACAATCAAACAGTGCTACTGTTGCAGACACTGAATGCGAAGAACTTCTACACTATGAAAGTGATGAACTTGCAATGCAATATATCCTCTTAGGATTACCTAACCCAATTCTTCGAAGTGTTGATGCTCAAAAGACTGCAAAGGCGATGTGAGAACATATTCATCTTCTTATGGAAGGATCTGCACTCAATCAGGAGGATATGGAATCCAAAATTTACTTGGCTTATGAACACTTCTTGATTGAACCTGGAGAGACACTCGAGTCTTATCATCACCGATTCTCAGACATCATAAATGATTTGGATAAACACAACATCATCATGCCACGAATTGCTGTTAATACTAAGTTCCTGAGTAGTCTTGGTCCTGAATGGGAAAAGTATGTCATTTTTCTCCGTCAAGCAAAGAACATGCATCATTCTACATACGGATTGTTGCACGATTACTTGAAGCCTCATGAAAAGGAAGTTGATAGGGAAAGGATTCTCCGTGCTCAAATTGCTTCAACGTCAAATCCGGAAAATCAACAACTTGCCTTGTATGCTCAAAACAATTATCCTCCTCAACCAGCAACTCAACCAACTGCTACAATCACACCATATGATCCTTCACAGCATCAATCTCAAAAAACTCAATTGGTTCCATACAACAACAACAATGCTCAAGCACTTTTCAGTGAAGCTAATGAGGAATCTGATCCGTTCGAAGCATTGCAACAAGGATTTGTTATGATTTCTAATGCTTTTAGCCGTTATACCAACAAATCCAACAATCGTATTCGTTCCTCATCTAACACACGGAATCAAGCTGTTGTGAACAATGGACGAGTTGAAGTTGAGAATCGTGGTTATGGTCGTCAGATGGGCGGTGGTCAAGGGTTTAATCTTTGTGGGTAGAAATAACAATAGAGCTCAAGTGGTGGAACATGGAAATGCTCAGAATGGGTTGAATGGTCTTCGATGCTACAACTGCAATGAGAAGGGACACTGGCTAATGCATGCCCAAAGCCAAGGACAAGGGGCAGTGCTTATCACAAAGAGGCTCTTCTTTTGGCTCTTAAGGATGAGGCTGGTGGAACTCTCACAGACAAAGAACAGAGCTTTATGGCAAATGCAGACTCAGATGATGATATGGAGGATTTGCAGGCCAATGCATTTGTTATGTTGATGGCTAATATGCATGAGTTACATATGAGTGACACAGGCCGGTGTATGACAGCGATGGCTTGTCTCAGGTACCTGAACAAACCATATTCATCTCTCATCTATTATCTCCACCAACATCTGAATCCGGCAAGGCTCAGAATGTTCAAAATGAGTCGTCTACATCTCATTTCGACGATTTTCAACTAGACCCCGTAGTTATATTTGACGATCAAGATGACCAAATGGTTTTCCTTGATAATCAAATTGACTCCGTGGTTATACTTGAGGATCTCAGTAATGATCATGTTGTGACTCACGTTGAACAAGCCGAACTTTTGCCTCATCCAGATTTTGCTCGTTTAATACAAGACCAACAAACCATAGTGGAAGAATGTCGTGCAATTAATCAGGACTTGAAAAGTAAAAATGCACTGTTAACCAAGGACTTTGAATGTTTACAAAAGCAACTCAACTTTTCAAAACTCAAGAAAAACGTGAAAAAGGTTTTGAAGCAGCCTTTGCCAAATCTCATCAAAGCGAACAATATTTAGAGAGACAGATGCGTGATCTAGCCGCTTCGAAGAATGCTTTGTTGTCGAAATAGAACAAGCTGAAACATGAACATAAAAATCAAATTAACGCTCTCACCTTGGAAACTCATAAAACTAAGGCTGAGTTGTTAACTTGTCAAAAACGGTTCTCTGCATACAAAAAGCATTCAACGAAACGAATAGATGATCCTCTGGAAGAAATCATCGGCTTGAAAAACAAACTTAAAGAGTTTAAAACTGTTGTTTACAAACATGGTGAGTCGGTCACAGCTATTGAAAAGTTTACTTTAAAACCAAATCCAAAGGGATATGGACCGAATCTTACTGATTACAAACCTAAGCTTTCAACCAAAGCATTCAAACCAAATCCTGAAGTTTCCAGTGCAGAATATAAAATTGATAACTCTGTTATGAGTGTTGTTGAATATCATCGTCAAGAGGAATTAGATGCAGAAGACGACAGTCGATCAAAATTAGAAAATGTTGTTTACAACAAACCTTTTAACTATTCAAAAGCGGTCACTTTCGTCACACCAACGGATTCTTCTAACACACTAAGGATTATCATAAAAATGTCTGAGTCTTCTAATGTTAATCCCAAACCAGATTATGCACAAACTTATGGTCCTTTACCTTCCATCAGTGAAGTAAACTCAAAACCCGAAAATCGCAAAATTCTTCGATATTTTGACCTTTTCATGGCTGACCTCAAAACTTTACAACATGAGATAGAATATCATTCAGAAATCAAAGTTCAACATTTTCAATTGCGTCTAGCGCGAGAACAAATAGACATTTTTCAGAAAAATCTTTTTCCAAATGTTAAAAATTTGAAAAGTTGTGCATTGTCTTGGGAAAGGGACTTTCATAAGGAACTTGGAATGATTAAGGTCGTTTTCGAGAAAGCAAACATCTATTTCTAATACTAAACGTAAAAGAAACTGTTGAGAAAAGATGTTGA
Source organism: Chrysanthemum makinoi (assembly GCA_910596185.1). Classification (NCBI taxonomy): domain Eukaryota; kingdom Viridiplantae; phylum Streptophyta; class Magnoliopsida; order Asterales; family Asteraceae; genus Chrysanthemum; species Chrysanthemum makinoi. Next base: position 127,811,557 of record OU343218.1, read on the forward strand.
TCGACTCTTGGAAGATGTCATCTGTGCTGATGTCCATAATCTTGTGTTATTGAATTCTTTGTCATATGCATTTGATTATATCTCTGCTGATACTGTTGATTCCGTGGTAAATGTTGAGAACACTGATAATGTGCTTCAGATCGAGTCCTTAAAAGTTGAAAATAAATGATTGTCAAACGAACTTTCAAATGCAATACGTCGTCTTAATTGGTGTCAAAAGATATTCACGATCAACAACTTGCTTTTCAACACAAAATCGCTTGCAGTTGCGTGCAAAATCTTCTGATCCTAAAATTGAGCAACTGGATGATCAAAACGTGTCGTTTAAGTGTCAAATCTCAAAATATGAACAAGAACTTGTAAAAGTCAAAAAAGGAATATGGTGTCATATTTGATTTACTCAAAAAGACTCGTGATGAAGCATCAAATGAACTTGATCTTTATCTTGCACACACTAAAGAAGTTATGCATTTTGCTGGAAATATTCGGTTTGAAAATCAAGATCTGATTCACACTATCTTCAAGTTAAGAGACATGTTAGGCAAGTATGAACAACTTCCGTCTACCGTGATTAAGAGAATAGCACCAGTAACACTTAGTAATCGTGAACCTAGAATCCCTCCTGCCAAATCACAAGTTGCTAATGTGCTTCCTTCTCTGAAAACAGGAATAGTTGCCTCTTTTCCAAATGTCCGCACTTCACATCCTAGGAGCAATACAAGGAAGAATAGGAAGTTGCGACCTAAGAAAAGAACAATAACAAATGCTGAAGTAGAAGATCACACTAGGACTATGAATAAGACTCACATTGCTTCCACTATAGATATTGCGTCTGGAAAATGTAATAAAAATAGTGATGTAACGAATGCTAAACCTTTAAGCACTTTTGATATTGATCGATGCACCTTGTGTTATTTGTCGTAAAAGTATGAATTCTGATTGTCATGATAAATGTGTTGCTAAAGCTATCATCTCTCGTTTAAGGAATCCTAAGAACCGGAATACCTCTAGGCCCACTAATCTTTGTAATTATGTGCTTGGTAGACCGCCCTCCTTAGATTCTAAGAAACGCATTGCTGTCCCTGTAGCTCCAGTTTCACCTCCTAGGAATGTAGCACCACCTAGTGCATTCACTAAGACTAAAGCAAATACTAGTTGGAGATGGCAGAAATGGATATATAACACACTTAGATTTAAATGGATATCTAAAGCTATTGATGTGTGTATGTCTACTATAACTGCTCCGGAACCCTCTAACATTTCGGGTGCCACATCTACTTCTATTCCATCTGTGTCGTCTGTGTGTAATGCAGGGGATACAGATCATTCTCTGGATTGTTGATAGCGGATGTTCCCGACACATGACAGGCAACCTTAAACTGTTATCAAACTTTATTGCAAAGTTCATTGGCACTGTCAGATTCGGGAATGATCACTTCGCAGCTATCATGGGCTACGGAGACTATATAAATGGGAACATCGAAATTAGCAGGGTTTATTATGTGGAAGGCCTCGGTCACAATCTGTTTTCAGTAGGCCAGTTCTGTGATTGAGATTTGGAGGTTGCTTTCAGGGAGAAATCTTGTTTCATTCGTGATCTAAAAGGAAACGACCTTATGTCTGGCTCGCGTAATTCAAGTCTTTACACTATCTCTATGCAAGACATGGTTGCTTCATCTCCCATTTGCTTACTTTCAAAGGCAACATCAACAAAATCCTGGTTATGGCACCGTCGTCTCTCACATCTAAACTTTCAAACCATCACCAACCTCACTAGACACAAACTAGTTGAAAGACTCCCACGATTTAGGTATTCTAAAGATCACCTTTGCTCAGCTTGTGAACAAGGGAAAAGCACTCGTGCTCATTTTCCTTCAACGGTGGAACACAGCTCTCAGCATGTGCTTCATCTTCTTCACATGGATTTGTGTGGCCCGATGCGCGTGCAAACGAACAATGGCAAACGCTACATCTTAGTAATTATTGATGACTATTCACGCTGGACTTGGGTCTAATTTCTTCAAAGCAAAGACCAAGCTCCACAGATGATCATCACCTTTCTCACGAAAATACAAGTTCAGCTACGAAACACCGTCCGACAAATCAGAAAAGACAGAGGAACTGAATTTGTTAACCAAACTCTTCGTGAATTTTATGAGAAAGTGGGAATTCAGGATCAGACATCTATTGCACGCACACCAGAACAAAACGAAGTTGTTGAAAGACGAAACCGAACGTTAGTAGAAGCTGCAAGAACAATGTTAATCAATGCTAAACTTCCAGATTACTTATGGGCAGAAGCTGTATCTACTGCATGCTATACTCAAAACCGTTCTATGATTACAAAACGCCACAACAAAACGCCTTTCGAGCTTGTCCATAACAGAAAACCGAATCTCAAACACTTTCAATTCAGCAGCTTGAGTGTCTCGATTCTTGACTTTGGCCATTTTCTTCGTATATTCGCGCCTTTTCGTCCGAATAAGTGTCATTCCAGCAATTTGCCTTCAAGAGACCTAAAAAGTGAAAAGGAACGAAATTAAGTAGTAACAGATACAAAAGTGATCAATTAAGGGCTTAAATGACCCCTCAAAAAGGTACCTTTTAAATCTTTATAAATGATGTAACTATTATCACGTTGGCTTGACGTCATAATACTTGCATCACATAAACATGTCTTTATTGCTATCATACTCTACCTCGAAGCATAACTAAAACAACATGTCTAACATCATGTTGTGTTTTCATGTTAATCTGTTATGCTATCATATTAATATGTTGTTATCATTGTATTTCTATTTATGCATTCTGATTCTAATCGCATACTGATGCAATAACAAGGCTGCTAATCATAGTGTACTATACATGCTATATCTATTTCTGACATTCTGCACAATTAACATGACATTCTAGATCTGAAGTTCTAATGTTATTCATAGCTCCTTTTGTTTTATTTATGATATTTAACTGCCTAAATATTTCTACTCGTGATTTCTAATTCTTAATACATATTGGGTAATAAACATAGTCTAATAATTCATTTAACTTCATGCATTCTAATCATGTTTCACTTACTGTATGACTATATCACTATTGGTCATGACATAATATACTTATACTACATTGATTTCTGATCTACTCTGCCTACTTTTATAATCCTATTACTAAGGCATATCTAATCATGAATTTCTACTCTCAAAGTGTTCTAATTTGCTAAACATATAAACATTTAACACATAACCATTCTAGTAAGCTTCCCGGGACATCTTATAATCGCAATAACTTCATGTCATATCATGTAAATATTATTACGTTGATCAGGCGTCATAATAATCACATCATATAACCATGAACTCATTGCTATTATAATCTACCCCAAGTTACAAAACTAATACGACCTATCTAATATAATATATACTATCATGGTAGTCCACTAAACTATTTTTGTACTGATCATGCTATAACGTTCATGTTCATGACATCTCATGGTAATCTGCTATTCTCTATACGCTTCTAATCATAGTATCGTAAGGCAAACTATAACTAATTCTGACATGATACTCTTAGTGGCTACATCTGCATCGTACTAATAAGGCATTCCTACAGGCGTTCTACTGGACATGACAATTCTATACATGCTAAGCTTAACTAAACGTGGGAAAAACATGGTTACTAATCATATATAAAGATGGTTCTAATCAATTCTATATAGCATATAAGAAAGTCTACATGTTCTATGATCAATACTGAGCTATGGTTTAAGTCTAAGCACCCTCCTACTAACGGCGGATACTTAAATCCCTCAAACCAACGCTCTGATACCAACTTGAAACGCCCGTAATCTTACATTGATTTATTTTATTTTTTATTTTTATTTCTATTTTTATTTTTATTTTTTTTAACATTGGATACGCCGTACAGGTTCTGTCATATACGCTGTATCAATCTGTACTCGTGAAAACTACTAAACTAAAAATCTAAATTTAACGAATCTTAATTATATAATACATAAATGTGGTACTTAAATTTGGTATGCGGAAGCGTAAAGCGGTAAGTGCGGGTGTTAACCCAAACACCCCTATTTTGACCCAATTTCAAATACATGTTATAAATATGAGGAGAGTTATTTTACATATCAAACTTTTCTCACATACCAAGGAACTCATCTCCACCATGCATCTAAAAAGAAAAATCAATGGCTGAGATTTAAAAGCATTTTATTATTTCATTCATTTTTTATAATTTAAATATCTCTTAAACCGTTTATCATTAAGCGAAAATATTTACACCGTCACGACGAGAATTTAATTATCTTTTTATAGACGGGCACTTTGATATACTTTCGAAAAAAGACAAAAAAATCATTTTTTTCACGTTTTTCCGTCTTTTTTCGTTTATTTTACGTTACTGAAATTTGCATGAAAAAAATCATATATGATAAAACACTAAATTGAATATCACATGTGATATTAGTGTTAAATCATGAAAAAACCTTAAAAAAAAACGTGAAAAATAAGAATTTTTTTTTTTGTCGAAAGTATATCAAAGTGCCTATCTATAGAAATATAATTAAATGCTCGTCGCAATGATATTTTTTTTCCGCTTAACGATTAACGGTTTAAAAGTTATTAATATTTGAAAAAAAAAGGATGAAAGTTGGTTTTTTATATTGTTGGGATTAATCTCATCCATTAGATCAAATAAAAATGGAGGGTGGAGATTGATCCGTTGGTATGTAAATAATCTTTTGCCCTCAAATGATCTTATATCTATAAATATTTATACATTAATATCAAAACATGACTTATATGATTCTGACACTTAAATCATAAAGTTTTGGGGCGTTAACAAGCTGAATAACAAAGTATGGTTGAGATGCTCGTCACCTAAAAACGCGAGCATTGCCGATCTCCTAAGTCGTCTTCTTAATCTACAAGCCCCGACATCCTTAAGACTTAACCTGCAAAACATGGAAACTGAGAACGGTAAGTCTTGATGACTTAGTGAGTAAACGGGTCTGAGTCTATATCTAAATCTGAATCTCAAACATGAGCTATAGTCTATTTGAGCTTCTGCATGGGTGTATAAGCATAGGTCTGGATCTAGAGCTATATATGAATTGACACTTGCAATTCAGAACACAAATGTATTTCAAATGCTATAAATGGTACGAATTATACTCGTCTTACTACTTATACATGAGTCTGAGACTTATTCTGAATTCTTAATCATGACATGATATCTGAGCACATGCATTCTGACTAGACGATGCTTAGTCGTCCTGCTATGAGTGAGAACTTCCCTAGCCAACGAGTACTCTTCTAACGGCTTCTAAATTTATTGTACGTGATTTTCTGATATGGGTCGTCCACTTAGGACGTAAGTGCTTTTCAAGCACGGATCATCCACATAGGATGCTTGGTCATCCACTTAGGATGCTACTATAAAAGCACGTGTCATCCACTTAGGATGCTACTATGGGAGTTCTACATTATGCACTTCTTAGGCACGCTACTTGACTTTTAGTGCGTTTCTTGGGCACTCTAAACTTGTCAAATCATGCTTCTTGTGATAATACTATTCATTGATTGCTTCGGCTATCTCCGAAACCTTCCATAATTCCCATCATCATGGTTAATCTATTAACATGAAGCTAATGAACCGTTACTCACCTTTAAGTCTTGTTTAGTGATCCACAAGCTTCCCACGAGTACCTACTGACATGATAACCATTCTAATGCTATTAGAACTTGCTAAGACATTTATCTAACATATATTATGTCTAAATAAGTTAAACATGATCATATAAGGTGCTATTTCATCATGAAACACACTTTTACAAAAACACTTTTAAGTGCAGAATTTCCTGGGTGGCTGTTGTATTTTGCACTTTATACTAATTTAACTTCCAAACGAGCCAAAACTTAAATAATAACAATTAAAGTACACTTAGAGAGCTACAAGTTTCGTTAAGACCTCATCTTAATCCGACGATTGGTTAATTCTCCATGGCCCTTCTAAGTCTGCGCATTTTCTGAAAAACCTTGCTGTCCCAAATTAAAATATCACCAAAACGACCCAAAACTTATGATAAGCTATTCTACTATTCACTAAACTTATATCAGAGCTTATTTAACTTGTTAAGATCATATTTCATCAGGCCCATAAGCTATCTTGCTAAATTAAGCACTTAATAAGCTTGTTCCAAACACTCCTTAACTAGACATACTTCATCATCAACAACAACTAGCATCATGAATCTTTCTATATCATTAACCATAACTTGGGTACATGATTCCTAACATATTTATATCATAAAAATAATACTTTTAATTCTAATTACATCATGATTCATCACAATCAAAACTAGGTTTTCATAAACTTAATTTAATATAACCTTATGACATGAATTCATTCTTATACACTAGTTTATCATCATACCTTGAATTAAAGGAAAACCCATATAAACAAGTTGAAACTTTTTGATAACATCTTCCTTAAACTCTCCTTGATTCTTGAAACCCTTGTAACCATTTCTATAATTCTTGTCTTAATGATATGATAATGAAATTTACTAATGATTTTCCCTCCTTTTGTTCTATGAAAGCCACGTACCACCTCCAACACATACATACATGTTTTGTTATGAGAGAATTCTGAGTTTTCTTCTTTTTAAGGTCAGCTACTTAAGCTTATCATGTAAGTTTCAAAATTTGGCGAGGTTAGTCCTTGTCGTTAAGTCTTTTGCATGGTTGGTCCTTTTTATTAATTATATTGCATTCTAAGTCCTTATCTTTATAAAATACAATCATAATGACCTTTCTAATTTTTCTACAAGATATATATATAAGTCTATTTATGAAACTTATAAAGATCGGGGTGTTACAACTCTCCCCTACTGGAATTGTTCGTGTCCTAACGAACATCATCTTTTGTCTATCTACAAATTCTCCCCCACTGAGCTTATTCTAATACATGTGCTAGTTTCATTTTTAATATTTCTAAATTCTATCTCGCCATAAGATTTGTCTCAATATTTTCTAAGTATACACAATATGCTTATTTCCGGTCTCAATTCTGAAATTTCTTATATTTACTACAATATCATATGCCTAATTCTAAATAGAGGTATTACTAGGCTATTATATGTTGTACTAAGTCAGTATATCTATCCATTCTTAAGTTGTCTATAATTTAAAAACATATTTTTGAGTTTTCTTATTGACTATACTGTAATGCTATACTTGTGCATACTAAACTCTATGATCTTACTGATTTATCTTACCGTGCCATAAAAAAACCTTACTAGTATCTAAGCTATCCTGACTATTCTATTTTACTGAATCTGAATACTAAAATCTAATTACTGAACCTGCACATCAAGACTTGTAAGACTTATAACTATTATTGTCGTACACAACACTCGTGATTGCATGCTTTCTAATTCTATTTATGACTAAACATCAATCTATCTCACTAAAGTTCAGTCTCCTCTTTTATTGGCTCGTTTGGAAGTTAAATTAGTATAAAGTGCCTCCAATTTTATTGACTAAACATCAATCTATCTCACTAAACATCAATCTTTTATTGACTTACTCGATGCCTCAAAAACGTTACCCACGACAAATAAAAGAAAAAAGCGGCGACCATTGCCGATCAATTCACTGAGTGGCTTGATATCATGTACGTCCTCGTGGAATGCTCACCAGAAACCATCTCACAAAAACTCACAGTTGATGCAAATAATGTCTAAAAACGTTATAGCTATCTTTCGATATCTCTTTGTTTTGATGATAACAAAATTTAAAAACACGTTACTTTAAATTTAACGTAAACAAGTTTTTTAATCGAAATATCCCGTTTCTACATATATCACTCCAGGTAAGAACAAACAAATTTACAACTTGACAAGTGATCAAAGAAGTGAATTTGTATTTCAAACTTCATATTTTTAATAAGAGAAAATATTTTTTCAAAAATATATTTTACAAATTATTTTTTAATATTAAAGAAATATTTTAATTGGAAAAATAAGTTTGAAAAATCTCAACAGCTATTCCCCCAACCCCCCACCCCCCAAACAGCTCCTAACTTCCCCAAATAAACTTTTACCACTAAAGACAAAAAGAGGAGTGTTTTTGTTTGAGACGGTACCACGGTACCACTAAACTTAGTGGTACCGTCTGGTATTTAGTGGTACTGTCAACTCTAACGAACAATATTTTTGTCCCTATAAATACCAGCCCATTTCATAGTTTTTTTATCATCCTTTTACACACAAAACTTTCTGAGTTTAAATCTCCTAACACACACACACACACACACACACACACACACACACACACACACACACACACTCCTTTGATCATTTAGATAGTTTTATTTTGTTTTAGAATAATCCCTTTTTCCAACCAAGTGATCACCTTCATTCTTCTCCTAGTGCAAGAGAAGAACACATTGTATCAAAAAGATACTTAGTGTTGTAGTCATAGTAGTGTGCACTTATAACATTTATTACACACTTGTTGTATCTTGATATACATCAAGTAGTCTTGAGTCTTGTTTAGATAACTTGTGTGGATCATTGTGATCTTGGAGATCTCTTGTTGTTTGCGAGTTGGTCTGTTGATCAAGAGGATCAGGTCTTGATCGTGGTGATCTAGTAGTTTGTATGATTAGCAAGGATCGGGTAGATCGTGAGTGAGATTGGTACTAGCTAGATTAGTACTCGACATTTAGCTTAGTGTCAAAAATTGTGATAAGCGACGCTGACATCGTGCTTAGAACTCTCGAGTTGGGTACTCAGGGAGTGAAGTAGGGCGAAGAAGAGCTTCGTGACCGAACCACTATAAATCTCTTGTCTCAGTTCGATCTTTCCACCTCTTACTCTTTACTTTCATTACTTACTTTCTATTGTTGTAGTGTATCTATTATAGTCTTGTTAAGTAAGATTCATATCGTTGTGGTTTGATTTCACAAAGGACTCAATCGAAGTTTTTCAAAACTAAACTTTGAAAACTAAATTAAAAAGAGGTAAACTATTCACCCCCCCCCCCTTCTAGTTTCCCACAATTGGTACTAGAGCCACGTCAGTCATGATTTTTAAAATAAATTGTATTTTAAAGCTTGAATCGATCAATGGATTTCGACAAATATCAAGAAGGGCAATCTATGCAAAGACCACCACTTTTTTAAACCGATTGTTTTATCTATTGGAAAACAAGATTCGAAACCTATGTGAAATCAAAAGATACTGATCTTTGGCATGTTATTACAGAGAGTGATTTTAAAACTATTGAAAAGAATTTGGAAACCAACAAGAATGAAATTATTCTTTACGAAAAACAAAGTGATACTCTTAAAAGAAAATAAGCCACAAATGATGAGGCTAAAATGATGATTTATAATGCTTTGCAAAGAAAATAATTTAAAAGAATTTTTACATCTAATACGGCAAAAGAAATTTGGAAAACTTTGTTAGTCACCCATCAAGGTAATAATCAAGTCAAAGAAAACAAGATTGATCTTCTTGTGCAACAATATGAACAATTTTCCATTCCGGAAGATGAAACTATAGATAATGCTTTTACTAGATTTAATACTATTGTTACTAGTCTTAAAGCTCTTGATGAAGGTTATTCTATCAAGAATTATGTTAGGAAGTTTCTTAGGGCTCTACATCCCATATGGAGAGAAAAGGTCACCGCCATTGAAGAGTCAAAGGACTTGGCAACATTATCACTTGATGAACTTATAGGAAACTTGAAAGTTCAAGAAATGATAATCAAGAAAGACTCCAACATAATTAAAGGAAAATGAGAGAAAGTAAGGTCTCTAGCATTAAAAGCCAAGAAGGAGTCAAGTGACGATGAAAGTTCGGCTTCCGATAGTAAAGAGACGCGGATTTGGAGATTTTATAAAGAATTAATGATAGTATGCCCACTGTGATGAAGCTACGGCATAAATCCTCTCTCACATTACGCCGTAGCTAATGTGTGACTCAGAAGGCCAGCTCAGCTGAAGATTATGGCGTAACTCCCACCAAGGATTACGCCGTAACCCATTAGGTCAAAACAAGTTCCACGCCGCTACAAGTTGCGCCGTAACTCCTTCCAATGATTACTGCGTATTCATGACATTGTAATCTGTATTGAAGATACAGCGTAACTCATCCTAGGTGTTACACCATAACCAGCTATTACGTGAGCTTTATTATGGAAATATTAAGGTTACCGCGTAACTCTCAACTTAAGTTACGCCGTAACTAGATCTCGCCTAAAAATACCAGCCCTAAATTCTGCATTTTCACATCATTCACTCCACACCAAAAAGCAGAGAACGTGAGCAGGGGACCAAATGCAGATCTTGAAAAGCATACGGAGCCATCTCCAAGGGAGAAAGCACTCCCTAACGATAATCATTAGCGATTATCTTTCTTTTTACTTTCAATTCACGTATTTCAATATGTTAAACACTGAATTGATTGTTTCATTTGATATGAACGGCTAAGCACCTTTGGTGCTAGCCTAGATATGACTCCTTAGTTGTTGTGTTTATATTTACATTGCTTGCGTATAATTATTTCTAGTGTATGCATGCATAGTTCATTGGTAGCTACCCTTGTTTCGGTAGTTTTGAATGGCGGTAGTGTCTAGTTGCTTAGGAGAATTGACCAACTGACCCTAAGTAGGTAGACTGAGTGGGAAGGGTAAGAATTGACCAACTGACGACTCTTCTTCGCTTGTGCGAAGTGACCAAATGATCACCTGCCGTTTGGATGAACTTAAGAAATTATGGATGAGTGTCTAAGATGCTAGCGCCCGGGAACTCATTGTTATGAATCTTGCATGTAGCGGAACTTAATGACTTGGCTTTGGGGACTAAAAACAACTGGACTTTCAAGGGTAGTAGCTTGATCTCCGGTGGAAACCTTTGCTGATAGGTTAGGACGAACTGACCAAATGATGTCCTAGCGACCTAAGCCCCGACATGAATCAATTGGAAGTAACTAGACGTGAGCATAACATGATAGGATGCGTAACTAGGTTAGCACACTTTTCCCCTATTGATCACAACTCTACCTTTTATTTGCTTTCTGTAATTTCTTGCTTTATTAGATAATTAATTATTTCAAACCTAAAAACCAATTAAAACCAGTGACAGCTAGACTTAATTAGAATCTGCTCACATAGCTCTTGGAACTACCTCGGTTTTACTGATTACTACACTACACACGACCGGGTACACTGCCCGTTAGTGCATAGGGTGAACCATAGGTAAACAAGACACTTATAAATATTAAAACCTGGTTAGTAAAACCTACATCAAGTTTTTGGCGCCATGGAAGTTTTAGGTACCATGGAAGTTGTTAACATCGATGACCACACTCTTGAGGAATATTTGGCGTTGACAAGGGAAGAACAAGGGCCGAGGCGCGTTAGGCCGGCTATTGGAGCTAATGTCCATTTCGAGATTAAAGAGCAGTTTATGAGGGAGCTACGTGCTAACCCTTTCTCGGGAAACAGGGACGAAGATGCGTATGAACACGTTGAGAATGTCTTGTACATCGCAAGCCTTTTCAACATTCCTGGTGTTTCTCTTGAGACTGTTATGCTCCGTGTGTTCCCCATGACTCTTACTGGGGGAGCAAGAAGATGGATTAAAAGATTGCCCGCAGGGCAGTTGATACATGGGCTCTCCTAAAAAAGCACTTCATCAAAAGATATTGTCCTCCCTCGAAGATATCTAATCAGCTAATGGAGATCCATAATTTCAAAAAAGATGACGATGAAACGTTGTATCAAGCTTGGGATAGATACAACGATCTCCTCTACAAGTGTCCTACTCATGACCTGAACAGCCAGAAAAAGTCAAAATTTTTTACAAAGGTATCAACGTGACTACAAGACAGATGTTGGACTACCAAGGACCAATTCCGAGCATGACTCCTACTCTCGCCATTGAAGCCATCCAAAAAATGGCCGATCATTCCTAAAAGTGGCATGATGGAGGAAGCAAGAGAAGCCTATGCGGAAATCTTGAAGGAATTGCTGCCATTACTAGCAAACTTGAAAATCTTGGTCGGGACATGCTGAAGCTCAGGCAATGTGTTCATGCTATCCAATTTGCCTGCCAACCGGACTCATAAAACAACACAACTTCGACATGGTATAGCATTTCTCCATCGAACCACCCTTCATGAAACTTGGTCTTGCAACGCTTATCAAGGACATGTTTGATGAATATTATTGTGTGGAGACCTCTCATTCCGGTCACCAATGTTACCCGCCAAAGTTTTGTATTTCTCCAATCCAAATATGAACCACCTTGGTTGTCACACGACCCAAGATACAAAATGTATTGATACGATTTGGGATCCAAATTTCATGCGAATATTAAGACCAAGTCCTAAGGAGATTAACTGCTACCCCATTATCTCAAAGCATTCACGTTTAATATTGAATAAGTCATTTCCATTCATGAGTATGCAACTATGCATGCATGATTTTAGTTACACATTCCCATGCATATTTAATGTTCCTGGAAAATAGGATATTTGCTAGTAGATGTGGACATTGACCGAATTTGACCAAACCGATTCCGGTTTTTGGTCAGACAAAAAAACCCGGTTCCAGTTTAAACCGAATCGGTTTCTATTGGTTTTCGGTGTATGAAAACCGGAACCAATAAGACCTGTGCAGTTATGGAGACAGTGGGCTCGTTTCGGGGTCGATTCCGGGTTTTTTTTTCATTCACATTTTCTACACAATAAAATCAATAAACTCCAACTTTTATTCAATAAACTCATAAACATCACACATAAACTACTTGAATTACAAATTTAATACATTTTAACTATTTATTCATCATCGTCTTTGACTTCATCTTCAACTTCGGCGGTCCTAGCCGCGCTTGTAGCTTCATCGAAATCAATTTCTTCATTGGAAAGATGGATTACATAACCCTCTTCAACCTCGATCTCTTGTAATTGTTCTTCGCATTCCTTCGGTTCTTCAATTCTTGCAATGTGTTGTATACGTTCGGTCGCATCTAAGTAATCCTTCAAGTAAATACACATCTCCAAAGATGTCAGTGTGAGTCTTGTTCTTCGTACCGATAATACCCTTCCACTAGTAGAAAAAGCGGAATCCGAAGCAACGGTAGAAGCTTGTACGCTTAGTAAATCCCGGGCCGTTTCTACTAGAACGGGAGATTGAGATTGCCTTTGTTTTGACCAAAACATCAAAATTCTTGAACTCTTTCGGGTGTGATAGTGTTTAACCAATTGGTTCCAATATATCTCCAATATTCGTTCCTCGATGAATGCTCACTCCTAGCCCGTTTACCGCTTTCTTGTCTTAAATTTGAAAATAAGCCCAAATCCGGATCCATGATATTCGAACTTGTTGAAAACATTGAAGCCGAATTCATTCCCACATTTCTTGTACCATATTTTTCAAAATATAAATCAAATAAACATTTAAAATTATTTTTAAAAATGGTTTGTGCTTTTGTTACATAAAAAAGGTCTATTTGAGCCAAATCCAAATCGTTAGCAATGTTATCGATAAGGTATTCCACCCCACCAAGTTTTAAAAATGGGCTTAATGCGGCGACACAAGTAATTACCAGTGGAATTTCTTGAAAATATTTTCTAAGTTTTTCTCTCATTGGTTCAACCATAGTCGCAAAGACCATCAAATTCATCTGATCTTAATTTTCTACACATCATAAAAAGTTGGTTGAGGACCAAATGACTCGTGGGATAAGAAACACCCGATAACAAAGTTGTTGCGGCTTAAAAAACTTTCAGTAATTCGGTTATTTTTTTAATAGTATCCCAATTTTCAACCGAAAATGATTCCATATGCCGACGCCTATTGCAAAGTTCATCTTGAAAATGTTGTAACATTAATTTTTGGCGTAAACCATTTACAAACATGTTATAAGTCGAATTCCATCTTGTAGGAACGTTCCAATTAGGGGATAAAAAAATAGAATTCGTATTTTCACACAATTTCATATACTCCACATATGTTTTTTTTCTAATTGAAAAATATATTGTAACATTTGTCTAAAAGCCTCTTTTAAATTATTCATTTGCTAGGTCGCTAGTCCGCTTTGCACAACCAAATTAATGATGTGTGCAACACATCGACTATGATAAAAAAAATGCATTTAAGAGGTGGTCGGTATTTTAGCATTAGATTTTTACCGCATTTTTATTATTAGAAGCGTTATCAAATGATATTGAAAAAACCTTTTTCTTTTATTGTAAACATTCTCATAGCATCTCGAAACATACCACTTAAATTTAAACCCGTGTGCGGATATTCAAATTTTTCAAAAGAAATAGTACCTTTCATCATTTGCCAAGTATCGGGATCAATCCAACGTGTATTAACCCAAATGTATGAGCCAGGCAAACTATGACTCGCCGACCAAACATCGGTTGTTAAGTTTACACTAGTTTTTTCAAATTTTCAAAACCAAATATTAGTTCCTTTTTAGCCTGTATCCAAGATTAATACAATCACGTTTAAGAGTTTGACGACTTATATGGTTATATCAAGCATTTGAATCACCCTCGTTAACCGAAGGTTGTCGAAGTGGTTGAACATAAAACCTTCTTGAATCACAAAGTGTGCAAAATCTTGACGAAGACCCATCTCGTTATATGCCAAAATACACCCATCTCGTCCCATAGTATTTTGTCCCAATTCCGGTTTTTTGAGTGCTTTCAAATATTCTTTCGTGTGCTTCTTCAACGACCTGTTCTCATCGGGTTTCAAAACAACATTGAAATGTTTACAATGAGCCTTTGTTGAATCATATGAGAACTTCACCATGTGGTAATGACACCAACGTCTTGGTTTCGGATTGTTGGGTTCGGGTTGTTGGTATAACCCCAACAATCCTCGGTTCATTTGTAGAACCAACACTGGCGAAATTTTAAGTATGAGAAGATCGGTTTTTGGGCATCGTGAGCATTTTTTGAGCGTTTGTGAGCGGTTTTTGAGTGTTTTGAGAGTATTTGAATGTTGTGACTAAACCAAACTCAACCTTGGTATTTATAGGGATGTTAGGAGGGTTAAATGGGGCTAGATCGACATTATAGTTGTTTAAAAACGGTCCAAAAAAATTGTCCAACGGATCTATTCTGCTTACTCTTTTGAAAAGACGCGCGGTTTAGAAAAAACGGTTTCTAAATAGTCCCTAATAGTAATAATACTAACCTATTACAAACCATCGGTTTTTGGCCAAACCAAACCGGTTTGGTCAAAAACCGGTGTTGACCGGTTTTGGTTTCGGGTTTTTTTCGGTTTCGGTTTTTCTGGCCATCTCTATTTGCTAGTACATGTTTAGTTTCCTATAAATATGTAGTTGTATGTTCCGAATGAAGGCAGAAAAGAAAAAAGTCTTGGTCTTCTACTATTTTATATTCTTGGAGATTTGAACTAAATTAGTCACATATCAATTGTCTTATTCTTAATCTATTTCTTGGGAGATTGACTATCTCAAATCGGTATTTATCAATGGTGCTTTTATTGACTTACTCGATGCCTCCAAAACGTTACCCACGACATATAAAAGAAAAAAGCGGCGACCATTGCCGATCAATTCGCTAAGTGGCTTGATATCATGTACGTCCTCGTGGAATGCTCACCGGAAACCATCTCACAAAAACTCATTGTTGATGCAAATAATGTCTAAAAACGTTATAGCTATCTTTCGATATCTCTTTGTTTTGATGATAACAAAATGTAAAAACACGTTACGTTAAATTTAACGTAAACAAGTTTTTTAATCGAAATATCCTGTTTCTACATATATCACTCTAGGTAAGAACAAACAAATTTACAACTTGACAAGTGATCAAAGAAATGAATTTGTGTTTCAAATTTCATATTTTTAATAAGACAAAATATTTTTTCAAAAATATATTTTACAAATTATTTTTTAATATTAAAGAAATGTTTTAATTGGAAAAATAAGTTTGAAAACTCTCAACACTATTCCCCAACCCCCAACAGACTCCTAACTTCCCCAAATAAACTTTCACCACTAAAGACAAAAAGCGGAGTGTTTTTGTTTGAGACGGTACCACGGTACCACTTACCGTCTGGTATTTAGTTGTACTGTCGACTATAACGATCAAAATTTTTGTCCCTATAAATACCAGCCCATTTCATAGTTTTTATCATCCTTTTACACACAAGACTTTCTGAGTTTAAATCTCCTAACACACACACACACACTCCTTTGATCATTTAGATAGTTTTATTTTGTTTTAGAATAATCCCTTCTTCCAACCAAGTGATCACCTTCATTCTTCTCCTAGTGTAAGAGAAGAACACATTGTATCAAAAAGATACTTAGTGTTGTAGTCATAGTAGTGTGCACTTATAACATTTATTACACACTTGTTGTATCTTGATATACATCAAGTAGTCTTGAGTCTTGTTTAGATAACTTGTGTGGATCATTGTGATCTTGGAGATCTCTTGTTGTTTGTAAGTTAGTGTGTTGATCAAGAGGATCAGGTCTAGATCGTGGTGATCTAGTAGTTTGTGTGATTAGCAAGGATCGGGTAGATCGTAAGTGAGATTGGTACTAGCTAGATTAGTACTCGACATTTAGCTTAGTTTCAGAAATTGTGATAAGCGGTGACATCATGCTTAGAACTCTCGAGTTGGGTACTCAGGGAGTGAAGTAGGGCGAAGAAGAGCTTCGTGACCGAACCACTATAAATCTCTTGTCTCGGTTTGATCTTTCCACCTCTTACTCTTTACTTTCATTACTTACTTTCTATTGTTGTAGTGTATCTATTATAGTCTTGTTAAGTAAGATTCATATTGTTGTGGTTTGATTTCACAAAGGACTCAATCGAAGTTTTTCAAAAGTAAACTTTGAAAACTAAATTAAAAAGAGGTAAACTATTCACCCCCCTTCTAGATTCCCACAATTGGTACCAGAGCCACGTCAGTCAAGATTTTTGAAATAAATTGTATTTTAAAGCTTGAATCGATCAATGGATTTCGACAAATATAAAGAAGGGCAATCTATGCAAAGACCACCACTTTTTGAAACCGATTGTTTTATCTATTGGAAAACAAGATTCGAAACCTATGTGAAATCAAAAGATATTGATCTTTGGCATGTTATTACAGAGAGTGATTTTAAAACTATTGAAAAGAATTTGGAAACCAACAAGAATGAAATTATTCTTTACGAAAAACAAAGTGATACTCTTAAAAGAAAATAATCCTCAAATGATGAGGCTAAAATGATGATTTATAATGCTTTGCCAAGAAAATAATTTAAAAGAATTTTTACATGTAATACGGCAAAAGAAATTTGGAAAACTTTGTTAGTCACCCATCAAGGTAATAATCAAGTCAAAGAAAACAAGATTGATCTTCTTGTGCAACAATATGAACAATTTTCCATTCCGGAAGATGAAACTATAGATAATGCTTTTACTAGATTTAATACTATTGTTACTAGTCTTAAAGCTCTTGATGAAGGTTATTCTAGCAAGAATTGTGTTAGGAAGTTTCTTAGGGCTCTACATCCCATATGGAGAGAAAAGGTCACCGCCATTGAAGAGTCAAAGGACTTGGCAACATTATCACTTGATGAACTTATAGAAAACTTGAAAGTTCAAGAAATGATAATCAAAAAAGACTCCAACATAATTAAAGGCAAAGGAGAGAAAGTAAGGTCTCTAGCATTAAAAGCCAAGAAGGAGTCAAGTGACGATGAAAGTTCGGCTTCCGATAGTGAAGACGAAGAGTATGCATTAGCGGTTAGAGACTTCAAGATGTTCTTTAAGAGAAGAGGTAGATTCGTTAGACAACCTCGCGACGAAAAGAATTCGTTCTCAAAGAATCGTGATGATAAGAAAGGAAAGAGTGATAGTAAATGCTTTAGATGCGCAGATACAAACCACCTCATTAGAGAGTATCCTAAAGCACTGAGAACCAAGAACCAAAGAGCATTCGTAAGAGATTCTTGGAGTGATAGCGGTGAAGAGGAAGAGGAAAAGCCCAACGACAAAACATGTCTCATGTCACACTCCAAATGAGGTACATTTTGATTCTTCATACTATAGTGATGGCCTCAATAGATGATAACTCACTAATAGATGATTATAATAAGTTATCTGAAGTAACCTCTAAAATCATTTCTAGAAATGATAAGGATTTAAAACATACGTTTTTAGGGGGTCATTTAAGCCCTAAATCGATACATTTTATATCCGTTACTACTTAAAATCGTTCCTTTTCACATTTTAGGTCTTTTGGAAGCAAAATACTGGAATCAAGCACTTTGGACGAAAAGAAGCGAAAACATGAACAAAACGACAAAGTCAAGATTCAAGGCTGTTTTTCACACCTGACGGCGTCCCAAATCATAAGACGTCGCTCACAAGGTTTTCTAAAACGTCTCAGCGGCGACACATGTCACTTTTGGTTTTACAACATGACGGCGTCACGCTGATAACATCAAATAGTCTTGAATATTAAGTGTCAATTTCTCCCGATAATGCTCGTATTTTAAATCATTTATATGGATTTACGCTTGTTTTCCTCTATATTTCACTTTTAGGTAAATTACGAGCATTGAAGCTAAAGAGACGCGGATTTTGAGATTTTATAAAGAATTAATGATAGTATGCCCACTGTGATGAAGCTACGGCATAAATCCTCTCTCACATTACGCCTTAGCTAATGTGTGACTCAGAAGGCTAGCTCAGCAGAAGATTACGGCGTAAATCCCACCAAGGATTACGCCGTAACCCATTAGGTCAAAACAAGTTCCACGCCGCTACAAGCTACACCGTAACTCCTTCAAACGATTACTGCGTAGTCATGACATTGTAATCTGTATTGAAGATACGGTGTAACTCATCCTAGGTGTTACACCATAACCAACTATTACGGGAGCTTTATTATGGAAATATTAAGGTTACAGCGTAACTCTCAACTTAAGTTACGTCGTAACTAGATCTCGCCTAAAAATACCAGCCCTAAATTCTGCATTTTCACATCATTTACTCCACACCAAAAAGCAGAGAAAGTGAGTAGGGGACCAAATGCAGATCTTGAAGAGCATACGCAGCCATCTCCAAGGGAGAAATCACTCCCTAACGATAATCATTAGCGATTATCTTTCTTTTTACTTTCGATTCATGTATTTCAATATGTTAAACATTGAATTGATTATTTCATTTGATATGAACGGCTAAGCACCTTTGGTGCTAGCCTAGATATGATTTCTTAGTTGTTTTGTTTATATTTACATTGCTTGCGTATAATTATTTCTAGTGTTTCCATGCATAATTCATTGGTAGCTACCCTTGTTTTGGTAGTTTTGAATGGCGGTAGTGTCTAGTTGCTTAGGATAATTGACCAACTGACCCTAAGTAGGTAGACTGAGTGGGAAAGGTAAGAATTGACCAACTGACGACTCTTCTTCGCTTGTGCGAACTGACCTAATGATCACCTGCCGTTTGGATGAACTTAAGAAGTTAGGGATGAGTGTTTAAGATGCTAGCGCCGGGCACTCATTGTTATGAATCTTGCATGTAGCGGAACTTAATGACTTGGCTTAGGGGACTAAAACAACTGGACTTTCAAGGGTAGTAGCTTGATCTCCGGTGGAAACCTTTTCTGATAGGTTAGGACGAACTGACCAAATGTTGTCCTAGCGACCTAAGCCCCGACATGAATCAATTGGAAGTAACTAGACGTGAGCATAACATGATAGGATGCGTAACTAGGTTAGCACACTTTTCCCCTATTGATCACAACTCTACCTTTTATTTGCTTTCTGTCATTTCTTGCTTTATTAGTTAATTAATTATTTCAAACCTAAAAACAAATTAAAACCAGTGACACCTAGACTTAATTAGAATATGCTCACATAGTTCTTGCATTTTCACGATTTCTTTTCAAGTTTTAGGTACCATGGAAGTTGTTAACATCGATGACCACACTCTTGAGGAATATTTGGCGTTGACAAGGGAAGAACAAGGGCCGAGGCTCGTTAGGCCGACTATTAGAGCTAATGTCGTTTTGAGATTAAAGAGCGGTTAATGAGGGAGCTACGTGCTAACCCTTCTCGGAAACAGGGACGAAGATGCGTATGAGCACGTTGAGAATGTCTTGTACATCGCAATCCTTTTCAACATTCCCGTGTTTCTCTCGAGACGTTATGCTCCGTCGTTTCCCCATGACTCTTACTTGGGGAGCAAGAAATATGGATTGAAAGATTGCCGTAGGGAAGTTGATACATGGGCTCTCCTAAAAAAGCACTTCATCCAAAGATATTGTCCTCCTTCGAAGATATCTAATCAGCTAATGGAGATCCATAATTTCAAACAAGATGACGATGAAAAGTTGTATCAAGCTTGGGATAGATACAACGATCTCCTCTACAAGTGTCCTACTCACGACCTGAACGACCGCAAAAGTCAACATTTTTACAAAGTTATCAACGTGACTTCAAGACATATGATGGACTACCAAGGACCAATTTCTAGCATGACTCCTACTCTCGCCATTGAAGCCATCCAAAAAATGGCCGATCATTCCTAAAAGTGGCATGATGGAGGAAGCAAGAGAATCCTAGGCGGAAATCTTGAAGGAATTGCTGCCATTACTAGAAAACTTGAAAATCTTGGTCGGGACATGCTCAAGCTCAGGCAATGTGTTCATGCTATACAAGTTGGTTGTGAAAGCTGTGGAAAAAATTGTCCTCTCATTGACAAAGATAACAAGGTTGAAGAAGTTAAATATGGTGAAAATCGACCGTTTCATAGGGATAATAGAAACGGTAATGGCTATCGTGGAGGACCTTCCCCATATTATAACCGTGGGAATTTTGGGGAAAGACTAGCTAATTTGGAGGAAACAATCAGCAAATACCTCGATGACTCGACAAAAAGGTAGAAGGAGCAAGAAGAATGGCTCAAGAACTTCCAAGAAAGCACAAACAAAAGCCTTTTAAGTCATGACGAATTGCTAAAGAACTTGGAAGCCATGATTGGTAAGCTTAGCGAGGAGGTACAGAGGATAAATGAAGAGCAAAAGAACAAATCTATAGCATGCAAGGCCGTGTTTTCTAAAAAAGACAAATCCGACGATGGTTCTAGCATAATAGAAGAAATTGATGCTAATGTTGATGACAGAAGTCAGTTACGCCGTAACCAAACATCAGAGTTACGGTGTAAGCTGGATACGATGTTCGACAAGTTTCTCGAGTTAGATGAATCAAAAACGCATATTATTAACGGGTGGTCCAGTGATACAAACATGTGCCCTCAATCTCCATCCAAGAGGAAGAATCAACGGTGGAAAAGCAATACTAGTGGATAATGGTGATTGGTACGATCTATAGGCCTCATGCAACCCTCATAACGAAATTTGCGATGGAGGAGATGATAAAGAGAGGGTTAAGGATAACAAATATATGTGGTCTACATTTAATGATGATGAAAGGTTGGCAATGCTCTCAATCGAAGAAGAGGAAGAACCACCTATTAAGCACTGCTGCAATCCCATAATGATCACGGAAGATGAGTCCACACGAGCATGGCTTACATGCAATCCTTTCTGTGAATATTGCAATGGGAGTGGTAATATGGAGGGCGAAGAATGGACATGCCCTCATGAGCTCGAAAGACATAATGTTAAGTTCGGAGATCTATCCTTTGATGATTGGTATTTGGTACGATTCGGGGATGCTATAATTAATCCAAATCTTCTAGAAAAGCTCAAGCTCGACTATGAAGAACATTGTCTCCAAAAAGAGTCCATAAATAAGGAACCAATCAAAGATGATACCTCGCATGTAGGTTCCCTCAAGCAACACCAATGATCAAATTTCTCGAAAGCATTGGTGTGAGAAGATAAAAACCATTGGCAAAGTTGTTTGGGTGTCTTGTAACCCGTTTGATGATGAATGTAATGGGGGAAGCAGCATTGTGAGAATTGGGGATGATGAATTCTTATGGACCTCAACCAATGATGAGGAGAGGACAAAATTACCTTGGCTAGACAAATTAGGATTTGACGATTAGGTCAAAATCAAATATGGAAAGGTAGATGCTTTGACTAAGGAGAAGATTTGGAAAGCATGTATAAGTAAAGAAAACCCGAGCGAAGAAATTCCAAATGATGTAAGTGAAGTGGTGATGAAGATATCAAAGATTCGACGGGTAATGAGAAAGAAGAATGCAAGCGTGTGCTTGTGGAAGACTTATTAGATGATAAGTGGTTTAAAGGTACCGAGTCCGATGATGATGACATTGAGGGAAAATTGGACTACCTTGAACTACAAGGTAAAGATGAGTTCATGACCCGATGATGAAGCATATGAGCAAAGAAGGTGCAAACTTCTTGGTATTCGTATAAAGAGGCCGCCACCAATTGTAGCGAAGATATGAATTTACAAGATACCACTTGGGGCCGGATGAACAGTTTTGTAAAATTTGGAAGATCAAGACGAAGGAGAATCTCCGCACCGCAACCAATGTTGCTTGGGTCAAGCACATTTTGTTGAAGGATATGGAGGAAGTTGGCCAAGTTCATAGGCCACCGTTAAAGCCCTATGGCTTTGAGTCTAACTTAAAGACTCGTTAATAAAGAAAAGTGCTCTTTCGAGAGACAACCCGAATTATCCTTTTTATTTCTTTTATTTCTATTTCTGTTGGGTTTTATGTTTTTAATAATTTTTGCAGGAAACGGAGAAGATTGCAGCATCAGCTAAAACGGGGACAAGGTCTGTCCATCAGTTATGGCGTAACTCACCCCAATGGTTACGCCGTAACACACCTCCAGTAGCGATCCTCTCCAGAGCATTACCAATTACAGTAGTCCCATGCAATGGTTACGCCATAGCTACACTCCAGTAGCGTCTGCCAGGTTTTGCCATAATTACGGCGTAACTCCTTCTAGAAGTTATGACGTAACTATCCTCCAGTATTAATTCTTTCTTTTTAAAATACAATAACCATGTATTAGTTTTCAAATGAACTTTGTGGGTATGTTCCCTGTAAGCCCTCACGAGACTACACTCGTCCACTTGGGACACCAAGTGGTTTAAAAGGCTTGTTGTATACGCTAAATACAAAAGTGATTCCTCGAAAGTGAGTTAGATTTCTTTTCGATTTTCTTTTTCTTTTTTAGAATTATGCTTATTGGTAGTGTGATTTCAGGGAATGAAGTTTGCTCGTGGATGCTTAAGCGAAGGCACGATTCTTTTCGTGGGCCTTCTTTCTTTTTAGGAGCGAATTTCAGGGAAGTTCTCTATCTAATTCTACTTTCTCTTCATCTTTATTTAACGTTTAGTACAAAAAGGACTTTGTACATTTCAAGTGGGGAGCGGGAGTTGAATTATCTCTTAAACTTTATTATGCCATCGTTTTTCTAGTTTATTTTGAAAAATTATGCCATTTTTAAAATTTTGACATGTTTTTCTTAACCTAACTAGATTAGACCTTAGCCGGGCACATTATAACCCTTGATATTATATGGTGAGATTAGCCTTATCCGTTTCCAAATATTTACCCCAAATCCACCAAATTATGAGTGTCGGTAGCTTGTAAACTTTAGAACTTGGCCTTTGCATCATTTCGAGATCATAGACGAGGTATGTTGAGTTAACTTAATGTATTTGGATTATTCAGTTTAAGAAGGCAATATTATAGGATTATCACCCAAATAGCCTATCCTTGTGTGTCTATCGATTAGTCACCTCGACTTCCGACCCTATGTTAAGCCCTTTGTTGCACTCACCTTTAGTGCAAGATACCCCTAGATACACCTTTCCGAGCCATTCCTTTCATTTTGTTCACCCAATATATTTTTTCAATACATCCATTCACCTTAGCCTTCCGTGTAGTCTTAATTTGTGATCGGGGAGTCACTGTTTGCCTAAGTTCAAGGTTCAAGTAGAAATGTTCGGAAATCCCACTTTCGTCAAAGACATATATTTGAAGATCATTGAAGACCCCCCATATTCTCATGTTATGTTCATCTCAAGTGGGGGGATGTTATGTTTAGTTATGATGTTAAAAAAATGATGGAAGTGATTTGGAAAAAAAATTTATAGTTATTTGTTTATTGTAAAGTGCGAAGTCATAAGCACTATGTTTAGACTTAGTATCGAGGAGGCCACCTCGATCACATTTGATGAATGAAGTTGGCAATTATTGCGCCAACAGTTAAAGAACAAGTAATGTGCCAATCATGACGTTCTCTAATGGCACATCTACTTCATATATCATGATCCAGCTTCTTAGCCTTGAAACTTGAACTTTGGATGAACGATAAGTGGTGATGACTTGGTTATAGGTTTAGACTATTAGCTTGTTATTTTTTTTACTTATATCCCATGTCTTATCCTACCCTTTAGTCATGAATCGTGTCAAGGTGATGAAGCGAGCAATCTTTGGTGTCTTGGCCATGGATTTGGTCATGTATCATTGATTTTGTCCACTTTTCCGTGACATGTTAGTAATGACGATTAACCCTTAACCTTTGTCGTGTCTACCCATATTGCTTTCGAGAATTGTTTAGTCCTTAACTCTAGTGGTGGAGATTTGTGTAACCACCAAACTTATGATAGAATACATGCTATGACTGTGCTTTGAGTGATCACCCCGAAATTGACACTTAGATTAGTTGAGAGATTTTGAGTGTTTTGTTCCCATTTCGTGAGGTGTTCGGCTTTGTTTTATTCTAGCATAAGGGATTTTTAAACTAATATTTTCCAGGTAATGGGAGATATCCTTTTAGAAATTTATCTAATAAGGTCTACTTGATGGCAAGTAGAGTTCAAGTGGGGGGATATTTGATAAAATCAAATACTCCTGAATATTAAGTGTCAATTTCCTCCAATAATGCTTGTATTTTATATCATTTATATGGATTTACGCTTGTTTTCCTCTATATTTCACTTTCAGGTAAATTACGAGCATTGAAGCTAAAGAGACGCGGATTTGGAGATTTTTTAAAGAATTAATGATAGTATGCCCACTGTAATGAAGCTACGGTAACTCCTCTCCATTACTGTAGTAGCTAATGCGTGACTCGAGAGGCAGCTCAGAGAAGATTATGGCGTAACCCCAACAAGTTACGCGTAACCCATTAGGTCAAAAGAAGTTCTACCCGCTACAAGCTACGCCGTAACTCCTTCCAACGATTACAGCGTAATCATGACATTGTAACTGTATTGAAGATACGGCATAACTCATCCCATGTGTTACGCCGTAACCAGCTATTACGAGAGCATTATTATGGAAATATTAAGGTTACGGAGTAACTCTCAACTTAAGTAACGCCTTAACTAGATGCCTATAAATACAGCCCTAATTCGCATTTTTCATCATTCACTCCACACCAGAGCGTGAGTTGGGGACCAAAGGCAGATCCTGAAGAGCATACGGAGCCATCTCCAAGGTAGAAATCACTCCCTAACGATAAGCATTAGCCATTATCTTTCTTTTTACTTTCGATTCATGTATTTCAATATGTTAAACATTGAATTGATTGTTTCATTTAATATGATCGGCTAAACACCTTTGGTGCTAGCCTAGTTATGATTCCTTAGTTGCTGTGTTTATGTTTACATTGCTTCCGTATAATTGTTTCTATTGTATGCATGCATAGTTCTTTGGTAGCTACCCTTGTTTCGGTAGTTTTGAATGGCGGTAGTGTCTAGTTGCTTAGGAGAATTGATAATGACCCTAAGTAGGTAGACTGAGTGGGAAGGGTAAGAATTGATCAACTGACGACCCTTCTTCGCTTGCGAACGACCAAATGATCACCTTCCGTTTGGATGAACTTAAGAAGTTAGGGATGAGTGTCTAAGATGCTAGCGCCCGGGCACTCATTGTTATCAATCTTGCATATAGTGGAACTTAATGACTTGGCTTAGGGGACTAAAACAACTGGACTTTCAAGGGTAGTAGCTTGATCTCCGGTGGAAACCTATGCTGATAGGTTAGGGCGATTGACCAAATGCTTTCCTAGCGGCCTAAACCCACACTTGAATCAATTGGAAGTAATTAGACGTGAGCATAACATGATAGGATGAGTAACTAGGTTAGCACACTTTTATCATATTGATCACAACTCTACCTTTTATTTGCTTTCTGTCATTTCTTGCTTTATTAGTTAATTAATTATTTCAAACCTAAAAACCAATTAAAACCAGTGACACCTAGACTTAATTAGAATTCGCTCACATAGCTCTTGGGACGACCTCGGTTTTACCGATTACTACACTACACACGACCGGGTACACTGCCCGTTAGTGCATAGAGTGGACCATAGGTAAATGAGACACTTATAAATATTAAAACCTGGTCAGTAAAACCTGAATCACACGCCTTATTTATGGATGGCGTCTCCCTTTACTTTTATAATACCCTAAGTTATAATTTACTAAGTATTCAAGAATTTAAGAGACTAAACTAAGTCTTGAATTATGAAAACACTAAGTTAAGCTTGTAATATATAAACATGTACATAATATTTAAAACCATATGTTTAACCTAAGTACATGAACCTATAAATTTTATACCTAAAGATTAACTAAGGTAATCTTAACACTAAACATATATACACACCTCATATGGTATCTATAAGACCAAAATGAATAAATAAGTTGTACACAACCTCAAGATGTCTAGATAAACTTAAAATCTTAAACATGGAAAGCGTCTTCTAATCCCATTGATTTGGTAATTCCCTCCCCTCACTCTTATTTTGGCGATCCACCCCAATTACTCTCACACAAATTGAAAATCAAATTTCACATATCTATCTCCAAAAACTAGTCTCCCTACTCATCATATTCGGCTAAGAAAACCACTCCAAGAAGAGTATTGTTTTTTAGTAGAACAAGGGCAGCCAAAGAGTGTCTTAGGCGTGAGACTTTGTTTGGTGGTTGCACAATCAGGTGGTGGTGTTTCGTGGTGTCTTTCCTTGCTCTTTTGGTCGACTAGGTAACCCACCCTCATCCCTCTTTTTTGGGATTCAAATTAGGTTTTACACATGAGAATAAAAAAATGAAAACCCTAATAAAGCTATATATATAATGTTATAATTGATATGTATATGATGGTCATCAATCATCTAATAAGACTTACATAAAACAATGAATTCATGAATATATGTGTATGTTTGTCGCATGGTTTATCAAAGCTAGACTAGGGTTTCTTATCCACTACAAGTGTAGAATGTAATCATGAATCAACAAGTCAAGATCAACATGATATGCTTCAAAACTATGCCACCATTCAATCTCAAATTCAAAATTATGCTAACTTGATAAAACTGCAACAAGATAAAAGTGCTTCCTTAGAAAAGAAAATCAAGGACATGTTACATGATGAAGAGTCTGAACGACCATTAGTGCTAAAACGTCAAATTCTTGAGTTTACAAAATGATTTTTCATTTAAAATGAAATTTCGAATTTTGATAAAATTAAAAAGAATTATGAAAACGAAGTTCCAAAAGTCAACGAGGATAAAGCTAATAGAATTCAATGTTTAACAAAAGCTTAAACTAAACTTTGCACTACCGATCAGAATATTCAAACTGTACACATGTTAATACCCAAACCAGATTCAATTTTGGATCTAAAACAAGGTATTAGCAGTCCTAAACCATCTTATCTTGAAATGGTTAAATGTATTGAACCTAGTTTGTATAATGCTGATTACGTGAGACGTGATACCTTAAAAGGACACAAATTTCTCCTACTTTAAAGATGTGTTTGAAAGTTAAACAAAAGGACACAAATTTCTCCTACTTTAGTGCAGATTATGTTTTGATAAAGGAAAACATTCTTTCATGAAAATTAACAAATGTGGAAAAACATGTGGAAAAGCTTTCTAAAAACCCATATGATCCACAAAAATATGAGAGTTCAGCGAGAATAAGCTTTTGTAATCTCAAAATCAAATAAATTGTACGTTAGCCATTATTCGTGGAAAGAAAGAATTTAAATTGGTTTTTTGAAATCAATTCTTATAAAATGGAAATCTTGTAAGGAAGTCAAAAAGCTTTTCAAAACCTGTACCGAGCCTTTCATGTATAGAGTTTGAGATACAAACTGACTTAACTTATATCACATCTCTTGAAGATGAACATGACATTCTCAGCCTAAACTCTGACATTCAGAAAGAATATTTCATAAATCAGATTGAATCAATTAACCCACAATCTACAATATTAGAGGAGAAACTTGAAAAATCTGAAAAAGCACAAACGTTTTTAGATATGGAAAACCTCTTACTCAAAGAGAGTTTAAGAGAACGTTTGCAAAAGAACATTGAGTTGAACGAGGAATTGACTTGTCGTACTGTCAGATTTGAAAACTCTTGTGCTAAACTTGAAAAAGAATCTTTAAAGTTTGAAGCAAACTGGCAGCGAAAAATTGAAGAAAACAAATACAACAAGCTCTCCTATGAGAATTCTTTAAAATTAATCTTAAAAGAGAACGAGGAACTCAAATCTAAAGTGCTTGACTTGATGAAAACCAAGAATCATGATTTTGTGGACTCCACCATTTGAAAAATAAAACTTTTCATATTTTTCAAAACAACCAACATTTCGGCAAGTCAAAACACAAAACTCAAATTCTTGAGCCAAAACAAAAAGCGGTTTTATCTAATCATAAAGTAATTGCTCGAGATGTATATACCATTAGATCTAATTATGTTAAGGAACCATATGGTTCAAATGATTTGATGCACAATCATGAATTAGCAATAGATAGGAATCAAACATTACTTCGTAAGGATATGCCTTTAGATGCACCAATGTGTTCCTTGACTCTTCCTCCTATAGAAAATAAATCCAAAGAGTCAAAGAAACAAAAGAACAAGAAACGTAAAAAAAAGAAATTAGAACAACAAGGTCAAGATACACATTCACCCAATGCAGATTTGCTTTTTGGTCCTGGTTTAGACACTACATGTAGCAAAGAGAGACCATCTAATATCAGTACTTTGAAGACTAGTGCCTCTCATACTTTCACTGCAGTAGTAGAAAAATCTAGAACTTTTAAATCTTTCAATAAAAAAGCGCTCTAGCGAATGGATGACTGTAATGACTTAAGTTTGTATGGATCTGTTGTTTTTAAACACAAGAATGCTTGTTTACCTTATGTTACTTGTAATTATGTTTTTGCTAATTGTGTGCATGCTGAATAAACATCCACTTCATTACCAGTTAGCGTAAATAAAGGTCGGAAGTTAACAGTTTTCTGGCTCGTATTTCCCTTTACTTTTGAAGCAAAATATGTCGAATTGGGAACATTACCTATTGGACTAGGTGAATTACCCACGTTAGATTCAGTAGTCGGAACCTGAGTCACACCAATAGGCTTGTTAGCCTTTTTCCCCACACTCGTTTCCTTCGTAGGAAACTCCACGTTCTCCATGTTATTAGGTGTTGAATTCAGTTCCACATTCACATCCATTTTCGAAGCACTATCAGCCATAATATTACTACCACCATTTTTCTTATGCTTTCCTCCTCTCCCACCTCAATCCCAAAACTCTTTTTGCATTCTTGCATCCAAACATCCTCAATAATGACCATCGTAATCATATGTCCGATAAACAAGTTACAAGCAACTAAAAATAGAAATGATCAGCACAAATCCTAAGATGAATGTAACTTCGATATTCCAAAATTGAAATGAGAAAGAAACCATGATAAAAGGATAGTTTAGAATGGTTTAATAAATAAATTAGATCGGAAAATAATCCTACACCGAGGAATAGATGATTATACAAGTGATTATCACAAAACCCTAAAACCATAAGATTGCTTAATCGGTTATATAAATATATCAAAGCATAGAAGATTGATGATTTATGGGGAGAAAGTTAAAGAAACGATTAAAAATCACCAAAGGGAGGCTAGGGATGCTAGATATTTTTTTCTTTTGAATTTGCAAATTTGGTAATTATCAAAAACACGGCCACATAAGTTATTGTGAGATGAAAACATATACATGATATGGTGCATATAGCAATGACACATGTAATTACTCTTTAAAGTTTAGATAAGGATATACAAAATAGCATTTTGAAAGGTCATTACGCTTTAAATTTAATCAATGTTTAGATAACGATATCTAGCAACGACGCATGTAATTACTCTTTAAATTTAATCAATGTCAACCTCAACATCATGTCAGTTAAACAAAGTCAAATCCTTCGTGCAATAAAAATTTATACAAAATATTAATCGATATTAATACATAATGAAAACTTTATGTAAAAACCCGCTCATGCACGGGTATTGTAACAAAATGGGTATAAATGATTTTACATATTTTTATAGAAAAACTTATTTAACAACTCCGCATATGCACTCGAACAACATTTACTATGCCAAATTTAAAATTTATTAAAATCATATATTATACAATTCCATATGTGTGCGGGTATATAACTAGTTACATTATGAACCAAGAGTACTTCTTGCTACCCACTTAGATCGAAAATTTGATTAGCAGTAATTTAAAGTCGACACTTATTTTCGAACATAATAAATTAGCAATTTGTACATTTATTCTAAACGGGAAAGAGTAGTATCAAGAGTAAAACATGAACTCGTTCGTTCTTATTTCAACATGGTATATTAGCCATTGCTATAGTGATTACGGCCAAGTACATAACCAAATGCTACCGAGGAATACTAATGGGTGGTTTTCGACAAAAAAATAGAGTAAATTACACATTTAGTCCCCAAGGTTTTACCAGATTTCATGTATAGTCCAAATTTTGACAAAATTATTGCAATCCTTCCCAAGGTTTGAAATGTTGCTCGCCGCTAGTCCAATTATGTGACTAGGTTAAATTCCACTTGTTATCTCATATCACGTGCAAGTCACGCAAGGTTAAGTTTGTCTTATCCCTTTTCAAAAAAAGTCACATACTATTTATCTTATCTTATTTCTTTTTGCAAAACAAAATCACATACTATTTATCTTATGTTTCTCTTTCATCTCTTCTCACCACCATCATCATCCTGATTCTAAACACTCATCTTTAAAGCCCGACTACCACCACCGTCAAGTCGTCACAGAACCACTAAACCTACATTAATGAGAAAAAAAGTTGTGTTTGGTTTTGAAAAGCACCTTGTTGATATTTAAATTTGTGAAATGATGTAAGAATGAACATAGGGAAAAAGGCGGGTTCTTTGTTATTGAAGGGGTGGAGATGATAGAATCGATGTGTTTTATTCTTGTGCTTGCGTGAAGCGACCTAATAGGATGGGTCCAACCTCATATTGTGGTGACAAAGTGTTTTGTTTTTGTTATTTATTTATTTTATTTTATTATATTTTTTGAAATTTTGATTCCATGGATGAAAAAAGAAAAAGGTAAGGAGCGGGTAAATTAGTTTTCGAGTAAATTGCAAAAATCATCCTTGTGATTTGGTAAAATTGTAGATTTTGTCCTTATGGTTTAGAAGGCCTCCTTGTGAGAAATGTTGGGATTCATTTTCATCTTGGCTAAAGTGAAATGACTAAAATGCCCTCATCTTCTTTTTTACTTTATTTCACTTTGTGACAAGGGCATTTTAGTCTTTTTACTTTGGGCAAAGGCCAAAAATGAATCTGAAATTTTTTTCTCATAGAGATCACCTATAATTTGAAACCATAAAGACTAAATATTTAACCAAAAGCACAAGGACGATTTAAATTAACTCTTAGTTTTTAAAGAAGAGGAAAAAGAGATAAGGATATAAGGAATGCACATAAAGGAAAATCAGTATAGTTAACTGAACTTTTATTTCTTGAGATATAATAAAAAAAATTGATATCATTAATTTTTTTTTATATAAATTGAAGTCTGGTAAGAGGTACGTAAGTTGTAATTGGAGTATATTAACGTGGAAGTATCAATTGCTATAAATTTAGTGAGAAACAACTGTTTAGGATTATGGGTGGGGCATGGGATACAATGGTGTCAATCAATGTACCAGGCAAGCAACACCTTAATGTGTTTGATTAAAAAACTAGGAATAATCAAAATGTATGTTTTTGGAGTTTTAAGTTTTAACTTGAATTAAAGGCTCCTGTTGAATGTGACCTGAATTGTTGTGGGTTTTAATTGATGTTTGTGTTTATGTTATTGAGCTAGTGGAGTGGATGGAGATGGGATTTGAGAAAGAGTTTGTATTTTGTCTTAAATTATAGATTTATAGTGATGAGATGATGATAATGGTATTTGTGTGTGAAGATAAAAAGAAAGATTGTTGTATGGTGGTGGTGGGACTTACATAGAAGCAACTGAAGACAATTGAGATGAAAAGGGAAAAAAATAAAATGACTAAACTACCCCCGTGTACAAAAAGTGTACAATAAAAAAAGATAAAGAAGAGGAAAGCAAAAAGAAAAGATAAATATATATATTGGGACTAGCGGCGTGCAATAATGCATAGGTTAGGGAGGACTGTAGTAATTTTGTCAAAATTTGGACTATACATCAAATCTGTAAAAACCTTGAGGACTAAACATGTAATTTACTAAAAATATATAAAAGGTTTTTCGTATGAAAAGGTGAACTCGTATTAATAGGTTACATATATGGTCAAGATAGCAAACCATGGACCGTCCCCATGAGATCTAAGCAATGACCAAGATTAAACAAGATAATTTGCTACAAAGACACATATAAAAGTCTAAGTGCATACTCCCAAGTCCCAACATACAAACATATAAACATACAAGATACAAATCTGCAACATGAAGCAACAAAATATAAATGGTTTGACTTGAAGTAAAATCAAAGTTTAGTTGGAACAAGCATGAGTGGCACATTTCTTGGACATGCGAGCCCAAACTTCGTCATATCCAAATCTTCAACTCTCATATTTCCTTCGAGCTTCCAATCAAAATTGTGAATGAATGAACTTCGGCATTAAGTGTATCATTCTGTGAGCAATATTCAATCCCGGACACATTCTCCTCCCACCACCAAATGGAATAAGCTCAAAATTTTGGCCTCTATAGTTGATATCAACCCCCAAAAACCGCTCTGGCATGAATGTTTCTGGGTCTAACCAAACTTTTGGGTCTCGTCCTATCGCCCAAACATTACAAAGGATTTGGGCATCTTTTGGCACAACGTAGCCTCCAACTTCTACATCTTGTATTGCTTGATGAGGGACAAGAAAAGGGAGTGAAGGATGTATTCTGAGAGTTTCTTTTATAGCCATTATGGGAGTTGAGAGATATCTTTTGTATAACTTTGTTGTTGTTTTTCCATGAGTCTATTAAGCTCTAACCGAAGCATCTCCACTTTCTTGGGGTTACTAATAAGCTCTGTCATCGCCCATTCCAATGTAGTAGATGACGTATCAGTACCCGCAATAATCAAATCCTACAAAAATAAATGAAATTATTCTATTGTCTGTATAAAAGATTAATCAATTTGACCAACTTGTTTCAGTTCAAATTGTGTATGGTGATAATTTTTTTACTTACAAACAACAAATGTCTTATGTCATTTCGAGTGAATTTTTCTTGTGGCGGAGATTGAGCAACAAGTCTAACACATCATCTTTTGTCGATGAACCCTCGTGTGATAATAAACTAGCTCTTCTTTGCAACCGTTTATCAATGATCCCATCCAAAACAGTAAATAAATTCTTAACATGAACAATTCCTTCTTTAAACCTTGCGAGATCCAAGGGTTTAAGTATCGGAAAAAAGTCTACTAGATTTGCTTTCCATAAACTTCCAAAGCGCGGGATCTTGAATCTTTGAATTCTTCGATGATATCGAAGCGTTTTGAGAGAAATCTCCAGAAAGAACGATACGTTGGATAACATGTTAAGACTTGTTGTAAAAGCAAGCGCACCTATATCCACAGCCTTTTCACTTGTACAAAATTCATTAATCTTGTTAACAAGTTCGTGTACAGTAAAATGAGACATATTTTCAAAATTAGCACAATAATTGTTTTGATAGGCTTTGAAAATCTATGAGATAAAGAGAAAAAAAAGAGCTAACTTTAAGTATATACTCCCGAAAAAATTCCCCTTACTCTCCGTGGCAAGATTGAGTATTGTTTGTTATTGTTGTACTCTAGAGAAAATTCAATAACTAGGATTAATTTTTAAAACTATTCTATATATATATATATATATATATATATATATATATATATATATATATATATATATATATATATATATATATTTATATATATATATATATATATATATATATAGGAATATTAGCTACAATTTTAAGCTAAAAATGTAGTCATTTTTGTGGGTTGATTTTTATGGCCACATTCATGTATTTATTTAGAAAGTTGTATGTAATGGTACAAAAATGTATAAAGATATTCTTGATATATATATATATATATATAATATATATATATATATATATATATATATATATATATATATATATATAATATATATTGTCATTCTAAATTAAAACTAGTAGGTCGATTTTCCTTTTTTTCATTCTAGTTCTAATTTTGTATAGTTTTAGCCTTATATTTATAAACAAGCATTTGATGCATTGATGGCCAAAATAATGATTTAAGAATAATGTTATGTGTAAACATGTTAATTTGCAAACAAATTTTGGTGAAATATAGGGCAAATGATTAAATAAATATCATACTTTTTTTTTGTGGGTAGCGAACAATTTTTTCTTTTTGTGCAAAATTTATCATTTTAAGGTATTTTCTTGAAATTTTGGGCATTTTCTTCTCTTGAATAGAAATTTTTCAGAAAGCGAAAATGTCACATAATGCCCAAAAGGATGTTTGAAAGATGGATACCCAAAAGCAAAAAATTATTATTCTTACGAAATGATATGAAGTATGATATTTTTTAATCATTCTTAAACATATATGAACGTTCATAAATTCAAATTAACGAACTAGACATGTGTACGTATATCATTAATTCATTACTTCATTCACTAAATTAAATATACCGATTTACTTCTTTAGTTCACTCAATAAATAGACAAAACTATGTTGAAACTAAGTTGCGTTACTCTCAAGTCCCAATTCCCAACTCCCAACTACTCACGTTGGATTTATTTGGTTCATGAGTTGTTATCATTTGCATGTATCACATAATACCAAACAATATCTATCCATTTCATTTTCATACCATCATTCATAGACCCACAATAGGAATTTAAGTTATAAAACTAAACTGTTAAAGTTGAGAAAGATACAGTCAAAAAAAAGATTAAGAAAAATAATACTAACAATAATAAAACGAGGATGCATGGAGAAATGAAATGTAACGAGCTGCGCTGGATGAGATTTATTTAAAGGAAATATTTTGAAAAATCCTACTTTTTAAAATAAGAAATGAACTAATCCTACATTTAGAATAACAAAACGAAGTAATCCTACAGTTAGAATAACAAAACGAAGTAATCCTTATTTAGAATACCCTATTCAAATTTACTTATGTATTCTCATATATTTTCTACTTTCTAATGTACAATTTAATTTAGAAAATATTCCATGCATGCTATTTTAGAGTGCATGGGGTTTGAACCGCACATGATACTCGTACCTTTTCTGAACGTAGTAGTTCGCTACCCTCAAGCGATGGTCCAGATAACAGATATTCTTTAGTGATTCTTCGTAGTTTTCGCCATTGATCTCCTGTAGGTAGCCAAGTAATGGAATATTCATCGTGATCCATCAATTTGGCAATGTTTGGGATGGACCGGCCAGAAAATGCTTGGTCATGTGTGAGAAAGAATTCTTTGGCGATTTCGCATGATGAAACCACAATTGTTGTTATACTTCCAAGCTTAAGTGACATTAAAGGACCATAACGAGTAGACAATTTCGCGAGTGAGCGATGGGGTTTGTCTCCAAGTGCTAAAAGGTTTCCAATGATCGGCAAAGGATAAGGCCCAGGCGGAAGCCGAGAATGATGACGGTTGGAAATTCTGAAACCATAGATTAAAGTTACAAGGAAAGATAGTGCGAAGCAATGTCGACTCCATTGAAGTGTTGTGTGGTTGTGAATATCGTTATTGCGTACTTGCAATCCTATATATAGGGCTATATGCATGTCCACTAGCACATTTATTTGACTTTTCCTACATGCAATCTTATATATTTGATTTTTAGTACGTAATCTTTTTAGTCCGAAACCGTTATTAATTTATTATCATTATTTGTTCAAACATAAAGGGTCCACTAAAGAAAAGGCATATGGTATTCGTCGTTGCTAATTTTACTATCATCAATGATTTTATGGGATTTAAGTATATATATTAACAACGCTCTACTTTTCAAAAACCTTTTTATCTGTGACACATCATATTTTTTATTAATCTTAAACTATAAAAAAAAAAAAAAAACTATTTCTGAGAACTCTCCCAGGGCACAAAACTTTACAAAAGCTTTTCAATGAAACAAAGAACAATAGAAAATTAACTAGAAAAGAGAACATGAATTAAAAAACTAGCACCTTTGAAAACCTTCAACCGGTAAAGAATTACAAGCTATTGGCTAAACAACTTAAAAAGCTCTTTTTCTAATGCCAAAAAGCTATTTAAAAACTTATAAAACCGTAAAAAAGCTTTTGATAAAGTCATGTGATGCGGATGCTCAAAGATTAGAGAGAAATCAAGTTAAACATTAATTAACACGAGTTAAGATGTGCGTAACATATGCTCACGTAAGTTGATTTTAATTTTGTTTATAGCACAACCAATAATGATCATTTACCAAAATGGCGTGACCATTCACTGAAAGATGTAAATATTGACCCAGTTAGTGTCCATTCAATTGTTAATATTACACAAATTTAATTTGGTCTCCTCAAAAAAGTTCAAAACCAACCCTCTATGTTTTATTCCCTTTTATGGGCGTGCAAATGTTTTCTTGTGTTATCAAAATACGAATTTCGTGTATCAAAAGACATCAAATAGAGGCAAAATATCGCATTAGAAAAGTGTTATCTAATGAACGATTCATGATTTATCTAAGAAGCATTACACGAAATCTACAAGCTAATACAATGTTTCTTTCATAATCATAGTTGGTGAATATGTGAAATAAAACCAAGAATCTTTAACAAAAAATAATTGTAGTATTTCATAGTGATAATCTTGTTTGTGCCTAGTAGTGGTTACTACATGACATCCAAATTTATAAAAATTAGAGACTATTTGCAAGTAAGTGATCCCTTTTCATCTTCTGAATTGAAACATTATTCACGTAAGTATTCATTGCATGACACATCTATTCATATGATGTATTCCTTCCGTCCCATACCATTTCATATTAAGTATCATTTATTTTCATAGTACACAAAGTTTTACGAAATCATATTAACTACACTATCTATTAATCAATTATCATATTTAACTCATTAAAGTCTATTTTATTGATCGAAATATAAAGTGAATATTTATTATGAAATATTTTGAAATAGCAAATATGGATGGACACTTAACATGAGATAGATGGAATATATGTTAGTATGTGATAACTTGGTAATTAAATTTATATATCTAATTATTGCATGAATGTGTTAGAAATTCAAGAGGTAATTAAATTTAGAGTAAACTACACCATTCGTTTTTGTGGTATCGTTGATAATGATTTCGTCAATTTTGTGCGAAAAAATTCTTGATTGATTAACTACTTTACTGAAAGCATTGATTTATAAGTTGTTACTTTCCTCTAACGGTTACCACTAACGATCGTTAAATCTATAAAAACAAGGGTATTTTGGTCCTTTTACTATTTCTCCTTCTACTTCATCTTCTCTACTTATCATCACCTAAACCAACTCCAAATTCATACTAATTTTCTGACCACTTATCATAAAAACGAACAAAATATTTCATCAAAACAAAATTTCTCTAGAAAAATTTTCATTAAAACAAGACATTGTCAAATAAAATATTTTTCATCACCATCTTCCTTACTTCTTTGTTCTTGAAACCATCAAGATCATATCCTTTTTACCCAAAATCTAATGGTTTAATTCCTACATCATCATCACAGTCACCTTTCACCTTTTTTAACAACTTTAATACAAACCCTAATCATAGGTATAATCACCTTACACCTCTTTTATACCTTATGACACACTAACAACCACCACCGATCCGATGAGACCACCGATCAACCAACGACTACTACAAATCCGATCAAACCACCAACCACGGCCATTGTCGGCACCGTTTCCTGCTGCCGTCAAACCACCCACCACCAGCCCTTTCTTCATCTTTCCCAAATAAACAAAAACCCCTTAATCAATTTCATATTCCAATAACAAATAAACAC
Organism: Chrysanthemum makinoi; assembly: GCA_910596185.1. NCBI lineage: Eukaryota > Viridiplantae > Streptophyta > Magnoliopsida > Asterales > Asteraceae > Chrysanthemum > Chrysanthemum makinoi. Next base: position 127,849,904 of record OU343218.1, read on the forward strand.
TCACCTAAAACTTTTAAGATCAGGGCTTTTTCACACATTGATTCATGATCATCAATTGGTGACGGTGGTGGTGGGTTTCTTTGATAAATTTGATTTGATATGGGGTTTGTTTTAAATTTAAGTTGTTTATTAAAATTTATGATGTGAGAGTGTTAAAAAATAAGGATAGAAAATTTGTAGAGGACATTTGAAGATGGTGGTGAGGGTCAACGGTGGTGAGCGTCGATGGTGGTGGGTTTTGTAAGATTTGTACAGTCAATGAAGTGGGTGTGTGGTGGCTTTGAGATGTACAAGGATGTCTATTGTAAGTTGGTCATGTGTGAAAGAAAAAAAAGATTAGGTGGTTGTTGAGGGAAATGTAACGGTGTGTTAAGGTCTGCAACACTGCAGATCTAAGGCTTAAGATGAATAGAGGAGATGGTGTAGTTTACTCAATAATTAATTGAGGGTGTGGTGTGGGAGGGGAAAGACAAATATACCCTTCACTTAAACAGGCTTAACGCCCGTTACTCACGGTTAGGGTGAGGGGCCGTATTGAGTAGCGTTTGTGATTAGGGACCAGGTGCAATTTTTGGTCAAAGGATGATACTTGATGGTGGCGTATAACACAAGGACGAATGGTGTAGTTTACTCTTAAATTTATACTATACGCATAGTATTAATGTACTGTTTTGTTTTTAAGTCTGCTTTATGCTTTGGCCTTAAATATTTTTATTTGTGTTATATAATATTTAATAAAAATTATACCAATAAAAATTACATTTAAAACTCATCTACCATACATTTTCATCGAAGTATTATATACTTATGATTAAAAATATATAAGGTCAAAGTAAGAAATAAAAGACTTTGAAAATTCAAAGTGGACGGTCAATATGGGATGGTGGGAGTATTATGTAATTATTGCATGAATGTGTTAGAAATTCAAGAACTCTTGCTTTTATGGATTAAATTGCAAGTGAAATACTACGTATTTGATTACGTTTTAATAATATCTCGATAGTCTCCATCATGGAAAAACGAGTTTGAAATTGCTCAATGTTTCCGTGTATAAGTTTTGAATGTTGAATATGATATATAAACAATTAATTGTTATTGTTGAATATGTAAAAGAGTTTAACGGCTGTCATTAATGACGGTTAATAGTAATTTTTCATGTTTCTCCGAAGGCTCCCTTCTCGGGAAATGATTTATACACTTTAAAAATTGATTGGGACACTGGCGTGAATTAAACAGTTGTATTGTATAAATATTGTGCTTTAACGGTTCTTGCATTAGAGTGTCAAATCAACAAAATGTATAAATCATCTCCCTTCTCGAATAGACCAAATTTGACACTTTTGTATGTGCCTTGATTATAAATGGCGGCTGTCATAACTGCTTTAAATTTGTCTTGCCTTAGGCGACTCATTTTTAAAATAGGGTTAATACAAACATCGGGGTTTAGGGAATGTCTACTTTAAATTTGGTAATGGTTTCAATGCTGTTCATTTTTATTTGCACACTTCAAGCGTGCAATAAGCGATTTAACATATTTATCGTATAACGTAGTAGTTTGTCACATTTGAGTGTCTGAAATAAGATTTAAGAGTGCGCCAATCAATTCTCTTAAATTTGTCTTGCCAAAAGGCTCATTTTAAACATCGGGTTTTGGAAGGTAGTAGTATATATGTGTTATTGGTGATAGTCTTGATGTTTATGTATTCCTAATTAAATACTCCACGATTTCGAGTTGTATATATTTGACTAGGGTGTAAGGGTGTCATTAAAGTCGGGTTAATTTAACTCGAACCCGATAAGTTTTATAAAGTCGGATTTAATATGGTTGAAAAAGCTTATCGTTTATTGGATCCAACGCGATAACATGATATTATTATCGGGTCGGGTTAGAGTTGAGTAATATATCTTATCGCTTATCGTCAACCCATAAGACCTCAAAAATATTATTATTTTTTTTAGTAAAGGTTTAGAAGCATTATTTACATTGACAATCTGTTAAACGTATGCCATAATTCATTATCACTACTTGCCGCAAATGCATGATCTTATTTTTGTTATGAGTTTTCATTTTACAAAGCTGTAGCATCGCTAACATCTTCCATTCACAGATTTTTGGTTTTTTCATTTTTGTTCTTATGGCTTGGTGTGTGTAAAACATCATGTATATCTATATTTCTTGGTCTTAGTATGATAATTTCTCAAAGTAGAAACTGATATCATTGAACATGTAAGAATTATCTTCATGACTTTTTTACGAACGGCCATTTTATTAAACTAGCAAGCCGCTAGAAAACGGGAAAAAGATTTACAATTTGGAACAAACATTAACCGGATCAATTGTCCACCAAGCCAACAAGATTGAAAATTCTTACTTCTATGAGAGATCCACAAATGAGAGAGAAGCTTGATATCATCGCCTATTGTGTCCTTCCTCGGAGGCTTCATGTCAAAGCATAACATGTTCCTAAAGTGCCATATGGACGAAAGACTAGTTTGAACGACTGCATCAAAGTATTGAGCAATTTTGGAAGGAAAATTGTTGGAATCAGCCCATGAAATCAAGGAGTGGAGATCTTTTGGGTAGTCAACAAGTCCCCCGCCATTTACAAACCATAACCCAAGCATATTTTGCAACTACTTAATCCACGTGAGGTGTTGTGATGTTTCGAGAGCATCATCACATACTAGGCAACGTAATGAGTCTAATTCAATCCCTCTTTTATCTAGGTTACACCGAGTAGGAATTTGGTCCAAACACAATCTCCAAGTAAGAATATTAATCTTTATAGGGATAAGGTTGTTCCAGCGGATTTCCTCGACAAATGATAATAAGATAGTCTTTCATGTTTCCACTTTCGCGATCGAAGAAACAATGTACTATTTGGGGGTTAAACCAAATTTCAAAGAATCGAAGAGATGATGGAACAAAATTAAGCAGAAGATTGCAAAGCCCATTAAATTTTTCTAGTTCAACTCCTCTTCTTATGTGCCTCCTCCAAGCCCACCTTGAGTTGTTGATCCATTACTTAACACACAACGATCCATGATTCTGCACTCTTTAGTGGATTCAAGAAAGAAAAGTCTGGGAAAAAGGTGTTTCATGCAATCATCACCTAGCCAAGTATCGCCTGCAAGGATGTTAAGGCACCATTACCAATTTTTCGTTTGAGAATAAAATGCAAGTTGATGCTTAAACCCTACAAGGTAGTTATCCAAATGAATTATATTCTTCCAAGTGCTTTGAGGTGTATGAGTTGAGGGGTTAATCAAGCTGAGACCTCCATTGGACCCATAATTGGAAGTTATTACAAGTTTCCAAAGGGCATTAGAATCCATATCCGAATTAAATCGCAACCACCATTTAGTTAGCATTGAAAGGTTTGAGGCAAGAAGACTTCCAATACCGAGACCACCACTCTTAGTGGGAGAGCAAAATGCCGAATCAAGTCATCCATGAATCTATTTCCTCCATTTCACACTAAAGCCCATTTGACCCATAATGTTGTCTAAGAATTTCCAATCGAGAGAGTCGCAAGCCTTTTCAAAGTCAACTTTCAAAATAAGGAGTCTTTCTTTTTTCTTGTTAGCCCATGCTAGGATTTCGTTCACCATTAAAGGCCCATCGACAATTTGTCTTCCTTGAATAAACGGCGTTTGAACTTCACTAACAATCGAATTGATCACTTGACTTAAACGATTGGTGAGAACTTTAGCTATCACCTTATATTAGCAACCAATGAGACTTATGGGTCTAAAGTCTTTAAGGTGAAGCGGGGTCATGAACTTTCCGGATTAGGGCAATAAAGGATGAGTTGCATCCTTTAGGAATAAACGCATCAATTTTAAACCTTTTCACCATGTCGATGAAGTCAACACCAACCTTATCCCAAAATTATTTGATGAATTTAAATGTAAATCCATCGGGCCCTGGCGCTTATCACCCCCACAACACCAAACCGCTTCTTTAATTTCTAAGTTGGTAATTTGGGCATCAAGTAAGGACACTTCAAAGTAGGATAAGTTTTTAAATAGGTTACTTGTTAATTTTGGGCGATTGGTGGTGGTGTCTTGGAATTTGTTTTTATAGAAGTTGAAGATGTTGAAGGTGACTAAGGTAGGATCTGTGATCCAAGAGCCATGGATAGATATGCCATTGATTCTAGAACGTGAAAATTTGTTGTTGATGATTCCATGGAAAAATTTGGAGTTTTCATCTCCTTCAATTGCCCATTTTACCTTTGCTTTCTGTTTGAGGTCGAAAATTTTCGGCTCGAGGTCTTCTAAAGCTTTCAAATGCGACAACCGGTCAACGATGTCAAGATCTTCCAAGGGACCATTTTCGGCTTTAGTTTCCTTGAAATTCACTTTTTCTTTCAAATAATCAATCAAGCAATCTTGCTTACGAACTTGAGTTTTCCGCCAATCATGAATCTTTATCTTTAAGTTTTTGAAGTTTACATTTGAGATCAATTTCGGTGAGGTGGAGGATAGGTGATTCAAGAGAGGAAGCCAACCGCTTAAACGCATTTGAGAACTCATCATTTAAAATCCAAGAATTAAAGAATTTAAATGGTGTTGGGCCGTAGTCAATGGAGTCCGTTTGAGTAATAGGCGACAATGATCGAGAGGTAATGTGGAGAGTAAGAGTGGCATTTGACCACAAGGAGGTGAAGTGTTGAGAGACAAGGATACGGTCAAGTTTACTTAGTTTGGTACCATGTTTGTTTATGCGAGTGAACAATCTACCACCTATTGGAAGATCAATAAGCTCGGTGTCTTCAATGAATTCATTAAAGAGTTTAGCACCCGCACGCTAAAATTTAGTTCCCAATCTTTCATAATCAAATCTAACCTCGTTAAAGTCACCGAGAAAAATATATATGCCGTTGAAGTTTCTTGTAACATCGTGATATCTTTTCTACAAGACACGCTTGTTGTTAATATCTTGTGGAGCATAAATCACAATCACGAGGCAAGTGATATTAAGGTTAACCCATTCTTCATGGACTCAAACCCGCTTCACTATCAATGGTCTTAAGCTTTTTGAATAAAGAATCATTCCATAATTGCAATTATTCCCCTCAATTCCCCTTTGATATCCGGTACCACATGCACAAACACAAAAACATACATATATTTGGCTTTATTGGTTAGTTTTTGGTCTTTTGGGTCCGGTTTTGATAAAGAAAAGGTATGTGTTTTCACACATACCAAGATTTCATTGAGTTCTAATCCATCATCATACAAGTAGTCATCATCTCCATCATCCTCATCTTTTCCTTCATCATCTGTTATCCTTATTTAACGATTCATTGTTAGTGATAATGCTCAAATTGTACATGTTTTTAGTAGCATTATACGTGCTTTTATGTATGTTATTTGGTTATAATCATATGATTTTGTTGCTTAATCGTATCAAAGTGTGTATGCTAGTTCATTTATAGCCAATCGGAAAGTGGAGAAAAGAACGAAAAAGAAGTGAAAAACGAAGATTTATGCATGTACGATGAATTCCCGACAAAAGAAAGTCTTGTGAAGTATATTCAAGAAGATAAAGTGATCAAGATAGTGGTCCAAAGACTCAAGAATAAAGTTCAATAAGGAAAACGAGAAAGAAATTAAGAAAAGAAGCTTAAACGAAGAAATTATGGAACCCTCGTTGTTCCCGACACACCTTCACTATTTTGGCCCAACTTTTTGCGTATGAACTCTGAATTAGGTGATTCTGCGCCATGGAACCGAAGAGAAAGATCTACAATTTGGGCTTTTCACCTTTGCTGTCAAATACCTCCAGCCGATCGGTCATGCCCCGCAACCGATTCATTTGGAGGAGGTCAAAGAAACGATCATCGGATGAAGCCTAAACCGATCGGATGGGAAGCCCTGGATAGCCATTTCTTCATCACTAAGACTCCAAACTTGTTCCAAACGATTCTAGGTCCTTCCTACATGTATTATAGTCCCTTCCAAGCTCCTTGGTGACCAAGAAATGCATTTATAACCCCTAGGCTTGGAAGTAGTATAAATAGAGGCCTTTGCAACCATTTCTATGCACCCCAACTTAAGAGAACACATCTACTCAACCTCTCCACCACAAAGTGTGAAATTCAAGCCTACTCTTAAGGACGAATTTCCACCAACTTATCTTCCCAAAAGACCACAAACCTCGCCAAATTCGTGTGTGCTCAAGGGCTGATGAAGGAGTTTGGATATGATTTTCCGGCTTGGTAGAACTATTTTAGTTGATTGGAGGCTTGAAGGAGTGTTATAATCCTTCACCCTTGCTTAATGTAATCTTACTTTAGGTACATCTTTGTTACTTTTATGATGTTGAATTCTATTATTTATGTTTGGTTCTTTAGTTATGTTGATTATGTGATTCTTGTGATGTGTTCTTGTCTTATGAATGTTGTCTTGATACTTGTTTATTTCATATGAGAACTTGTGATAAAAGGATGTTTGGATAATTGTAATATTTTTTTGGAATATGTTGATAACATCATATTTGGTTAAATTGGAATTTGTTCTTGTTTATTGTTTTGGTTGATCATTGTTGAGTTTGATGTCGAAAGGATTCTTAATAATGGTTAGTTCCAATTCATTAGTTGATGAATGATTTTGGTCTTGTACTTTGTGACGATTGTGCAAGAGAATTAATAAACATAACAAGTAAATGTTTAATTTGGATTAAGGACGAAAGCAATCTTTTGAATATGTGTTTTCATTATCTTTCAAGTAAATGGAACTTATCGAATTAATAACATCAAAGTCTAAGGCCGAAAGGATTCTTTGTTGTTGTTTGTTTAGGCATAAGGCTCATGAGATGACCACTTGATTGAGGCTTATGCATATTTGATTTATAAAACACTAAACTATTATTATAGGTTCTATCTTTGATAATATGTTTTCCAAACTAAACATCCTAATATCCTTGTGATCATTTGTCTAAACATGTACGTTCTTTGTGTGTTTGTTCTTATTGCTTTTCTTTGTGGTTTGATCCGTGACAATCATAACCATCAACTTGTTACTTGCTTAAACAAACAAACGACACTTGTAGTGCAACCAAGTCTCTTGGGACGACCTTGATTTACCAAAACCTATACTACAACTTGACTAGGGTATACTTGCCGAATGTGTTCCTAGTTAACCGGTAATTCTTGATTATAAATTTAAAACCTCGTGCGAACGCATTTTTTATGCCACGGGATTTGGTTTTGTTCTTACGTGTTTGTTTTTTTGCTTGTTTATTCGAATGCTAAATTGCTCTTGCTCATGAATGATTGTTTCTTTGCTCTTGTTTGATTGCTCTTGATGTTTGCTTGAATGCTTGTCTTTTTCTTAAAGTTTCTAATTTCTCATAATTGCTTAAATGATCTTGGCATCAAAATCAAGTTTTTGATGTTGGGATTTCGTTTCATGTGTTCTAAAATGCTCATTTCAAAGTTTGGTTTCTAAGTGTGTTCAAAGTTCTTGCTTAAAACCACCAAAACTATCCAAATCACTCCAACCGATCGGTTGGAACCCAATGATTGGTTGGAGCTTTCGGTAAATATTTTTCAAAATCATTTAAGAGTCGTAAGACCCAAATAAAAAAAAATAAAAAGAAAGAAAGAAAGAAAAGAAATCTATAAAACCACTTCAACCGATCGGTCACCACCGTAACCCATTCGAGATGGAGGCTTCGTTCCATTTTTTTATTTCGTGTGTTTCTTGTTTCATGTGTTTTGTGTTTGATATGTTATGTGATCTCTTGCATGTCTCTGTGTTATTTGTTTGTGTTAATCTTGTTTAGATTAGTTTCGTATCAATTTTGAATAAGACTCATCTTGTTTGATTTGTTTTACGTGACTAATTATGTGTGCTTGCAGCTATGTGATTGTCTTTTTTTTTTGTGATCGTGCTTTTATTTGTTTATGCTTATTTTTGTCTTAAGTGTTGTTTTATGTTCGTGATAGTTAATGTGTGTTTATGAGTTTTGTTTACTTGTGTTTAGTTTTGTGTTCGTTACCTTGTGTGTTCTTGTTTAATTTTATCAATAAAAAGTTTTGAAATAAAACTCATTTCTAAAAAATTAAAAAAAATATAAAATTAAAAATAAAATCTCCTCCAACCGATCGGTCACCCCCGTGAATCGATTCGGCCGAAGGTTGCTCTCATTCCAACCGATCGGTTAGATCTCCTAACCACTTACCGGACTGGATCAAGAAAAAAAATAATAATAAAAAAAAATTATTGTATTTTGTTCTTGTGTGTTTGTGTCTGATATAATTAGTTTAAATGTCTTTTTGTTTTTTGCAAGAGCATCATTTCTTTTATTCTACTTAAATTTGGTTTTTGCATTTTAAGTTTTATTAATTTTTAGTACATTGTGAATAAATAAGTAATGATTTTTAAAAATAATTTTTTATGAACTTTGTGGGTATGTTCACCGAAACCCTCACGAGACTATAACTCGTCCACCTCGGGCCGAGGGGTTTAAAGGCTTGTTGCATACGCTAAATGCAACCGTGATGCCTACGAAAGTGAGTTTTAGAATTGTACACGTTTTTGTAGTTTAATTTATTTTGCTTGATTTAATAAGCTTATGGAGATTGAATTATTGGTGACATTATACTTTGGATTGGACATGTTTGGATGAGAAATTGATTGATCTCACAGCGCTTATGCTAGCTTGCTTAGCTTCTTATCATATGGAGTTCGATCATGATGTATAGCCCGAAGTTTCGTTCTCTTAGACTTATAGTTTTATTTTTCCCTATCTTACATGCTTTCGTAGTTTATTTTTCATAATTGCTTTATTTTGTTTCTTTCTTATTTTTCCTTTGTTTGTTTGTTTAGGAAACTATTTTATAAATTGACTGCTTTTAGTCCCTCAAAGTAAGGCTCACCCATTGTAAACAAACTATAAGAGAGGTATAAGGCGGTCTCCTGATTCCCTCTAAAGAAATTGGTTTTAATATGCTTCATTACCACCGCTTCTCCGCTTCTTTGTGCATTTCAATGGAGCTACCGAAAACTCGTGAGACAATAATAAGTCATGTTTATCTTTATTTTTTATTTTATTTTTTATTTTTTTTAAATAATAAATTAAAATAAAAAAAGAATAATAAAAAAGAAAAAGAAAAAAAAAAGTCGTAACTAAATTATTTTATTTAAAAAAAAAAAAATCTCGTAGTAATAATATAATAGCAAAATTTTTTTTAGTCATTAAGTTATTTTTCTTTTGTGTGCTTAACTTAACTGTGGGGGGTAGTTAAATAAGAAAAACGAAACTAGTTTTTATATTCTAAAATTTTTGGGCCATTTTTTATATTTTGTATACTTGTTTGCCCTCATGATCTATTTGTTTTCACGCTTATAGGATAATATACTAGAATAACTGGATCAACCCACTGGTGAAATCTGTAATTTTTGAAAAACTTGAGATGTGTCCCGATTAATATTGCAATCTATTCTGAGATCGATAACATTTGCTAGCACATATTATAGCCCTTTCTACTAAAATTGTGAGGATTTGAGCCTCATACTTCTTTATAAACATACATCTTTTTATATTTGAATCTTTGCCAAGTGAGTGATAGATAATTTGATTGAAGAACCTTAGGAATAAAACCAAATGGACTTCCGTTTACATCTAATGATATATTAGCTAACCAAATTGGTTAGTTAACCACCCTTATATGGACTCCATTTGTTAGCCATCTTTAGCTTAGATACCCTTAGTACACCCTTTGAGCAACTTTTTCTTTTCTTACATCCACTAAAAAGAAAAAAAAGTTTTACACTTTAAACCTTAGCCTAACCCTTTGTCAAAGTTCAATGGTGGGTTGCTAGTTGCTTGGTATGTGGGATTATTTTTGATGATTATGAGTTAGCCACACTTTTCCATTCAGTATATCATTCCATAAAGATGAAGAGTGCACCTTCTTATTTGTATTTTTGTAGTGTATGCTTATACGGTGTGGGGAGAGATGTAAGTGAAAAGTGAAAAAAAAAAAGAATAAGTCATCGAAAAAAGAAGAAAAATATATGTGATGACAATTATAGCCAATGTGCTATATTATTATGTAGATGAAGGAAGAAAAAGTATGTTTGAGATATCGATTAGCCAATGTGCTAAGACGTGATATAAGTATTTGGTGATCGTTATGTGAAGAGGAGAAGATTGTAACTATAATCATTTTCGGTTTGCGTGATTGTTCGTAACTAGCAACATTAGTTATTAAACTTGACTTTATTTTTCTTTTAATACCAATTTCATAAATATTCCCATGCCTTATCCCTTTCCTTTTGGCTTTGAGAAAATATGAAGTGCGTGAATATTTTTAGTGACCATTCGGTTCTTGAAGGATCGAATGACGCTACCAAATGATCTAGTGCATATTTTGGTGACCACCATTATGTAATAACGCTACGATCCAACGTATACTCGGTGACCATCCATTGTTTGACTTAATCAAGAATACGCCAAATGATCTATTATATTCTTGTATGAAATATTTCAACATAAGCATTGTAAACCCTTTTAGGCTAAAACTCAAATAAGTCCTCTTTAGATGTTTACACTTGGTGCTTACGCCACGCCAGGAGTTTTGTTTCTTGTAAGCCTATGGTAATATTTAGATCATGACTGAGCAATATGAGTGTACTATTCCTTAATACTATACATCACTTAATAAATTGAGTGTTGAGTGAATTATACTCCATTCCCTTTCAGTGCTTAGCCATGTTATCAAGCAAGAGAATCCATGGGGTATTGTCAAACATCTTGGGTTTTTCACCTCTTAAAGCTTAAAACGATGAATCTTATCTTGTACTTGTACTTGGTAGATTTGCATCATATTTTATTAATCATATTTCAAGCACCATGTGGGATTTATTTTTTTAATTTTAGATTTGCTTGAGGGCAAGCAAACCCTTAAGTGTGGGGGGAGTTTACGCTCATTTTCGCTTATTTTTATATTTGTTAATATCTATATATTATATATAACAAGAGGCATGACACGTAGATTATTCCACAAATGTCCACCTCAATGCCATGTAATTCTTTTTAATGCCATGTAATCATTAGTTGTCCACCTAAGCATTTTTTTTTAAATTTAATTAGCTATTATTTAATTTTCGGATTTTTTTATTAATTTTCGAAATTTGTTTATAAAAAAGGAGCCTTGCAAGGATTGAACCTTGGTTATTTGGTTGAATAACATGTGTGTTTACCACTAAGGCAACATGACTTTTTGGAATATATGTTGCAAGTCTAAAATTATAAATCTATGCAACCAATTATGTAGGAGAATCCCTACAACTTAGGTAACCATAAACAAAACATATAATGAAAAATTATATACATTCATTATATTTTTTCTCAAAACCCTAATATCCTTTTCCCTCACAATCTCATCTAATGATCGCTTCTCGTTTTCTTATCACAGGTTTGTAAGATGTTAGTACAATTTGTGCGATCGGTTATAATGGGTATGGACGAAATATCGGATCACAAGAAACCTTGACCGGGCTGACTTTGTACTAATTCAAGTAGTTTGGATGAGATTCCCTGATAAGAAAGGTAAACCGCTAGCCTTACTGGGGACAGCACTCGTGGATTAGACTCCGGCGTGAGAGTAAGTACACATTCTTGAGAGGGAAAGTAGAAGTGTGTGTGTAATTATGAGAGAGAAAGTTGTTGTACCTTGTATTGGGATTAGAGCCTCTTTTATAGGCGAGGTCCATTGGGGCTTCTGGATTATCGCATATAGTGGTTAGTCGCCGGAGCCGGACCCTTGACGGACAAGGGTTCCGTGTTAATCACGGATGTGGATGTGAGAGGCCAAACGGTTGAAGGTTCATCCCGCTACGCATCTTTGCGCATTCCAAGGCCTCGGGCCGTAGCCAATTTAGTCATTGGGCGATCGTTGGCCCAAGGTTTGTGATTGTTGGACTCGAGTCCGTGATTTACTGATCATTGGCCTCGAGCCTAGAGTGGGCGGAGAATATGTTTTGGGCTTTGCGGTACCGTTGTACATACTATCGTCATCAAGTCCCCTAGTCTAGTATGTTCATTGCATGCGGAAATTGTCGCATGCGGTGGATGTCACTAGACTTGAGTTGACTAAGGATTTTGTCGTATGCTTTTTCCTTCCGAAATACTATTTTCTACCCTTAGAACCGCCATGCCATCCAATCAAGTGTAATTCCTTTTCCGAGTTCGTTTTTGCCCTTAGAACCGCCATACCATCCAGTCCCTAGTCTAGTATGTTCACCGCTGACGGATATTGTCGCATGCGGTGGATTTACTTTAGACTACTTCATGGATTGTTTCTTCTCCCGCACTCTTGAAGTGTTTTCTTGACGCCTCCTTTTCTTGGAAAATGTGAACGTTCGCGATTTTCCATGTTGTTCGGTTGATTTGACCCTTGGGCCCTTGGTCTTCTTCCATCTTTACCCACATGTTTTTGATTTTGACCGTTAGATCATATTGATTTTGGACGCGTGTCCTTTTTTAGGGTTTTCATGATCCATATTCATTCCGTTCATATAAATACCCTTTGCTTTGGTTTTAACTCATTTTTTCTTTTATCGCTTTTGTTGTTGACACCATTCTTTGATCCTTTCTTACCTTTGGTGGTATTCTGGTTCCTCACCAGGTTAGACTCTTGATTCCCCTTTTCTTTTTCTTTATGGGTACTTTTTCTTCTACCAAATCTAAATTATCCCAGAAGGCACTCGATCGGTTCTGTGTTGATTATTCGATTCGCCTTTGTTCATCCGAATTGCCTCGATCCCGACAAAAGTATTTGTGAAGTGCCGATGGATAAATCGTGTTTATACCCGTTTCTTTGAGTTTGCTAATTTCCGCCTTCCCTTGTCCTCGTTTCTTGTTTCGATCCTTGACTACAATCGTATTCACATATCGCAGCCTTTCTCACATTGTGCCTAAGGTTTCTCTTTTGAGATTCTTTGTTTTGCACTTGGTATTGAACCCTCACTTGGTTTGTTTAGGTGTTTTTATGTTTTGTCTCGCACCATGGCGGCTTTCTTTTAGTAAACGCATGATAGCTTTGGTGTTTGCTATACCAAGCCCCTTGATTGCCTTAAAAGTTGGAACGCACTGCTTTTCTCGGATTGAGTCATTTGCTTGTCCTTCTATTCATCCTTTCTTTGTTGACGGACGTCTTCCTAAGGATGCCACCCCTAGGATATTGAATTTAATGCCGAACATGTTGCCTCCCTGTTACCATGCTTCTTCTTCTTTGTTAAGTTTCGAACCTTTCCTCGTTTGGTTGGGTTGAGTCATGATTATACTTTGGGCAACGACTTTTATCCCTTGTTTTATGATCCGGAGAATCGGGGTGGGTATGTCGTATCTATGTTTTTCTTCCGCTGTTTTATTTTTATTTTGCCCTTACCTTTGTTCCTTTTTATCCATTAGTTGCGACTATGGATTTTCTGTCTTTAATTAAGGTAAGAACCCTTCGAGTTGCTCGTGATATCGCCACCGAAGGAAGATGAAGTTCCTTTTAAACTGACCAAGGTCAGATCGCCCCTTTTGCTCCTCCTTCCTCCCGTGAAGTTGAGCGCGTACCGCTTGTTCCTGAATTGAGTTTGTCAATCATCCTGGTGTTGTTCTCAACGATATTGGTTTTGATAGGGGCGGCCTCCTCGGTTCCGTAGGAAGAGGAGGAAAGTTGGCACCAGCTTTGTCCATCCCCTAAGAGGGCAAGGAGTGACCTTAACGATTCCGGTAGGGCTTCTATTGGTGGTAAGTCTTCAGAGTCCATTAAGAAGTTGCTAGCTCAAAGTTCGCAAACTCTTAAGTATTGCTTGAATGCTTTACCCACTCATTCTTCTTCTTCTCCTTTACTTTCAACTACTCCTTTTTGTGAAGCTAGGACATCCACTGAATCTGGATTTTGTTTGCTTCATCTTGATGGCTCTCCTTCCAGGTTTGTTGTTTATACTTCTGTTTCTTCATGATTCTTTTGCCTTTCCTTCCTTTATTGGCTCTTTATTTGTTTATTCACAGCTTCTCCCATACCGTATGACGGATGTCGCCATTACTACTGCTCATTCTATTGAGAAGAGGAAGGGCCAAGTGGATGTTTCTTCTACTCTTTTTGATAGCCTCTCTCCCGTTGGTGATATTTATCCTATTCTTGATGACCTTTCGGTCTTGATGTTTCGATTGGGGACATTCAGATCGTTGATGATCCGGACTCTTTTCTCCGTCCCGGTGTCACGTCGAAATGGAGTGTTGCCAAAAGTTCGCTTCTAGATGATGTTGATGATTGCCGTGCTATGGTGGACGAGTTCGCTCCTACGTCCTATTTTCATCTATCCGTGATATGGGGTATGAGCGCCTCCTTGGTGAGTTTAATGTTGCCGCATGCGACAATTGTGTTTTAGTTCTGAAGTTCGTCAGCGCTTAGAATATAATGCTATGGAGCGGAAACGCTTATTGTCTTTGCTGGCAAATAAGGATAAAGAGATTTTAGCTCTAGAATCTAAAGTTGCCAATGCTATTTCTTCTGAGACGTCTTCTCGCGCAAGGTCTTTAGCGTTCTCCATGTGGAGCTTTTGTCTTTGAAGAATCGAATTCGCGCTTGAGAAGAACGAAATTCTTCTTGAGACGGTGGCAACACTTCAATCGCCCCTTGATGCCCAAAGTTCAATCATCAACTTTGAGAGTTGAGGTTCGTTTCTTAAGTCTCAATTTTCAGTATGTATAAGGTATGTGATATATATATATATATATATATATATATATATATATATATATATATGATAACATCAAATAGTCCATTATTAAGTGTCAATTTCCTTCGATAATGCTTGTAATTTATATCATTTATATGGATTTACGCTTGTTTTCCACTTTCTGGTAAATTATGAGCATTGGAGCTAAAGAGACGCGAACCGAGAAATATCAAAGGATTTATCATAGTATGCCGATTTTAAAGAAGTTACAGTAACTCTTCTCTCACATTACGCCGAACTATATTGCGTGACCAGAAAACCAACTCATCGAATGGTACGGTAACTCTTTCCAAAAGCTACGACGTAACTACTTTAGGTCAAATGAGGATCCACGCCACGATAACTACCCCGTAACTATTTCCGAGCAACTACGGCTAACCAAGTTTAATGAAGACTACGGCATAACCACTCATTAGGTTACGCCTGTAAACCAGATCTAGTGCTATTACGGAGGAATTGAAGGTTATGGCGAACTCTTATATTAGTTACGCCAGTAATAGATCTCGGCCTATAAATGCCCCATGAATTCCAAAGATTTCTAATCATCCCATTCCACACACACAATGTCGAGAACGTGGAAAAAGCTAAAGGAAGGTCAGAGGAGCATACGAGTCTGCTCTCAAGGGAGAAATAACTCCCCTACAAATCCATTACCATTTCATATTTTCTTTACTTTAAATTCATGTATTCCGTACATTTGAATATTGAATTGGTTTGTATGATTAATATGAGCGGCTAAGCACCTCTTGTGTCCGCCTAGTTGTGATTCCTTAATTGTTTTGTCTATGTTTATGTTACTTCCGCATGATTATTTCTAAGTGTATGCATGCTTAGTTTATTGGTAGCCACCCTTGTTTCGATAGTTTTGAATGGCGGTAGAGGGCAATTTCCTAGGAGATATGACCAATCGACCCTAGTGAGAGCGTGACTCGAGACGGGAAGGGTAAGATATAACCAACCCACGACCTCTTTCTACTTGTGCGATTTGACCAACTGATCACCTACCGTTTGGATGAACTTAAGAATTAGGGGTGAGTGTCTAAGTTCCTAACGGCCGGACACTCACTATTATAAATCTAGCATGTAGCGTGACTTAATGACTTGTCTTAGGGGACCGGGAACAACAGACTTATGAGGGGACACTGTCACATCCCCAAATTATTTTTATGTTGGAATGGAATACCTTGGGGAGGGATCATAGCATCAAAGTTACAGTGTATATCGAATCGACCTAAAGTGTCGTTTGAAAATATCGTTTGATTCAAGAAAATAATGTGAGTTTACAAAACATAAGTCCCAATAGATTCCCAAGGTACCAAAATAAGTTTGTTACAATCAAACGATAGTTAAGTGCATAATATATAGGTGAGACGCCACGACACAAATGACTCTATGATAAGTCCACATGCATGCCATGAAGTGAATGCCTTAGATACATGAGATAAAACATGCTAAAAGTGTCAACACAATGGTTGAGTGAGTTCATAGAGTTTGGTTAACGAGTAAAGCTTTTAAAGAGCGCATGCAAATGCAACAAAGTTTTTGGTTATTTAGAATAGTCCACAAAGCAAAGGCATTGTAAATCCACTTCCTCAAGTTCTTCCATACAAAACTTGCAACCTGTGTGTTCACAACCCACTGCCAAAATATGTATGGTTTAATAGTCAAGTGTATGATGCCATAATAGTTCACAATATAACACCATATATAATAATTCTGGATGCTCGAACATGGGAGACTTTGCACCGCTCCAACAAGGGAGACTCCTTTGTCACCACCACCTAGGCGAGAATTATTGAGAACTCCACCAATAAGGCGAGACTTTGCACACTCCAATCGATAGAGAATTATTGAGAACGCCCACCAATATGGCGAGACTTAGATTGAAAATGCTCCGCTCCCATAGGGAGACATTCTACTCTCGGAGGGAGGCTTTAATTTGCTGAACAAGGGAGACTTTATAGTGATGCTCCAACATGGGAGACTTTTAGGTCAAGGTCATAACACGGTTCAATAAGTTCAAACAAGTCATCGGCCGTATTTAAGTTCAAGAGTTCCGGTCAAAAGTTCGTAATTAAGTTCAAAGATTTAAGTCGAGTTCAAAAGTTCGAAGTCAAAGAGCTCGAATAATATCAAAAGGTTCAAGATAGTCAAGGCTCAAAATCACGTCAAACAAGTTTAAAATATATCAAAAGGGTCCTTTACAGGTTAAAAGAGTTCGACTATATGTCAAAAAGTTCAAATCAAGTCCAAAGTGTTCACTTATATGTTAAAGGGTCCAAATCAATTTAAAAGAGTTCAAATATACATGTCGAAGGGTTCAAAATCAAGGAAAGTGATTCAAATAATAGCGTTCATAACAAAGTGATCAATTTAGTTCGCACATCTACATACTAGCATAAGTAGTGAAACAAAAGGGTAACAAGTTCATGATATTTCAAACAATATAGTTTAAGTTCATATATGTGTAAAGTAAAAGCATGAAGTTGAGCATGTATCTCCCCCAAAGAGTTTATAAAACAATTAAACGAGTAAAAGTGGGGCTATGAACTCACATGATGCAATGTTTATGATGACAAAAGTAGATACAACGAAATGAGGTGCAATCTCTATCCATAACCTAATGAATGATATGCTCTAATATAAGTCATGAAACAATGTTGCGCATGCAAACTCATATGATATCCATACCACTTGTACACTTTTGAAAATAAAATTTATCAAAAAATAATCTTATAAAGTCTTGAAAATTTATAAATTACTTTACAAGTATTTACGTTGAAACGATATCCTACGATAGTCATTTAGTGATTTATTATGAAACTATAACTTTTCGTCGTAAAATAATGTCATTTGACAATTTCATGAAAGTGACTAAACGGCCTTGAAAAGCTAGTCGGAAAATGGTGCACATCGAGTGTTAGGAAACAAACTCAACGGTTTTGGGAAGCTTGTATCATTATCTCAAAGTTTTAGCATTTAAGTTTTCATCATAGAGGTCTCGATCATGGAGAAAATATAGGTAAAGTATGGTACTTGTGTCCAAAATATTGTTTAAGGTAACTTTCGGCAAAGTTTGAGTATCCATAATTTATTCGTTACAACAACTTTGACTTAACGGTTGAATATTTTGGAAAATAGGCTAGGCGAACTTACTTTTACTAGAAGACATCGTTTCATAAAAAGTACCCCATCAATGTTAAAAACGACCCTCAATATGGTCATTCAGGCCGTAATGTTTGTCTAATAGAAATATATTAGTTTTGCTTATATAATATAGTTACGGCAACTTTATTTAAACGCTTGTAATTTAATCGCTAAGTCCGCTTTCTACGTTTTATATGTCCTTAGCTTCGTATTAAAGTATACTAATATATATTTGATAAGTCGACACATTTTATAACGCTTAAGACTCATTTTTGACTCGTAAATAGTTGAGAATACATGTGAATTTTCAAACAAATAGTTTTAAGTTAAACTTAAAAATAGCATGACTTCTCGTTATAACTCCGTTTTAACCGTTCCAGCTGCCACGTTTTCGTTTTAAAGTATATTTTCCAAATATCTAGCCCAAAATTTTACAATGCCTAAAAACCGGAATTCAAAAATATGATCAGACCTTTAAATAAAGTTGTCGAAATGAGTTTTTCTCGCGTAAAACCTATTCTAACCAATTCAAACCAACGCTTATATTCTAAACCTACCATACACCTTCTTAGGGTGTCATGGGTTCCTAGACATCATAAAAAATGATATGTTTCAAGGGATTATTTATAGGATGATTATAATTCATAATAAGTAATAAAAACACTAAAAGTGGTATAGACACACATGATACTTGCATATATATATATATTTTTTTTTGCAAAAATTATGAAATAACATAAATATGGATATGATAGAGTTATAAAAATCATGAAATGCTTACTTGAATGATTTATGAATTTTTGAACAAAGTATGCTTAATAATCTTGAGGTTTTTATTTCAAAACCTTAACAAGATCATTAATGGAACTAAATAAACACTTGAACTTCAAAAATTAATGGTTTCTTCATGGTGTCTTGGGTTGGCCGGTTCTTCAAAAGAAAAGGGAAGGAGAGGATTTATTTTACACCTTGAGTTAGTGTTTTGTATGTGTTGAATGTTTGTGTATAATATTAAATATGCAAGTATCATGAATTCACTAGATATTTTGTACTCCAAAAGGTTGAGTCATGCTATATATGTCGACATACTAAGAAAAAAAAGACTAAATGCATTTAATAATAATTAAGTGTATTAATGTAGAGTAATTGTGTAGTTAATTAAGGATAATTAGTAACTTGTGTACATATTTAAGCATTTAGGGTAGCGCTAGCTAAAAATAAATTTTAACGGATCAAAATAAAATATATTGAAGTCATAAAATTATAAAAATACATTTCTTACAAAAATTGAGTGAAATAATAATTATCGTGTAGTATTTACTAAAACCGTCGTAATTATATAAATATAACAATTTATATACAAAATAAATTTAAAACACCGGGTAAACTCATAATTTTATTTTTATAATCTTAATATGAGTATAAGAATATATCGGGATAATTTTGGAAATGTCGAATCAAATGTTCAAAATAAATGATTACGCGCATAAGCTTATTTAATAGGAAATATATATGTTAATGAAATATAAATTTGAAAAATGACCGAAATTGAGAATTGTGACAAACACACTCTCCCGTGGTGGCATCATTGTTGATAGGTTATGGCGATTGACTAAATGTTTCCTCTCTACTTGACCCCACCAAGTAATTGGTAAGTAGTAGACGAGAGCATAACTAGCTAGGAGGATTAGCTAGGTTAGCACTAATTGTTTCTATTGATTTACCCTTTACCTTTTATCTGACTTTTATTTTATCTGCTTTTGTAGTTTAATTAATTAATTCCTTATTGAGACCATTATTAAATCTATGACAATTAGACTTAGTTATAATCCAACACACATAGCTCTTGGACGACTCGGCTTTACCAATTATTACACTACACACGACCACTGCGATTAATCACGTTAGTGCACTGTAGACCATAGGTATAACGAGACTTTATAAATATTAAACCACGGGTCGGAAAACCTACATCAAGTTTTTTTGGCGTGCTCAGGAGTTATATTAGGATTAATATTGAGTCTTTTATTTTCGTTTTAAATTTTTTTATTATTCGAGTTTTCGGTACCATGGAAGTTGTTAACATCGATGACCTCACTCTTGAGGAATATTTGGCTTTTAAAAGGGAAGAACAAGGAGCGGGAATTGTTAGGCGGCTATCATGAGATGCTCAATTCAAATCAAACCTCAATTCACGAGGGGAGTTACGTGCAAATCCTCCTCCTGGAAGCATCACCATGATGCCCATGAACATATAGACAACGCCGAAAGTACATTGTTAGCTTATTCAAAATTCCTGAGTCTCACCTACGCTATGTTACGAGTATTCCCTATTTCTCTTCATTGGAGTACGCTAAAAGATGGGTTGATCGACACTGCAAGGACTGTCAACACGGCCTATCTTAAAAAGTATTTCTTTCAGAGATACCCCTCCATCAAAGACGGCAAAGCAATTAGAAGAAATCCATAACTTCAAGCAAGAGGTGGATGAAACGTTATACCAAGCTTGGGAAAGGTATAACGAACTATTATACAAATGCCCTATTCATGACCTCAACAACCAACAAAAGGTGAACGTCTTCTACAAAGTTCTGAACATCTCCACAAGACAAATGGTCGATTCTCAGGGACCGATTCCTGGTATGACACCCACTTTGGCTTAAGAAATTATTCAGAAGATGGCAGACCACTCTAGCAATAAACAACAAATTAGAAAGCCTAGGAAGAGAGATGAAGAAGCTCAAAGAAAATGTGCATTCCATTCAAATAGAGCGAAATGGAACTCCGCCTACTAAAGAATGTTCTTCCAACGAGGAAGTTAAAAGGATCGGAGAAGTTAACTATGGAAGAGAGAACCCTTTCAACAATAATAACGGGCTCAGATATCGAGAAAAGTCCCCAGGATTCTACACTAGAATAAACAACAATCCTCCTAAACCTAGCCTTGAGGAAATAATGCCAGCACATCAAGAATCTACAAAAAGGAGATAAACTCAAGGAATGGATGCAAAGTGAAGGAGGACACCAATATGAACCTCATGGAATCAAGATGCGATTAAAAACCTCGAAACACAAATTGGGCAATTGGCTAAAAACCTTGAAACAAGTAATGCTAAAGCCATTGCCTGCAAAGCCATATTTGCACAAGATAAAGCAAAGAAAGAGCAGTTCACATCCTCTATCACAAATGATCTTCCGAATTAACTACCTAAGGGAGGATGATAAATCGAAGACGATGATGTCCTCGCCGAGCCAACTTCGAGAAATAGCAATACCGTGAAATTTTTCTTCTTCCATGCACTATTGGTAATATTAAGATTCCCGCATTAGCTAATTTGGGGCTGGGGTAAACCTTATCTCTACCACTTTATTTGATAAAATAAAACTTACCAATTTAAAAGAAACAACAATTATGATCGAAATGGCTGATTCCTCTAAAGCTGTACTAAGGGAATTCAATAATGTGCTTTTAAAAATTGGAAAATTCTTTTCCCAAGTGATTTTGTGGTTATTGACATGGGAAGCGGAGGCTTACAACTTAATTGTTGGAAGACCTTTCCTGCCACTTGTAGGGCTCAAATTAAGGTTTCAAAAACAAATCTCTTTGGGAGCGGAAATGAACGAATAACTTTTAGTATGAAAGAGCATTTAAAACCAAAAGTTGAAAATTCAAATAAAATTGATGTTGTTAATGTTCAATCTCTAGACCCACCTCTGCATTTTAATCCTATTACTAATGATAGTAGAGAGAATGTTGATAATTGCAAGCATAAAGAGGAGAGGTTCTCCAAGGCATTGAGGAAACTCCTATTCCAAACAAACAATTACGCTACCCGATATTAACCAAGGATAATGAATCAGTTATAGCATGGCCCCCGTATAATCATTTTAAAGAATGTGAAAGAAAAACGAATGAATGGATATACCCACACAAGGGTGAGAGGCGGGGATATTGGATCAAGATTAGAAGATTGGTACAAAATAAGATTTGGGAAATCAAAATCCATAGGGGATTAAGGTTTATAAGTACAATCATCTAACCGCACACAAATGGTGAAAGATCTAGCATAAGTATAACTAGTAGTCTTATTTGAAGATGATGACCGGAAAATCATGTGATAAATGGCTTTACAAAAATTAGGAACGATGGCATCCGTAATATCGCAAGAAAAAAAGGATTTAACAAATGGATGAATGAGTGCCAACGAAGTGGTGGAAGCCGGCAGTCCAAAGGCCCCATGAAGCCCCGCGGCTTTGAGTCTAACTTAAAGACTTCGAAATAAAGAAAGTTCTCTTCGAGACAACCCAATTATCCCTTTCTTTGTTTTCATTTCTAGGGTTTTGTGTTTTCTAACAATTTTTGCAGGAAACTTGAAGAAATTGCCTGTTTCTGTCGGACGACATTAGTTATATGTAACTCATCTCGCTGGTTACGCAGAACCAACCTTTGTAGTAGAATTCTAGATGCATTACCAATTACAGTAACTCCCTTAAAGAGTTACGACGTAACTTCCTCTCTGCTTTAATTCTTTCATTTTAAAAACACAATAACCTTGTATTAGTATTTTAAATGAACTTTGTCTCGTGTTCCTTGTAAACCCTCACGAGACTTCACTCGTCCACTTGGGACACCAAGTGGTTTAAAAAGGCTTGTTGCATATGCTAAATGCAACCGTGATTCCTCTGAAAGTGAGTTCGGTTTGTTTTTATTTATTTTTCTTTTAGAATTATGCTTGTCGGTAGTGTGATTTCAGGGATTGAAGTTTGTTCATGATGCTTATACTAAGGCACGTCTCTTTTCGTGGGCCTTCTTTCTTTATGGAGCAAATTTATGGAAGTTCTCGCCTAATTCTACTTTTCTCTTCACCTTTATTTAATGCTTAGTACAAAAGGGACTTTGTACAATTCAAGTGGGGGGATGTGAGTAGAATTATCTCTTGAACAATATTTTGCCCTCGTTTTTCTAGTTTATTGATGCAGGTTTTCATGAACGGTCTTAATATTTATAGTGTCTCGCTATACCTATGGTCTACCAAATGCACTAACTTGGGCATTGTACCGGTCGCGTGTAGTGTAGTAAATGGTAAAGCCGAGGTCGTCCCAAGAGCTATGTGTGTTTGATTATTACTAAGTCTAGTGTCACAGAATTAGAATGGTTTCGATAGGGAATTAATTAATTAAACTACTAATGCAGAATAAAAGCAGATAAATGGGTAAAGGGAAATCAATAGAGGAATAGTGGTGCTAACCTAGTCAATCCTCCTAGCTAGTTATGTCTACGTGTACTTACTTCCAATTACTTGGTGTGGGGTCAAATTGAGAGGACAACATTTGGTCAATTACCTAACCTATCAAGAAGATGCCACCACAGAGAAATCAGCGCACCATCATAAGTCTGTTGTTCCCGGTCCCTAAGCCAATTCATTAAGTACCGCTACATGCTAGATTCAAAATAGTGAGTGCCCGGCCGTTTGGAACTTAGACACTACACCCCAGTTCTTAAGTTCATCCAAACGATAGGTGATCAGTTGGTCAAATCACGCAAGTAGAAAGGGTCGTCAGTTGGTCATATCTTACCCTTCCCGTCTCAGTTCGCTCACCTAGGGTCATTTGGTCATATCTCCTAGAAATAATTATATCAAACAGTAAAGGTAAAAGCAAACAAAACAATTAAGGAATCATAACTAGGCTAGCACCAAAGGGTGCTTAGCTGGTCTTATTAATCATGCAAATCAATTCAATATTCAAAGGTACGAAATACATGAATTGAAAGTAAAAGAAATATAAAATGCTAAAGCTTATCATAATGGAGTGACTTCTCCCTTGGAAACAACTCAGTATGCTCCCTAGACCTGCCTTGAGATTTTTCCCACGTTCTCAAAGAGTTGTGTGTGGAACGGGATGATTAGAAATCTTTGGAATTCGTGGGGTATTTATAGGCCAGGTCTGGGTTATGGCGTAACCAATATAAGAGTTATGCCGTAACCTTCTATTCCGTCGTAAATGCACTAGATCTTCTAGTTACGGCATAACCTAATAAGTGGTTACGCCGTAGTCTTCAATAACACGCGTTACCTGAAGTGATGCAAGAGTTACGCTGTAAGTATCGCGTGGATCCTCATTTGACCTAATGTAGTTACGCCATAACCTTTGGGAAGAGTTACGCCGTAACCTCTTGATAAGTTGGTATTCTAGGTCACGCAATAGTTACGGCTAATGCAGAGAGAGGAGTTACGCCGTAACTTCTTCAAAATTGGCATACTATGATAAATCTTTAGTAATGTTTCCTTTTCCGCTTCTCTTTAGCTCCAATTCTCGTAATTTACCTAATAGTGGAAAAAGCGTGAAATCCATATAAATGATATAAATAACGAGCATTATCGGAGGAAATTGACACTTAATATTCAGGACTGTTTGATGTTATCATTTATTTTGAAAATTTTTGCCATTTTTAAAATTTTCACATGTTTTTCTTAACCTAACTAGATTAGACCTTAGCCTAGCACATACAACCCTTGATATTATGGTGAGATTAGCCTTATCCGTTTCCCAATTTTTACCCCAAATCCACCAAATTATGAGTGTGCCGGTAGCTTGTAAACTTTAGAACTTGGCCTTTGCATCATTTCGAGACCATAGACGAGATATGTTGAGTTAGCTCGACGTATTTGGACTTTTCAGTTTTAGAAGGCAATATTATAGGATTATCACCCAAATAGCCTACCATTGTGTGTCTATCGATTAGTCACCTCGACTTCTCGACCCCCATGTGAAACCCTTTTGTTGCACTCACCTTTAGTGCAAGATACCCCTAGATACACCCATCTGAGCCATTCCTTTCATATTGATAACCCCATATATTGTTTCAATACACCTATACACCTTAGCCTACCCTGGAGTCTTTATTTGTGATTGGGAAGTCATCATTTGCCTAAGTTCAAGGTTCAAGTGAAAATGTTAGGAAATCACGCTTTCGTCGATGACATATTTCAAGATCATGAAGACCCAATTCTCATTGTTCATCTCAAGTGGGGATATTATGTTTATTTATTGTTACAATAAAAAATAAAAATAGAAAGTTGTTATGTTATTACGATATTGTAAAAGTGCATTGTTATAAGCACTATTGTTATGAGCTTAATAGATTTAGTATCGAGGAGGCCACCTCGGTCACATTTGAAGATTAGAGTTGGTAAATTTGCCAGCGGTTGGAGAAAAGGTAGTGTGCCCATCATGGCGTCCTCTAATGACACATCTACCTAGTATTTCATGATCCGGTTTCTTGACTTCAAAGCTTGAACTTTGGGTGAACGGTAAGTGGTGATGACTTGGTTATAGATTTAGACTACACTTTTTTTTTTTACACCAATTATATATCCCATGTCTTATCCTACCCTTTAGTTATAAAGCATGTCTAGGTGATGCAATGAGCAATCATTGGTGTCTTGGCCATGGATTTGGTCATGTATCATTGATTTTGTCCACTTCATTGTGACATATTAGTAATGACGAGTCACCCCTTAACTTTTGTCGTGTCTACCCATATTGCCTTGAGAATTGTTCACCCTAAACTCTAGTGGTGGAGATTGTGTAACCGCCAAGCTTATAATAGAATACATGCTATGATCGTGTGCGATTGAGTGATCACCTAAATTGACACTTAGAATAGAATGAGAGATTTGAGTGTTTTGTTCCCTTTCTGAGGTGTTTGACTTTGTTTTATTCTAGCTTAAGGGATTTGTAAACTTATATTTTCCAGATTTTGGGAGATATCTTTTTAGGAATCTTTCTAATAAGGTCTACTTTAGGGCAAGTAGAGTTCAAGTGGGTGGATATTTGATAACATCAAATAGTCTTGATTATTAAGTGTCAATTTCCCAAGATAATGCTTGTAATTTATATCATTTATATGGATTTATGCTTGTTTTCCATTGTTTTCCACTTTCAGGTAAATTACGAGCATTTGAGCTAAAGAGACGCGAACCGAGAAATATCAAAGGATTTATCTTAGTATGCTGATTTTAAGGAAGTTACCGCGTAACTCTTCTCTCACATTACCGTAACATTATGCGTGACAGAAAACCAACTCATCAAGGTTGCAGTAACTCTTTCCAAACGCCACGACGTAACTACATTAGGTCAAATGAGGATCCACGCCCGATAACTACGCCGTAAATATTTTGACAACTACGGTGTAACCGAAGTTTAATGAAGACTACGGGCGTAACCACTCATTAGGTTAAAGCGTAACCGGCCAGATCTAGTGCTATTATGGAGGAATTGAAGGTTATGGCGTAACTCTTATATTCGTTATGCCATAACCCATATCCGCCTATAAATACCCCAATTCAAGCATTTCTAATCATCCCATTCCACACAAACAATCGAGAAGCGGAGAAAAAGCTAAAGGAAGGTCCAGAGGAGAATACTGGTCTGCCAAGGGAGAAATCACTCCCCTACGATAAGCATTAGCATTTCATATTTTCTTTACTTTCAATTCATGTATTTCATACCTTTGAATATTGAATTTGTTTGTATGATTAATATGATGAGCTAAGCACCTCTTAGTGCCGGCCTAGTTTTGATTCCTTAATTGTTTTGTCTATGTTTATGTTACTTCCGCTTGATTATTTCTAAGTGTATGCATGCTTAGTTTATTGGTAGCCACTCTTGTTTCGGTAGTTTTGAATGGCGAGAGGCCAATTGCTTAGGGATATGACTAATGACCCTAGGTGGGCTGACTGAGACGGAAGGTAAGATATGACCAACCCACCACTTTCTACTTGTGCGATTTGACCAACTGATCACCTACCGTTTGGATGAACTTAAGAATAGGGGTGAGTGTCTAAGTTCCTAACGGCCGCACTCACTATTATAAATCTAGCATGTAGCGGTACTTAATGACTTGGCTTAGGGAACTAGGAACAACAGGACTTATGAGGGACACGACTTCTCTGTGGTGGCATCTTTGCCGATAAGTTAGGGCGAATTGACCAAATGTTGTCCTCTCGACTTTGACTCCACCTGAAGTAATTGGAAGTAAGTAGACATAGACATTACTAGCTAGGAGGATTAACTAGGTTAGCACCACTCTTCTCTATTGATTTACCCTTTAACTTTTATCCGCTTTTATTTTATCTCTTTAGTAGTTTAATTAATTAATTCCTTATCGAAACCATTATTAAATCCATGGACAATTAGACTTAGTAATAATACAACACACATAGCTCTTGGGACTACCTTCTACTGACATTACACTACACACGACAGTATACTCGGCCTAGTGAACTAGGGTAGACCATAGGTATAACGAGACTTTATAAATATTAAAACATGGTCAAAACTTGTGCAATATATATATATATATATATATATATATATATATATATATATATAAATATATATATATATATTTTATCGCCTGATTTTCTTTGTTACGATACGGACTTTGGAGGAGTCATGCTCGAGCTCGCCCTTTTGCCGCTTGGTGGAGGAATTTTGTAGAATTGAGGATGCTAAGATGGCTGTACTTATCCAAGTTTGATTCGCCGTCACTTGACTTGTATGCCCCGGCCTTTCATCTTGATGATTAGTTTTATCCTCGATTCCTTACATTACTATCCACCTTCTTGGTTGTTAACAAACGGTATGAGCCTCACTGTTTTTAAGTGTTTGAATTCTCCAAAATATACCATGGCAAGAGTTATTGAGCGTGCGTGGACAAGGGCATGCAAGAAGGCTTAGCTGCAGGGCATCATTCATGGTAAGGAGAGAGAGAACTTGCCGAAGCTTCGCCTATAACCCTTCTGCGAAAAGAGCACGCGTGTTTTACTGCCGTGGGCCCTTGAAAATGTGGAATTTTCTTTGCTCGCTCTTAAGTCCAAGTAAGGATTCCGGTATTGCTTTAGTTATGGACCTTCTCCGTGTTGATGGGCCCCTCGAATGCATCTATAATTGCGGGGCTACAACGGATCTTGAGCAACTCATCGTCTGTTCATGATAGGGTGGTATGTCAAGCATTCTCGGTAGCCCCTTTGTCTTGTTCTTTGGAGGTTGTTTGGAAGAGAGTTGATCAGGTTAGAAAACATCTTGGTACTTATCGGTTGTCTGTTGCCGATGTCTACAACTCTTCCATTGACCCTTTATCCGCTTAACGTGATGGGTGTGGAGGCCTCACCGTGCGAAGTAGTCATTTTGCACCCTTTGTCGATAGTGCCTCTTCCTATCAAGATTTCGATACTTCGAGACCCTTTTCATTGAAGATTATGATGTTGGTGGGTCCGATACCCTTGTTGAGGCTTGAATGACCCATCCTGGCTGGAGTTAGTGGGTCCTTGCGGTTATGTCCGAAGCTCACGAAGTGCCGCTTTCTTTGATTTAGTTTTCCTTTTTTTATTTCGAGGTGCTTTGTAACCATCCGAACAATGTCTTTATTTCTTTTATGATCCTTCTGGTAGTTGTAGTCAAACTTTTTTGCTTGTATTTCCATATGCTTTGCGTTTATGCTACAACTTTTCCCTTATTCAAATTTTGATATTTTTGTATGCTATTTTTCCACTTTGTGTTGCTATTTTTAACGTTATACTATATGCACGTTTGTAATAGTCTTGCGCATACATACTCTTGTTAAGCGTGGTGGTGCTATTTTCAACGTTATACGGATATGCACATTTGTAATAGTCTTTTGCGCACATACTCTTGTTACAATCGATGCTATTTTCAACGTTATACGGATATGCACGTTTGTAATAGTCTTTTGCGCATATACTCTTGTTATCCTGTGCTGCTATTTTCAACGTTATATGGATATGCACGTTTGTAATAGTCTTTGGATAATTTAGGGCTATCCTCCCGATCGGGCTTGCAATACCTCTTACATACTTTGGTGATTATCTTTGTTCACGGTTATGTTATTCATGATAACTTTATGCTATTCGGAAATAACATATTTGGGTCATGCCCAATTCTTGTGCTAGCGCCTATGCACTTAATAGAAATAAAAACATTTAAAAAATAAAATAATGAAGGTAGCTAGTCTTCATCATTCTTTTTATTAACTGATCATATTTTTAAATACGTTACAAAAATAAGTAAATTCAAATACATTTTATACTTCCCTTCCGTCTACCTTACACTTTTTATTTTCGCGTACTTTGGAGCCTTGTATCTTTTAGGACTTTGGTGATGACGGACATCTCCTTCCATTGAGTCTTTGCTTATTTCCTTACATTTCTTTCCCATCTTATACGATGGCGTTCATTCCTTTGTGGAATGCCAATAGTGGTCATCACTCTTTCGAAATGCTTTACTTCGCTTGTCTCACGTATCAAGTTTTGTTTTAATAGTTTTCCGTGGTAATTTACCTTGCTCATAATAGTTGGAGTTTTCTTTCTTTTGAAGAGATATGTTTGCGGACATGCTTTTGCTGGCGTTGTCATTATCTACTGACTTTCAAGGCGGGTTTTTTTTCCTCTTCCTCGAGTTTGAATCCTTCTTTCTTGTCCGCTGCTATCCGCCTCAAGGAGCTCCTCCCCTTCTTAGGGTCGCTTATTTTCCTCGCGGGTTCACGAGAGATTTGTGAGTTTGATTTTGTTCCTTGAAAGGTCATGAGGTTCCCTTATTCCATCAGTAGGGCGCGCCTAAAGGTTCGATAGTCCTTCAAGATGCTCCAATCCGATGTCATGTCTTAGCGGAAGGAAGGCTTTTAGTGAGGTTGCTTTTCCATCGCACAACTTTTGTTTTATCATCCGGCACAAGTGATCATTTCTTCCTTAAACCAGCTCATCCAACCCGATATACTTGGATTAGTAGGCGTGCTCTTGTTCGGGGTCGGATTGTATAAACAGAGGAATGAAGGCATAGTCTTCATTCTCTGTTTATTGTCTTTCTGGAAGCTTCTCGTTAATCAGATCATTTATGGCGCTTGTGCCCTCTTCCTTTGTTTTCCTTCCCGGGACCAAACTCTTTGCACATTTTCATCAGTCCGCTCGAGCCCAATTCCCATGATATAGTTTCCCCTTCCGTCGGGAGCGTCGGGGCTAGAAGGAACCTCCCTGCAATATCATAATTTCCAATGATGAGAATCTAGTCACTAGACTCCCCATGGTACACCTGTTACATGTTTTGGGCTCCCACAAATGTCATGGACATGGGTTTTGGTGGAAGAGAGTTGTGAATTGTCATGAGGTGGTTATTAGTCATCATTATAGAATGACTAAGTGTTATTAGTTGTCACTTAGAACATGCTTCAAGCTGGCTCTTTTGCTTTTTACGCTTTTGGTGGGCAAAGATTCGAGTAGCGTATGGGTTTTAGAAGCGGCAATGCGGTGGCTTTTGTATTTGTCGAGAGTTGGCTATGTTCCCTTTTATCAAGCACCTCGCTTCTTTCCGTTCTCGAGGAATTTTTCTTTCCTCATGATGTACGCTAGTTTTTATTCTTTGATGAATAAGTTGGTCTACCTCTTTTTTCTACCCAGCGTATTTATAGTGAAAATTTTATTGTTTTCGCCAATTGATTTTCATTTATTGCTTTGTAGGTAGCGCGTGCCTAGGCATCATAGTCCGAGTTGATTGTTTGATTGATTTGATTTAACATTTCTTGGGAAGGAACGCTGAATCAGAGGAGATTCTCCTTCTTGAGCATTTGGATAAGTGATAACATCAAATAGTCCTGAATATTAAGTGTCAATTTCCCCCGATAATGCTTGTTATTTATATCATTTATATTGATTTACGCTTGTTTTCCATTGTTTTCCACTTTCTGGGTAAATTCACGCAGCATTGGAGCTAAAGAGACGAAATGGAAACATTACTAAAGATTTATCAAGATGCCTATTTTGAAGGTATGCTGTGAACTTCTCTCTACATTATGACGTAACGCATGTGATCGTAATACCAACTTATCAAGAGGTTGCGGTGTAACTCTTCCCAAAGATTACGGCGTAACTACATTAGGTCAAATGAGGATCCACGCCGTGATACTTACGCGTAACTCTCGTGCATCACTTACGGCGTAACCGTTTTATTGAATACTACGGTGTAACCACATATTAGGTTACGCCGTAACTAAGCGAATCTAGTGCATTCGATGGAATAGAAGGTTACGTAACTCCTATGTTAGGATTTAGTAAATCTAGTTATAAAGTGTCTACACCTCAAGTAATCATGTAGAAAGCTTCGTATGTAATAGTTATTTAATGTTAGGAAGTATTTAGTGTAGAGGACGGATCGGGTCTTTACCTTTGTATGCCCTGACCTTGGTACCGTAGGTGGCGTGTTGTGTAAGACTATAAATACCCTCTACCTCCCAAGGTAGAGGGTTGGAGCTCATAATAATACTTTTACTTTACTAAGTTCCCAAACCTCTAACTCTTTCTCTCTCTAAAACCTATATTACATACTCTATATTGATCATGGTTTGATGTGTTTGTGAAATCCAATATGATACAAATGGTATCAAGAGCCATGGTTTGATCATCTCTCTTACATATCCTTGTATTTCTAGTGGTTTTATATGGTTTTGGGTTTGAAAAAGCTTTAGTGGTTTTGGCATCATTTGGATCATACTAGGTGTGTTAAAGTTTGAATTTTGAGTGTACTTTGTGTTTAGAATCATTGTAATTGTTTGGGCTTTGATTTAGAAAGCTTAAATCACTTAGTTGGGCTTGTTTTGGATTGAAAGTGGGTTGTTTTTAAGCTTTTCTACCTAGCGACTTGTTCTTTGATAAATATTCTTCAGAGTTTACTTGCTCTGTTATTCGCAGCTTAGCATTTAGTGAAGTGGTAGCGATTTGAGTCCTAGCGACTTGTCTATTGAGACAATATGACAAACGATACAAAGTAGTGGAGACACCACTTGACTAGCGACTTGGCGTGGCGACTTGTCTTTATTATTTCTAGCGACTTGTCTAGGTTGTGATTAGCGAGTTACTCTTTAGCGACTTGACCTTTCAGCGAGTTGTTTCTTAGCGACTTGTCTACTTAGCGAGTTGTTCTTTAGCGACTTGTAAACTTAGCGATTTGCTGTTTTAGCGATTTGGTTCATAGCGACTTGTGTGTCTAGCGACTTGATTCACGACAACGAGCCTTTAGCGAGTTGCTATTGCGACTTGGTTCTTAGCGACTTGTCTTCAAGGGTTATAGCGACTTGGGTGATTTTTTTTCTAATACGGTTTTCTCTTGATTAAAATCCAGCAGAAAGAATCTCTTGTTTCGGTCATAGAGTTTTAAAATCCCGTGAAAATTGTAATCATGTCTACCAACATACCTACAATCATCTCTTTTTGTAGGTGAGGGGCGTTCAGCGTTGGATCGGTCGTCCACCTATGCTTGACAAAACTAACTATGACTCATGGGCTCAACGAATTAGGTTGTATTGTTTGGGAAAAGAAAATGGAGTCAACATTCTCAAGTCAATTGATGAAGGATCATATCAAGTTGAGACAACCGAGAGACATACTCGATCTGCTGCGATGGTACAATGATATTGGGTGGACGGACCTAAAATGTATGATGAAGCTGATAAGGAGAAGAAGAATCACGATCACGACATCGGGGCTTCTAACATCATGCCGGGGTTTACAAGGACATTTACAGGCTGATCAATCACAACACTGAAGCTAAGGCAGTTTGGGACAATGTCAAGATGCTTCTCTCGGGTTACGAACTAACCAAGGAAGGCAGAGAGAATCACAAGCTGTATAAATGAATTTGAGAATTTTAAGATGAAACCAGAAGAAAGTGTTTATGAATATTACGTGAGATTCCACAAAAATGACATGAGAAACATCAAAATGACCATGCCAAATATTAATTTGAACTCAAGTTTGTGAACAACATGAATCCCAGAATGGCACAAATTGTGTCACTTGTGAAGCTAACCAAAGGATTAAAGAATACCAACTATGAGCAATTTGTATGCCTTCTTTTGGAATGAGACATGCTATGTTTGAGCGAAGAATTCTTGAACAGTTCAAATCTAAGCAGGGAAACAAGTTCATCAAATGATTCATGACCTTTTACACCAATGTTGCAATTACCACCAAAGCTTCTCAAGTCATACCCACGGGTAATGGTAATTACAAGCTCATTCACGATCCACATATAAGCCTCGGACTCAAACACACTCATGGAAAACTTCATCAATCAACTGTCTTTCATGGTTAGTCAAAATCTGAATTCCCTCCCACACACCAACAATAACCTTAGAGCATCCAATCCACGAATCAAGCTACCGTCGGAGATGGGAAGGTTATGGTGCAACCGATTCAAGGAAGGCCATATGAACAAGGAAGAGGTGGAGTTGGTGGAGGAGGTGTGTTTATCACAATGCGTGGAAGGAATGACAATCAAGGAAAAGTAAAGCCAATCAAGTGCTACAACTGTGGTGGTGATGGACACATTGCAAGGCGCACATCTCTCCAAAGCGCCCTCAAAATGTAGAGTACTTCAGGACAAGGCGCGTTAGCTCAAGGCAAGTAATGCGGTTTTGGATGAGGAAAGTCATTTCTGGCGAGAAATGCCAAAACATATGATCTGACGTCGGATGAACAACAAGGGCAAGGCATGGGAAGTCATCCAAATGCATTTCAAGTAGTGATTGTGATGCATATATTTCGAGATGATGATGAACCAAGCGCCTGAACCATCTTCATGGCTATCATTTCACCAATGGTCTCTGTAAAACACGAAAATCTAAAATTCGACTAAAGACTAAAATACCCTTGGAACTAAAATTTATAAAATACGTAAAATATATTTATGACATTTAATGAAATTAAAAGTTAACTTATGAATAAATAAAACTTAACGAATATATTACGTAATCGATTTTGGTACGACGAAGATTTAACGTTAAGTAAATGATAGGGTCGTGTTTCTTTGTGTGTGACAAGGCCGAAGCCCATAAAGGTGCGTGTGTGGAGTGTGCTCGGTTGGGCCAAACCGAAACCAGATCCTTTTCAAGTCTAAATCTAACACAACTACTATATATACAATACATAAATCACAAAAGTGAAACCCTAGTTTTGTGTTGCCTCTTTTTCTTTTCTTCTTTTTCGGCGAACCATAACACCCATAGGTGTCGAGATTTTTGCTCAACCAAGTCAAGGTATAACTTATTCTCGTCTTTGTTTGATGTACCTTGCGTTTGTATATTGTTATATGTTGTGTTTTGGTTAGATTGTGTTTTCTTTTCTTTTTTGTGTCGAGGCGAATAAGAACCAAAACAAGGAAACCCTAATAACTAAACCTTACAAGTATTTAAGAGTGATGTACGTAATATGTAATATTGAATCGGGTCATGGTTGTGTCGAATTAATAAGGACCGAACCTATGTAACTAGAACCGAATCATGCTTAACTTTCGAATAAGGTGTAAAACTTGATAACTTGAATAAGTAAAGTATGAAGATGAGTTAAGACTTGCGTAAAAACCTAATAGCGAAAACCCTAATTTGAACCGAACCACATATGAGTTTTTGAAAGTATATTAATTAAGTAAAGGTTATGTAAATGTAAACCCTAGTTTTGACATGTTAATCTAATAAGGAATGCTAAACCCTAATGGTTGTGAATCGTGTCTCAAATCGTGTGTAATTATCTGAGTAATAATAAGTAACTTGTATGTCACATAAAATCATAAACGTATATGGTGAAACATAAAAGGAAAGATTATTTTTATGATGTGTTAGGATAAATGTGAGTCATTAAAAAGGCGTAACAAGTAAGTACATGCATATTAATGAGATATTAAAGAATAGAAGCCCTAAAATATAAATGAGAGTTGATTAGGGTTTTGAAGCTAAATATACATTAATTCGTTATTTTATGTGTGAGTTAAGACGTTTAAACTATTTTTCATTTAACCCTAAACTTTAATAAATGACATATGACCCTAATTTGATATTAATTATAAAACATTTAAGTCTCATTTAATTATAAAACCCTAAAATATTAAAAGATCATTTCGACGATTATGGAATCATTAATAATGTATACGACCATTAATGTATATAGGTTATGTGAAGAAGGAGTAATTCTTTGTTTTCCACGTGTCTTCTTTTCGATCGTTTGCTTTGGAATAAAGATGCGGATATTCGGCCTTTTTGATAAAGGTTTCTTATAATGTTTTTCTTTTCGTTCGCTTTCATATTAGGATTTTCTAAGCCTTTGCTATGAACCCTAATGTGTCTATTTGAGCTATTGCTTATCTGAACTTTTGATTTTGAAAACATGATTAAACGTTTGATAAAATATGATCTATGTCAGTTATGACATTCTTATTTGACCTAAGATAGTTTGACACTCGAGCCAATTATTAACTAGTCATGAGGGTTCCATGTCCGTGTCGCCAAATGCACTTGACTCTAGGGCAGATGAAGTGAAGTGCGTCCCTTATCGATATTTGCTATGAGCTCAATTTGTATTATATTATCAATGTATGTTTTGTGGAAGTATGGGTGCATCCTAGATCCGGTATATGTTATATATTATATGTTATATGCTATATGTTATCGATGATCTTGCGTGCATGCACGTCGCCATAACTCTGGTAGGTCTCCCCTACAAATGTTGCCTTATGTGTTTATGATATGTTTATGATATGGCATATGTGTATGGGCTCGAGGTAGTTAGCTATAAAACTTATTCGTATATCCTGAATTATCTTTTGAATGATTATGATTTCACTATCTTTCTTTCACTTTATTTCGTATTCGTTCTTGTTTTAGTATTCGTTTGTATATCTGTTCACTGGGCTTTTGAAGCTCAGCCGCACTTTTCTTTTTCATGGCGGTATCTAAGCATTGAGCTGGGTATTGCTTTGGGATGAGTGCTGTGTGGACTTACCTTAGAGATTTTAGTTTTGATCTTACGATGCCATTTAGACTTTATATTTTAGACTTTTCATTTGGAGTTTATTTTCCATTTGGGACCTATGTATTGAAGTCATTTTGACTTGGATTATTTCAATATTTATGTTGAGATTTCTTTTGGATATTTATGTTTGCTTTGATATGACACCATTAGTTGTGATTCCTTTACCCGCTTGGCGGGTGGTTACAATTTATGGCATCGAGCCAGTTTCTGACTTGTAGTCGGGACACCGGATATATGGAGCCTAGGTTTTGAGACTTTAGAGCTTAGGATTTGACCTGTGAGGATTTGGGTAGACTTTAGGATTCCCGTTACTTCCATTTAGTATCTCACCTTTGTTCATTTTGCTAATCGTTTGGATATCGTTGGATGGTTCAAACTCGTCGTGAGCGGTAACTTCGGGAGGGGACGATGATGCTCCGACATGGATGCTGCTGATTCACGAATGCTCTCAACTCTTTTCCCGGTCGACTACACGAGATGATGGAGCAGGTGATCAACAACATTATTAATCGGATGGTGCTTGGGTAGTGGTGGAGGAAATCAACCCCCGGTATTCACACTTGGCTCGAGCATTTCGGTAAGCTCAAGCCTCTTTCGTTAGCATCTTTCTACTCCAGGCGAGGACGGATCTCATATTGAGAAGAGTGTTTGAAGTCTTGGGTTGTGAGACAGTTTAAGACTCATTGGTGCATTCAAATGGAAGGTGATGCTTTAAATTGGTGGAAGGCACTCAAACAAGCAAGAGGAGGAGACGCTTTTCTGTTACTTATGCACTGGGAGAGTTTTGGACTATCTTCTATAACCGTTACTTCCACGATGCTGAGAAGCGGCAAAGGTATGAGAAGGATTATCAGGCAATCTACCAGTTTGATTATGAGAATTCCAATGAGTACATGAGTAGGTTTATGAGACTGGTGAGTTTTGTGGGAGCGATTGCTGGAGATGGTAGGCGTCAAGCTAAGCACTTCAAGTGGGGACTTAAGAAGTGGGTGTTGGACCACCGCTTAATATTGAGTATGAGAATGTGCGGCCTGCATGGCTTGACTAAATAACATGAGATCATGAGGTTGGGTTCCAACAAAGCGTAATCGCTGATGGTGATCAGATTCAGGTAGGACTCAAGGCAATGACTATAAGGGAAACTACGGTAGGAGTTATGATTCGAGTCAAGTGGATAGGAGTTATGATCGCGGGGTCGGTCGGGAAGGAATGTTGATACGGGCGTCACGAGACGAGGGTCAAGATAATAGAAATCTTTGGTAGAATGGAAGTGATCGTCGAGACCAAGGTAACAATAACCAGCGTTACAACAAGGATCGGTCACTAGAGGATCAAATCAGGGTCGTGCTCGGGGATCTTCTAGTCAATAGAGACGGTTGAGGTTTTGCCTCCCCACCTATTTGTACTACTTGTGGAAAGGCTCATCCGGGGCGGTGTTTCAAGGCCACTTGGTGGTTGTTTTGCTTGTGGCTCCCTGCCACAAGATTAAAGATTGTCCTAAGAAGAACGGTGATTCTGGAAACTCAAGCCATGAGCTACTCTTTGGGCGTGTCTATACTACTACGTGGCCAGGCGGAGGCGCGCCCGGGTACCATTACGGGCACTCTTTTCATTGATGATTATGTTTCTTCGTTTTGTTTGATCTTGGTGCTACACACTCCATTATCTATCACATTTGCTAAGAAACTTAATATGAAAGCTGTTAACAAATCACTTATCGATTTCTCGCCTAAATCATTGATCATAAATCACGTTAAGTGTCCTCTTCGTTTTGATGATCGTATTAAACTTTGCAAATCTGTATCCTCTCGATATGGTCGACTTTGATATCATTCTAGGCATGGATTGGTTGGCTTATCATAGAGCTTCAATTGATTGCCATGCTAGAACGGTGATCTTTGGAGGCGTAAAACATCAATTGCGTTTATCATGGTTCTCAACCTCTTAAATCATTAAGCTCATTTCGCTATGAAGGCACGGATCATGATTGCTCATGGATGCCAAGGTTTTCTAGCATCATGGGACACACATCTTTGGAGAGTCCTAACATTGAAAATCTTTGGTTGTTTAGAATTCACTGATGTTTTCAGATGATACTGGACTTACTTCGAAGTTGAGTTTAGCATTGAGTTAATTCACAGTCTGAACCGATTCGAAGGCTCCGTATACATAGCACCTGTAGAAATGAAGGAGTTGAAGGAGCATTTGCAAGAGATGATAGAAAATGGATTTATTACCCTGTTTCTCCCATGGCACGTTACTTTGTTTGTGAAGAAGAAGGATGGAAGCATGCGTCTATGTATCGACTACCGCGGTCAAGTATTACTATTAAGCTTAGTTATCCTTTGCCGCGTATTGATGATTTGTTTGATCAACTGCAAGGAGCTAAGTTCTTTTTGAAGATTGACACAGGTCGGTTATCATCGATTCGTGTGAAGGAGCAAGATGTTCCTTAGCGTTTAGGCCGGATATGGTCATTACAATTCCTCGTTATGCCTTTTGGTTTGACAATCTTTCTTTGTGTTTATGGACCGATGAATCGTGTTTCCATGAGTTTCTCGACAAGTTCGTTATTGTTTTCATCAGCGACATTTTAGTTTACTCTAAGTGAAGAGAGCATGAAGAACATCTCCGTATAGTTTTGGAGATTTTGAGGAAGAAGAAGTTGTACGCCAAATTTTCGAAGTGCGGTTTTGTTAAGACAAGTCGCTTTCCTTGGTCATATTGTATCGGTGATGGTATTACCATGGATCCGTCTAAAGTTGAGGCTATCACTAAATGGCCAAGACCTCTGACAGCAGAGGAGTCGAGTTTTCTTGGACTTGGTTACTCTGCACGTTTTGTTGAGGTTTCTCTCGCTTAGCTCTACCTCTAACCCAACTGATGAGGAAAGGTGAAAAATTTGTATGGACGGATGAACGAGAGAAAGAGTTTTGGAAGAGTTGAGCGGTGGTGTCGCTCTCCTATTTTGACTCTTCCAACCGGTTGGGAGGATTTCAAATTTACAGTGATGCATCTAAGAAAGGATTGGGATGTGTTTTGATGCAACATGGAAAGGTAATAGCTTATGCTTCGAGGCGCCTAAAACCTTATGAGAGAATTACCCAACTCATGACCCCGAATTTAGCGGTGGTGTTCCGCGTTGAAAATCTCGGACATTACTTGTATGTGGAGGACGTGTGGATATATTCATCGATCATAAGAGTCTCAAGTATATTTCACTGTCGAAGGAACTTAACATGAGACAAAGAAGATGGTTAGAAATTCTTAAGGATTATGACACCAACATTCAAGACCATCCGGGTAAGAGCTAACGTGATTCTTGACGCATAGCGAATCGCATTCTTGCGAGTATCAAGATTGAGCCTAGGATTTTCGCGTGATTTAGAGAGTTGGATGTTGAGTTGTATGTACGAGGTTTTGATGGATACCGGGCTAGTATGAAGGTGGAGTCGAACCTTATACTGCAAATTAAAGAAGCTCCGAAGAAAGATGGCGTCGTGGTAGGTGGTGCAAAAGTTGAAGAAGTAGGAGGCGGAGTTTAAGGTTGATAATGACGGTATTGTATGGTATGGAGATAGACTTTGTGTTCCCAATGATGGTGCCGTGAGAAAGTTATGGTGAAGCTCATAGTTCTCCTTTCACTATCCATCCTGGTTCTACCAAGATGTATAGGGATTTGAAGCAATACTTTTGGTGGAATGGCATGAAGCAAGATGTGGCGACGTTTGTGTCGAAGTGTATGATTTGTCAGCAGGTTAAGATCGAACATCAAATGGCTAGTGGATTGTTGACCATTGGATATTCCAACATGGAAGTGGGATAAGATATCTATGGATTTTGTGATTGGACTACCTCTTACTCGGAAGAAGCATGATGCGATTTGGGTAGTTGTTGATCGACTAACCAAATCTGCTCATTTCTTGCCAATCAGAAAGGATTTTGGTATTGGTAAATTGGCGGAGATTTTTCAACAAGAGATAGTTAGACTTCATGGTACTCCGGCATCTATTGTGTCCGACAGAGATCCGCGTTTTACTTCTCATGTCTGGAAGGGTTTGCAAAA
The DNA here is from genome assembly GCA_910596185.1 of Chrysanthemum makinoi. Classification (NCBI taxonomy): domain Eukaryota; kingdom Viridiplantae; phylum Streptophyta; class Magnoliopsida; order Asterales; family Asteraceae; genus Chrysanthemum; species Chrysanthemum makinoi. The sequence goes on from OU343218.1 coordinate 127,889,750, forward strand.
AGCTTGGGGTACTCGACTTAATTTTAGAACGGCATTTCATCCTCAACAGATGGTTAGTCGAGAGACTATCTGGACCTTAGAGGATATGCCCGGGGCTTGTGCTTTAGAATGGACTGGCGGTTGGGATGAATATTTATGTTTAGTAGAGTTTGCATACAACAACAGTTGGCATGCTAGCATTAAGGCGACACCGTTTGAACTTCTTTATGGAAGGAAATGTAGAGCACCTATTTGCTGGGATGAAGTAGGTGAATGCTTGATTGAAGGTCCGGAAATGATCGAGATCACTAATGAGAAAGTAGCATTGCTAGAAAAAGTTGAAGGAAGCTAGGTCGTCGAAAAGTTATGCCGACAAGCATCGTCGTAATTTAAAATTTCGGGTTGGAGATCGTGTATTTTTGAAAGTTTCGCCGTTTAGAGGTGTGAAACGTTTTGGAATCAAGGGCAAGCTCAGTCCTCGATTTATCGGAACGTTTGAAATTCTAGAGCATTATAGGAGAAGTTTCGTATCGATTAGCACTTCCGCCTCTGTTATCGCATGTTCATGACGTTTTCCATGTATCACTCCTAAGGGAATACAACTATCATCCGTTACCGTTGCTTCTTATCCGTTTGACCAAATTCAATCGATATGTCTTTATCGAAGAACCGAAGCTATTTTAGAAAGGCAAGAAAGAGTCATGAGAAATAAAGTCATTTCGTTCGTTAAGATTCTTTGGAAAAATCATCCGGAACGTGAGGCTACTTGGGAAACAGGAGTCGCGAGCTAGTTATCCTCATTTCTTTGAATAGTTTGGTATGTTCTCATTTCGTTTTCATTTTCGTTTCGTTTCATTTCAATTTTCGAGGACGAAAATTTTTCTTTAGAGGGGAAGAATTGTAAAACCTGGAAAATCTAAAACCTTATTAAAGACTAAAATACCCTTGAAATCGAAATTTATAAAATACGTAAAATACATTTATATCATTTAACGAAATTTAAAACTTAATTTGCGAGTAATTAAACCT
>OU343218.1:127890857-128006000 GCA_910596185.1 Chrysanthemum makinoi
ATGAAAAAAATCATATATGATAAAACACTAAATTGAATATCACATGTGATATTAGTGTTAAATCATGAAAAATCCTTAAAAAAAAACGTGAAAAATAAGAATTTTTTTTTTGTCGAAAGTATATCAAAGTGCCTATCTATAGAAAGATAATTAAATGCTCGTCGCAATGATATTTTTTTTCCGCTTAACGATTAACGGTTTAAAAGTTATTAATATTTGAAAAAAAAGGATGAAAGTTGGTTTTTTATATTGTTGGGATTAATCTCATCCATTAGATCAAATAAAAATGGAGGGTGGAGATTGATCCCTTGGTATGTAAATAATCTTTTGTCCTCAAATGATCTTATATCTATAAATATTTATACATTAATATCAAAACATGACTTATATGATTCTGACACTTAAATCATAAAGTTTTGGGGCGTTAACAAGCTGAATAACAAAGTATGGTTGAGATGCTCGTCACCTAAAAACGCGAGCATTGCCGATCTCCTAAGTCGTCTTCTTAATCTACAAGCCCCGACGTCCTTAAGACTTAACCTGCAAAACATGGAAACTGAGAACGGTAAGTCCTGATGACTTAGTGAGTAAACGGGTCTGAGTCTATATCTAAATCTGAATCTCAAACATGAGCTATAGTCTATTTGAGCTTCTGCATGGGTGTATAAGCATAGTTCTGGATCTAGAGCTATATATGAATTGACACTTGCAATTCAGAACATAAATGTATTTCAAATGCTATAAATGGTACGAATTATACTCGTCTTACTACTTATACATGAGTCTGAGACTTATTATGAATTCTTAATCATGACATGATATCTGAGCACGTGCATTCTGACTAGACGATGCTTAGTCGTCCTGCTATGAGTGAGAACTTCCCTAGCCAACGAGTACTCTTTTAACGGCTTCTAAATTTATTGTACGTGATTTTCTGATATGGGTCGTCCACTTAGGACGTAAGTGCTTTTCAAGCACGGATCATCCACATAGGATGCTTGGTCATCCACTTAGGATGCTACTATAAAAGCACGTGTCATCCACTTAGGATGCTATTATGGGAGTTCTACATTATGCACTTCTTAGGCACGCTACTTGACTTTTAGTGCGTTTCTTGGGCACTCTAAACTTGTCAAATCATGCTTCTTGTGATAATACTATTCATTGATTGCTTCGGCTATCTCCGAAACCTTGCATAATTTCCATCATCATGGTTAATCTATTAACATGAAGCTAATGAACCGTTACTCACCTTTAAGTCTTGTTTAGTGATCCACAAGCTTCCCACGAGTACCTACTGACATGATAACCATTTTAATGCTATTAGAACTTGCTAAGACATTTATCTAACATATATTAGGTCTAAATAACTTAAACATGATCATATAAGGTGCTGTTTCATCATGAAACACACTTTTACAAAAACACTTTTAAGTGCAGAATTTCCTGGGTGGCTGCTGTATTTTGCACTTTATACTAATTTAACTTCCAAACGAGCCAAAACTTAAAGAATAACAATTAGAGTACACTTAGAGAGCTACAAGTTTCGTTAAGACCTCATCTTAATCCGACGAATGGTTAATTCTCCATGGCCCTTCTAAGTCTGCGCATTTTCTGAAAAACCTTGCTGTCCCAAATTAAAATATCACCAAAACGACCCAAAACTTATGATAAGCTATTCTACTATTCACTAAACTTATATCAGAGCTTATTTAACTTGTTAAGATCATATTTCATCAGGCCCATAAGCTATCTTGCTAAATTAAGCACTTAATAAGCTTGTTCCAAACACTCCTTAACTAGACATACTTCATCATCAACAACAACTAGCATCATGAATCTTTCTATATCATTAACCATAACTTGGGTACATGATTCCTAACATATTTATATCATAACAATAATACTTTTAATTCTAATTACATCATGATTCATCACAATCAAAACTAGGTTTTCATAAACTTAATTTAATATAACCTTATAACATGAATTCATTCTTATACACTAGTTTATCATCATACCTTGAATTAAAGGAAAAACCATATAAACAAGTTGAAACTTTTTGATAACATCTTCCTTAAACTCTCCTTGATTCTTGAAACCCTTGTAACCCTTTCTATAATTCTTGTCTTAATTATATGATAATGAAATTTACTAATGATTTTCCCTCCTTTTGTTCTATGAAAGCCACGTACCACCTCCAACACATACATACATGTTTTGTTAAGAGAGAATTATGAGTTTTCTTCTTTTTAAGGTCAGCTACTTAAGCTTATCATGTAAGTTTCAAAATTTGGCGAGGTTAGTCCTTGTCGTTAAGTCTTTTGCATGGTTGGTCCTTTTTATTAACTATATTGCATTCTAAGTCCTTATCTTTATAAAATACAATCATAAGGACCTTTCTAATTTTTCTACAAGATATATATATAAGTCTATTTATGAAACTTATAAAGATCGGGGTGTTACAACTCTCCCCTACTGGAATTGTTCGTGTCCTAACGAACATCATCTTTTGTCTATCCACAAATTCTCCCCCACTGAGCTTATTCTAATACATGAGCTAGTTTCATTTTTAATATTTCAAAATTCTATCTCGCCATAAGATTTGTCTCAATATTTTCTAAGTATACACAATATGCTTATTTCCGGTCTCAATTCTGAAATTTCTCATATAAACTATAATATCATATGCCTAATTCTAAATAGAGGTATTACTAGGCTATTATATGTTGTACTAAGTCTGTATATCTATCCATTCTTAAGTTGTCTATAATTTAAAAACATATTTTTGAGTTTTCTTATTGACTATACTGTAATGCTATACTTGTGCATACTAAACTCTATGACCTTACTAATTTATCTTACCGTGCCATAAAAAAACCTTACTAGTATCTAAGCTATCCTGACTATTCTATTTTACTGAATCTGAATACTAAAATCTAATTACTGAACCTGCACATCAAGACTTGTAAGACTTATAACTATTATTGTCGTACACAACACTCGTGATTGCATGCTTTCTAATTCTATTTATGACTAAACATCAATCTATCTCACTAAAGTTCAGTCTCCTCTTTTATTGGCTCGTTTGGAAGTTAAATTAGTATAAAGTGCCTCCAATTTTATTGACTAAACATCAATCTATCTCACAAAACATCAATCTTTTATTGACTTACTCGATGCCTCCAAAACGTTACCCACGACATATAAAAGAAAAAAGCGGCGACCATTGCCGATCAATTCACTGAGTGGCTTGATATCATGTACGTCCTCGTGGAATGCTCACCAGAAACCATCTCACAAAAACTCACAGTTGATGCAAATAATGTCTAAAAATGTTATAGCTATCTTTCGATATCTCTTTGTTTTGATGATAACAAAATGTAAAAACACGTTACTTTAAATTTAACGTAAACAAGTTTTTTAATCGAAATATCCCGTTTCTACATATATCACTCTAGGTAAGAACAAACAAATTTACAACTTGACAAGTGATCAAAGAAGTGAATTTGTATTTCAAACATCATATTTTTAATAAGAGAAAATATTTTTTCAAAAATATATTTTACAAATTATTTTTTAATATTAAAGAAATATTTTAATTGGAAAAATAAGTTTGAAAATTCTCAACAGCTATTCCCCCAACCCCCCCCCCCCCACCCCCCAAACAGCTCCTAACTTCCCAAAATAAACTTTCACCACTAAAGACAAAAAGAGGAGTGTTTTTGTTTGAGACGGTACCACGGTACCACTAAACTTAGTGGTACCGTCTGGTATTTAGTGGTACTGTCAACTCTAATGAACAATATTTTTGTCCCTATAAATACCAGCCCATTTCACAGTTTTTTTATCATCCTTTTACACACAAAAATTTCTGAGTTTAAATCTCCTAACACACACACACACACACTCCTTTGATCATTTAGATAGTTTTATTTTGTTTTAGAATAATCCCTTTTTCCAACCAAGTGATCACCTTCATTCTTCTCCTAGTGCAAGAGAAGAACACATTGTATCAAAAAGATACTTAGTGTTGTAGTCATAGTAGTGTGCACTTATAACATTTATTACACACTCGTTGTATCTTGATATACATCAAGTAGTCTTGAGTCTTGTTTAGATAACTTGTGTGGATCATTGTGATCTTGGAGATCTCTTGTTGTTTGCGAGTTGGTGTGTTGATCAAGAGGATCAGGTCTTGATAGTGGTGATCTAGTAGTTTGTGTGATTAGCAAGGATCGGGTAGATCGTGAGTGAGATTGGTAATAGCTAGTTTAGTACTCGACATTTAGCTTAGTGTCAAAATTTGTGATAAGCGACGCTGACATCGTGCTTAGAACTCTCGAGTTGGGTACTCAGGGAGTGAAGTAGGGCGAAGAAGAGCTTCGTGACCGAACCACTATAAATCTCTTGTCTCAGTTCGATCTTTCCACCTCTTACTCTTTACTTTCATTACTTACTTTCTATTGTTGTAGTGTATCTATTATAGTCTTGTTAAGTAAGATTCATATCGTTGTGGTTTGATCTCACAAAGGACTCAATCGAAGTTTTTCAAAAGTAAACTTTGAAAACTAAATTAAAAAGAGGTAAACTATTCACCCCCCCCCCTTCTAGTTTCCCACAATTGGTACTAGAGCCACGTCAGTCAAGATTTTTAAAATAAATTGTATTTTAAAGCTTGAATCGATCAATGGATTTCGACAAATATCAAGAAGGGCAATTTATGCAAAGACCACCACTTTTTGAAACCGATTGTTTTATCTATTGGAAAACAAGATTCGAAACCTATGTGAAATCAAAAGATACTGATCTTTGGCATGTTATTACAGAGAGTGATTTTAAAACTATTGAAAAGAATTTGGAAACCAACAAGAATGAAATTATTCTTTACGAAAAACAAAGTGATACTCTTAAAAGAAAATAAGCCACAAATGATGAGGCTAAAATGATGATTTATAATGCTTTGCAAAGAAAATAATTTAAAAGAATTTTTACATGTAATACGGCAAAAGAAATTTGGAAAACTTTGTTAGTCACCCATCAAGGTAATAATCAAGTCAAAGAAAACAAGATTGATCTTCTTGTGCAACAATATGAACAATTTTCCATTCCGGAAGATGAAACTATAGATAATGCTTTTACTAGATTTAATACTATTGTTACTAGTCTTAAAGCTCTTGATGAAGGTTATTCTATCAAGAATTATGTTAGGAAGTTTCTTAGGGCTCTACATCCCATATGGAGAGAAAAGGTCACCACCATTGAAGAGTCAAAGGACTTGGCAACATTATCACTTGATGAACTTATAGGAAACTTGAAAGTTCAAGAAATGATAATCAAGAAAGACTCCAACATAATTAAAGGCAAATGAGAGAAAGTAAGGTCTCTAGCATTAAAAGCCAAGAAGGAGTCAAGTGACGATGAAAGTTCGGCTTCCGATAGTAAAGAGACGCGGATTTGGAGATTTTATATAGAATTAATGATAGTATGCCCACTGTGATGAAGCTACGGCATAAATCCTCTCTCACATTACGCCGTAGCTAATGTGTGACTCAGAAGGCCAGCTCAGCTAAAGATTATGGCGTAACTCCCACCAAGGATTACGCCATAACCCATTAGGTCAAAACAAGTTCCACGCCGCTATAAGCTGCACCGTAACTCCTTCCAACGATTACTGCGTATTCATGACATTGTAATCTGTATTGAAGATACAGCGTAACTCATCCTAGGTGTTACACCATAACCAGCTATTACGTGAGCTTTATTATGGAAATATTAAGGTTACCGCGTAACTCTCAACTTAAGTTACGCCGTAACTAGATCTCGCCTAAAAATACCAGCCCTAAATTCTGCATTTTCACATCATTCCCTCCACACCAAAAAGCAGAGAACGTGAGTAGGGGACCAAATGCAGATCTTGAAAAGCATACGGAGCCATCTCCAAGGGAGAAAGCACTCCCTAATGATAATCATTAGCGATTATCTTTCTTTTTACTTTCGATTCACGTATTTCAATATGTTAAACACTGAATTGATTGTTTCATTTGATATGAACGGCTAAGTACCTTTGGTGCTAGCCTAGATATGACTCCTTAGTTGTTGTGTTTATATTTACATTGCTTGCGTATAATTATTTCTAGTGTATGCATGCATAGTTCATTGGTAGCTACCCTTGTTTCGGTAGTTTTGAATGGCGGTAGTGTCTAGTTGCTTAGGAGAATTGACCAACTGACCCTAAGTAGGTAGACTGAGTGGGAAGGGTAAGAATTGACCAACTGACGACTCTTCTTCGCTTGTGCGAAGTGATCAAATGATCACCTGCCGTTTGGATGAATTTAAGAAGTTAGGGATGAGTGTCTAAGATGCTAGCGCCCGGGAACTCATTGTTATGAATCTTGCATGTAGCGGAACTTAATGACTTGGCTTTGGGTACTAAAAACAACTGGACTTTCAAGGGTAGTAGCTTGATCTCCGGTGGAAACCTTTGCTGATAGGTTAGGACGAACTGACCAAATGCTGTCCTAGCGACCTAAGCCCCGACATGAATCAATTGGAAGTAACTAGACGTGAGCATAACATGATAGGATGCGTAACTAGGTTAGCACACTTTTCCCCTATTGATCACAACTCTACCTTTTATTTGCTTTCTGTCATTTCTTGCTTTATTAGATAATTAATTATTTCAAACCTAAAAACCAATTAAAACCAGTGACACCTAGACTTAATTAGAATCTGCTCACATAGCTCTTGGAACTACCTCGGTTTTACTGATTACTACACTACACACGACTGGGTACACTGCCCGTTAGTGCATAGGGTGAACCATAGGTAAACAAGACACTTATAAATATTAAAATCTGGTCAGTAAAACCTACATCAAGTTTTTGGCACCATGGAAGTTTTAGGTACCATGGAAGTTGTTAACATCGATAACCACACTCTTGAGGAATATTTGGCGTTGACAAGGGAAGAAAAAGGGCCGTGGCTCGTTAGGCCGGCTATTGGAGCTAATGTCCATTTCGAGATTAAAGAGCAGTTTATGAGGGAGCTACGTGCTAACCCTTTCTCGGGAAACAGGGACGAAGATGCGTATGAACACGTTGAGAATGTCTTGTACATCGCAAGCCTTTTCAACATTCCTGGTGTTTCTCTTGAGACTGTTATGCTCCGTGTGTTCCCCATGACTCTTACTAGGGGAGCAAGAAGATGGATTAAAAGATTGCCCGCAGGGCAGTTGATACATGGGCTCTCCTAAAAAAGCACTTCATCAAAAGATATTGTCCTCCCTCAAGATATCTAATCGCTAATGGAGATCCATAATTTCAAATAAGATGACGATGAAACGTTGTATCAAGCTTGGGATAGATACAACGATCTCCTCTACAAGTGTCCTACTCATGACCTGAACAGCCAGAAAAAGTCAAAATTTTTTACAAAGGTATCAACGTGACTACAAGACAGATGTTGGACTACCAAGGACCAATTCCGAGGATTGAAGCCATCCAAAAAATGGCCGATCATTCCTAAAAGTGGCATGATGGAGGAAGCAAGAGAAGCCTATGCGGAAATCTTGAAGGAATTGCTGCCATTACTAGCAAACTTGAAAATCTTGGTCGGGACATGCTGAAGCTCAGGAAATGTGTTCATGCTATCCAATTTGCCTGCCAACCGGACTCATAAAACAACACAACTTCGACATGGTATAGCATTTCTCCATCGAACCACCCTTCATGAAACTTGGTCTTGCAACGCTTATCAAGGACATGTTTGATGAATATTATTGTGTGGAGACCTCTCATTCCGGTCACCAATGTTACCCGCCAAAGTTTTGTATTTCTCCAATCCAAATATGAACCACCTTGGTTGTCACACGACCCAAGATACAAAATGTATTGATACGATTTGGGATCCTAATTTCATGCGAATATTAAGACCAAGTCCTAAGGAGATTAACTACTACCCCATTATCTCAAAGCATTCACGTTTAATATTGAATAAGTCATTTCCATTCATGAGTATGCAACTATGCATTCATGATTTTAGTTACACATTCCCATGCATATTTAATGTTCCTGGAAAATAGGATATTTGCTAGTAGATGTGGACATTGACCGAATTTGACCAAACCGATTCCGGTTTTTGGTCAGACAAAAAAACCCGGTTCCAGTTTAAACCAAATCGGTTTCTATTGGTTTTCGGTGTATGAAAACCGGAACCAATAAGACCTGTGCAGTTATGGAGACAGTGGGCTCGTTTCGGGGTCGATTCCGGGTTTTTTTTTTCATTCACATTTTCTACACAATAAAATCAATAAACTCCAACTTTTATTCAATAAACTCATAAACATCACACATAAAGTACTTGAATTACAAATTTAATACATTTTAACTATTTATTCATCATCGTCTTCGACTTCATCTTCAACTTCGGCGGTCCTAGCCGCGCTTGTAGCTTCATCGAAATCAATTTCTTCATTGGAAAGATGGATTACATAACCCTCTTCAACCTCGATCTCTTGTAATTGTTCTTCGCATTCCATCGGTTCTTCAATTCTTGCAATGTGTTGTATACGTTCGGTCGCATCTAAGTAATCCTTCAAGTAAATACACATCTCCAAAGATGTCAGTGTGAGTCTTGTTCTTCGTACCGATAATACCCTTCCACTAGTAGAAAAAGCGGAATCCGAAGCAACGGTAGAAGCTTGTACGCTTAGTAAATCCCGGGCCGTTTCTACTAGAACGGGAGATTGAGATTGGCTTTGTTTTGACCAAAACATCAAAATTCTTGAACTCTTTCGGGTGTGATAGTGTTTAACCAATTGGTTCCAATATATCTCCAATATTCGTTCCTCGATGAATGCTCACTCCTAGCCCGTTTACCGCTTTCTTGTCTTAAATTTGAAAATAAGCCCAAATCCGGATCCATGATATTCGAACTTGTTGAAAACATTGAAGCCGAATTCATTCCCACATTTCTTGTACCATATTTTTCAAAATATAAATCAAATAAACATTTAAAATTATTTTTAAAAATGGTTTGTGCTTTTGTTACATAAAAAAGGTCTATTTGAGCCAAATCCAAATCGTTAGCACACCCCACCAAGTTTTAAAAATGGGCTTAATGCGGCGGCACAAGTAATTACCAGTGGAATTTCTTGAAAATATTTTCTAAGTTTTTCTCTCATTGGTTCAACCATAGTCGCAAAGACCATCAAATTCATCTGATCTTAATTTTCTACACATCATAAAAAGTTGGTTGAGGACCAAATGACTCGTGGGATAAGAAACACCCGATAACAAAGTTGTTGCGGCTTAAAAAACTTTCAGTAATTCGGTTATTTTTTTAATAGTATCCCAATTTTCAACTGAAAATGATTCCATATGCCGACGCCTATTGCAAAGTTCATCTTGAAAATGTTGTAACATTAATTTTTGGCGTAAACCATTTATAAACATGTTATAAGTCGAATTCCATCTTGTAGGAACGTTCCAATTAGGGGATAAAAAAATAGAATTCGTATTTTCACACAATTTCATATACTCCACATATGTTTTTTTTCTAATTGAAAAATATATTGTAACATTTGTCTAAAAGCCTCTTTTAAATTATTCATTTGCTAGGTCGCTAGTCCGCTTTGCACAACCAAATTAATGATGTGTGCAACACATCGACTATGATAAAAAAAATGCATTTAAGAGGTGGTCGGTATTTTACATTAGATTTTTACCGCATTTTTATTATTAGAAGCGTTATCAAATGATATTGAAAAAAACCTTTTTCTTTTATTGTAAACATTCTCATAGCATCTCGAAACATACCACTTAAATTTAAACCCGTGTGCGGATATTCAAATTTTTCAAAAGAAATAGTACCTTTCATCATTTGCCAAGTATCGGGATCAATCCAACGTGTATTAACCCAAATGTATGAGCCAGGCAAACTATGACTCGCCGACCAAACATCGGTTGTTAAGTTTACACTAGTTTTTTCAAATTTTCAAAACCAAATATTAGTTCCTTTTTAGCCTGTATCCAAGATAAATACAATCACGTTTAAGAGTTTGACGACTTATATGGTTATATCGAGCATTTGAATCACCCTCGTTAACCGAAGGTTGTCGAAGTGGTTGAACATAAAACCTTCTTGAATCACAAAGTGTGCAAAATCTTGACGAAGACCCATCTCGTTATATGCCAAAATACACCCATCTCGTCCCATAGTATTTTGTCCCAATTCCGGTTTTTTGAGTGCTTTCAAATATTCTTTCGTGTGCTTCTTCAACGACCTGTTCTCATCGGGTTTCAAAACAACATTGAAATGTTTACAATGAGCCTTTGTTGAATCATATGAGAACTTCACCATGTGGTAATGACACCAACGTCTTGGTTTCGGATTGTTGGGTTCGGGTTGTTGGTATAACCCCAACAATCCTCGGTTCATTTGTAGAACCAACACTGGCAAAAGTTTAAGTATGAGAAGATCGGTTTTTGGGCATCGTGAGCATTTTTTGAGCGTTTGTGAGCGGTTTTTGAGTGTTTTGAGAGTATTTGAATGTTGTGACTAAACCAAACTCAACCTTGGTATTTATAGGGATGTTAGGAGGGTTAAATGGGGCTAGATCGACATTATAGTTGTTTAAAAACGGTCCAAAAAAATTGTCCAACGGATCTATTCTGCTTACTCTTTTGAAAAGACGCGCGGTTTAGAAAAAACGGTTTCTAAATAGTCCCTAATAGTAATAATACTAACCTATTACAAACCATCGGTTTTTGGCCAAACCAAACCGGTTTGGTCAAAAACCGGTGTTGACCGGTTTTGGTTTTGGGTTTTTTTCGGTTTCGGTTTTTCTGGCCACCTCTATTTGCTAGTACATGTTTAGTTTCCTATAAATATGTAGTTGTATGTTCCGAATGAAGGCAGAAAAGAAAAAAGTCTTGGTCTTCTACTATTTTATATTCTTGGAGATTTGAACTAAATTAGTCACATATCAATTGTCTTAATCTTAATCTATTTCTTGGGAGATTGACTATCTCAAATCGGTATTTATCAATGGTGCTTTTATTGACTTACTCGATGCCTCCAAAACGTTACCCACGACATATAAAAGAAAAAAGCGGCAACCATTGCCGATCAATTCGCTAAGTGGCTTGATATCATGTACGTCCTCGTGGAATGCTCACCGGAAACCATCTCACAAAAACTCATTGTTGATGCAAATAATGTCTAAAAACGTTATAGCTATCTTTCGACATCTCTTTGTTTTGATGATAACAAAATGTAAAAACACGTTACGTTAAATTTAACGTAAACAAGTTTTTTAATCGAAATATCCCGTTTCTACATATATCACTCTAGGTGAGAACAAACAAATTTACAACTTGACAAGTGATCAAAGAAATGAATTTGTGTTTCAAATTTCATATTTTTAATAAGACAAAATATTTTTTCAAAAATATATTTTACAAATTATTTTTTAATATTAAAGAAATGTTTTAATTGGAAAAATAAGTTTGAAAACTCTCAACAGCTATTCCCCCCCCCCCCAAAACAGCTCCTTACTTCCCCAAATAAACTTTCACCACTAAAGACAAAAAGCGGAGTGTTTTTGTTTGAGACGGTACCACGGTACCACTTACCGTCTGGTATTTAGTTGTATTGTCGACTATAACGATCAAAATTTTTGTCCCTATAAATACCAGCCCATTTCATAGTTTTTTTATCATCCTTTTACACACAAAACTTTCTGAGTTTAAATCTCCTAACACACACACACACACTCCTTTGATCATTTAGATAGTTTTATTTTGTTTTAGAATAATCCCTTTTTCTAACCAAGTGATCACCTTCATTCTTCTCCTAGTGTAAGAGAAGAACACATTGTATCAAAAAGATACTTAGTGTTGTAGTCATAGTAGTGTGCACTTATAACATTTATTACACACTTGTTGTATCTTGATATACATCAAGTAGTCTTGAGTCTTGTTTAGATAACTTGTGTGGATCATTGGGTTCTTGGAGATCTCTTGTTGTTTGTAAGTTAGTGTGTTGATCAAGAGGATCAGGTCTAGATCGTGGTGATCTAGTAGTTTGTGTGATTAGCAAGGATCGGGTAGATCGTAAGTGAGATTGGTACTAGCTAGATTAGTACTCGACATTTAGCTTAGTGTCAAAAATTGTGATAAGCGACGCTGACATCATGCTTAGAACTCTCGAGTTGGGTACTCAGGGAGTGAAGTAGGGCGAAGAAGAGCTTCGTGACCGAACCACTATAAATCTCTTGTCTCGGTTTGATCTTTCCACCTCTTACTCTTTACTTTCATTACTTACTTTCTATTGTTGTAGTATATCTATTATAGTCTTGTTAAGTAAGATTCATATTGTTGTGGTTTGATTTCACAAAGGACTCAATCGAAGTTTTTCAAAAGTAAACTTTGAAAACTAAATTAAAAAGAGGTAAACTATTCACCCCCTTCTAGTTTCCCACAATTGGTACCAGAGCCACGTCAGTCAAGATTTTTGAAATAAATTGTATTTTAAAGCTTGAATCGATCAATGGATTTCGACAAATATAAAGAAGGGCAATCTATGCAAAGACCACCACTTTTTGAAACCGATTGTTTTATCTATTGGAAAACAAGATTCGAAACCTATGTGAAATCAAAAGATATTGATCTTTGGCATGTTATTACAGAGAGTGATTTTAAAACTATTGAAAAGAATTTGGAAACCAACAAGAATGAAATTATTCTTTACGAAAAACAAAGTGATACTCTTAAAAGAAAATAAGCCTCAAATGATGATTTATAATGCTTTGCCAAGAAAATAATTTAAAAGAATTTTTACATGTAATACGGTAAAAGAAATTTGGAAAACTTTGTTAGTCACCCATCAAGGTAATAATCAAGTCAAAGAAAACAAGATTGATCTTCTTGTGCAACAATATGAACAATTTTCCATTCCGGAAGATGAAACTATAGATAATGCTTTTACTAGATTTAATACTATTGTTACTAGTCTTAAAGCTCTTGATGAAGGTTATTCTAGCAAGAATTATGTTAGGAAGTTTCTTAGGGCTCTACATCCCATATGGAGAGAAAAGGTCACCGCCATTGAAGAGTCAAAGGACTTGGCAACATTATCACTTGATGAACTTATAGAAAACTTGAAAGTTCAAGAAATGATAATAAAAAAAGACTCCAACATAATTAAAGGCAAAGGAGAGAAAGTAAGGTCTCTAGCATTAAAAGCCAAGAAGGAGTCAAGTGACGATGAAAGTTCGTCTTCCGATAGTGAAGACGAAGAGTATGTATTAGCGGTTAGAGACTTCAAGATGTTCTTTAAGAGAAGAGGTAGATTTGTTAGACAACCTCGCGACGAAAAGAAGTCGTTCTCAAAGAATCGTGATGATAAGAAAGGAAAGAGTGATAGGAAATGCTTTAGATGCGCAGATACAAACCACCTCGTTAGAGAGTATCCTAAAGCACTGAGAACCAAGAACCAAAGAGCATTCGTAAGAGGTTCTTGGAGTGATAGCGGTGAAGAGGAAGAGGAAAAGCCCAATGACAAAACATGTCTCATGTCACACTCCAAATGAGGTACATTTCGATTCTTCATACTATAGTGATGGCCTCAATAGATGATAACTCACTAATAGATGATTATAATAAGTTATCTGAAGTAACCTCTAAAATCATTTCTAGAAATGATAAGGATTTAAAACATACGTTTTTAGGGGGTCATTTAAGCCCTAAATCGATACATTTTATATCCGTTACTACTTAAAATCGTTCCTTTTCACATTTTAGGTCTTTTGGAAGCAAAATGATGGAATCAAGCACTTTTGGATGAAAAAGAGCGAAAACATGAACAAAACGACAAAGTCAATAATTCAAGGTTGTTTTATGCACCTGACGGCGTCCCAAATCATAAGACGTCGCTCACAAGGTTTTCTAAAACGTCTCAAGCGACGACACATGTCACTTTTTGGTTTTACAACATGACGGCGTCACGCTGATAACATCAAATAGTCTTGAATATTAAGTGTCAATTTCTCCCGATAATGCTCGTATTTTAAATCATTTATATGGATTTACGCTTGTTTTCCTCTATATTTCACTTTTAGGTAAATTACGAGCATTGAAGCTAAAGAGACGCGGATTTTGAGATTTTATAAAGAATTAATGATAGTATGCCCACTGTGATGAAGCTACGGCATAAATCCTCTCTCACATTACGCCGTAGCTAATGTGTGACTCAGAAGGCTAGCTCAGCAGAAGATTACGGCGTAACTCCCACCAAGGATTACGCCGTAACCCATTAGGTCAAAACAAGTTCCACGCCGCTACAAGCTACACCGTAACTCCTTCCAACGATTACTGCGTAGTCATGACATTGTAATCTGTATTGAAGATACGGTGTAACTCATCCTAGGTGTTACACCATAACCAAATATTACGGGAGCTTTATTATGGAAATATTAAGGTTACAGCGTAACTCTCAACTTAAGTTACGCCGTAACTAGATCTCGCCTAAAAATACCAGCCCTAAATTCTGCATTTTTACTCCACACCAAAAAGCAGAGAAAGTGAGTAGGGGACCAAATGCAGATCTTGAAGAGCATACGGAGCCATCTCCAAGGGAGAAATCACTCCCTAACGATAATCATTAGCGATTATCTTTCGATATGTTAAACATTGAATTGATTGTTTCATTTGATATGAACGGCTAAGCACCTTTGGTGCTAGCCTAGATATGATTTCTTAGTTGTTTTGTTTATATTTACATTGCTTGTGTATAATTATTTCTAGTGTTTCCATGCATAATTCATTGGTAGCTACCCTTGTTTTGGTAGTTTTGAATGGCGGTAGTGTCTAGTTGCTTAGGATAATTGACCAACTGACCCTAAGTAGGTAGAGTGAGTGGGAAAGGTAAGAATTGACCAACTGACGACTCTTCTTCGCTTGTGCGAACTGACCAAATGATCACCTGCCGTTTGGATGAACTTAAGAAGTTAGGGATGAGTGTCTAAGATGCTAGCGCCCGGGCACTCATTGTTATGAATCTTGCATGTAGCGGAACTTAATGACTTGGCTTAGGGGACTAAAAACAACTGGACTTTCAAGGGTAGTAGCTTGATCTCCGGTGGAAACCTTTGCTGATAGGTTAGGACGAACTGACTAAATGTTGTCCTAGCGACCTAAGCCCCGACATGAATCAATTGGAAGTAACTAGACGTGAGCATAACATGATAGGATGCGTAACTAGGTTAGCACACTTTTCCCCTATTGATCACAACTCTACCTTTTATTTGCTTTCTGTCATTTCTTGCTTTATTAGTTAATTAATTATTTCAAACCTAAAAACAAATTAAAACCAGTGACACCTAGACTTAATTAGAATATGCTCACATAGTTCTTGCATTCTCACGATTTCTTTTCAAGTTTTAGGTACCATGGAAGTTGTTAACATCGATGACCACACTCTTGAGGAATATTTGGCGTTGACAAGGGAAGAACAAGGGCCGAGGCTCGTTAGGCCGACTATTAGAGCTAATGTACGTTTCGAGATTAAAGAGCAGTTAATGAGGGAGCTACGTGCTAACCCTTTCTCGGGAAACAAGGACGAAGATGCGTATGAACACGTTGAGAATGTCTTGTACATCGCAAGCCTTTTCAACATTCCTGGTGTTTCTCTGGAGACTGTTATGCTCCGTCTGTTCCCCATGACTCTTACTGGGGGAGCAAGAAGATGGATTGAAAGATTGCCCGCCGGGGAAGTTGATACATGGGCTCTCCTAAAAAAGCACTTCATCCAAAGATATTGTCCTCCTTCGAAGATATCTAATCAGCTAATGGAGATCCATAATTTCAAACAAGATGACGATGAAATGTTGTATCAAGCTTGGGATAGATACAACGATCTCCTCTACAAGTGTCCTACTCACGACCTGAACAGCCAGCAAAAAGTCAACATTTTTTACAAAGTTATCAACGTGACTACAAGACATATGATGGACTACCAAGGACCAATTTCTAGCATGACTCCTACTCTCGCCATTGAAGCCATCCAAAAAATGGCCGATCATTCCTAAAAGTGGCATGATGGAGGAAGCAAGAGAAGCCTAGGCGGAAATCTTGAAGGAATTGCTGCCATTACTAGAAAACTTGAAAATCTTGGTCGGGACATGCTCAAGCTCAGGCAATGTGTTCATGCTATACAAGTTGGTTGTGAAAGCTGTGGAAAAAAATTGTCCTCTCATTGACAAAGATAACAAGGTTGAAGAAGTTAAATATGGTGAAAATCGACCGTTTCATAGGGATAATAGAAACGGTAATGGCTATCGTGGAGGACCTTCCCCATATTATAACCGTGGGAATTTTGGGGAAAGACTAGCTAATTTGGAGGAAACAATCAGCAAATACCTCGATGACTCGACAAAAAGGTAGAAGGAGCAAGAAGAATGGCTCAAGAACTTCCAAGAAAGCACAAACAAAAGCCTTTTAAGTCATGACGAATTGCTAAAGAACTTGGAAGCCATGATTGGTAAGCTTAGCGAGGAGGTACAGAGGATAAATGAAGAGCAAAAGAACAAATCTATAGCATGCAAGGCCGTGTTTTCTAAAAAAGACAAATCCGACGATGGTTCTAGCATAATAGAAGAAATTGATGCTAATGTTGATGACAGAAGTCAGTTACGCCGTAACCAAACATCAGAGTTACGGCGTAACTGGGATACATGTTCTGACAAGTTTCTCGAGTTAGATGAATCAAAAACGCATATTATTAACGGGTGGTCCAGTGATACAAACATGTGCCCTCAATCTCCATCCAAGAGGAAGAATCACTGGTGCAAAGCAATACTAGTGGATAATGGTGATTGGTACGATCTATAGGCCTCATGCAACCCTCATAACGAAATTTGCGATGGAGGAGATGATAAAGAGAGGGTTAAGGATAACAAATATATGTGGTCTACATTTAATGATGATGAAAGGTTGGCAATGCTCTCAATCGAAGAAGAGGAAGAACCACCTATTAAGCACTGCTGCAATCCCATAATGATCACGAAAGACGAGTCCACACGAGCATGGCTTACATGCAATCCTTTCTATGAATATTGCAATGGGAGTGGTAATATGGAGGGCGAAGAATGGACATGCCCTCATGAGCTCGAAAGACATAATGTTAAGTTCGGAGATCTATCCTTTGATGATTGGTATTTGGTACGATTCGGGGATGCTATAATTAATCCAAATCTTCTAGAAAAGCTCAAGCTCGACTATGAAGAACATTGTCTCCAAAAAGAGTCCATAAATGAGGAACCAATCAAAGATGATACCTACTGCATGTAGGTTCCCTCAAGCAACACCAATGATCAAATTTCTCGAAAGCATTGGTGTGAGAAGATAAAAACCATTGGCAAAGTTGTTTGGGTGTCTTGTAACCCGTTTGATGATGAATGTAATGGGGGAAGCAGCATTGTGAGAATTGGGGATGATGAATTCTTATGGACCTCAACCAATGATGAGGAGAGGACAAAATTACCTTGGCTAGACAAATTAGGATTTGATGATTGGGTCAAAATCAAATATGGAAAGGTAGATGCTTTGACTAAGGAGAAGATTTGGAAAGCATGTATAAGTAAAGAAAACCCGAGCGAAGAAATTCCAAATGATGTAAGTGAAGTGACTGATGAAGATATCAAAGATTCGACGGGTAATGAGAAAGAAGAATGCAAGCGTGTGCTTGTGGAAGACTTATTAGATGATAAGTGGTTTAAAGGTACCGAGTCCGATGATGATGACATTGAGGGAAAATTGGACTACCTTGAACTACAAGGTAAAGATGAGTTCACTGACCCCGATGATGAAGCATATGAGCAAAGAAGGTGCAAACTTCTTGGTATTCCGTATAAGAGGCCGCCACCAATTGTAGCTGAAAGATATGAATTTACAAGATACCACTTGGGGCCGGACGAACAGTTTTGTAAAATTTGGAAGATCAAGACGAAGGAGAATCTCCGCACCGCAACCAATGTTGCTTGGGTCAAGCACATTTTGTTGAAGGATATGGAGGAAGTTGGCCAAGTTCATAGGCCACCGTTAAAGCCCTATGGCTTTGAGTCTAACTTAAAGACTCGTTAATAAAGAAAAGTGCTCTTTCGAGAGACAACCCGAATTATCCTTTTTATTTCTTTTATTTCTATTTCTGTTGGGTTTTGTGTTTTTAATAATTTTTGCAGGAAACGGAGAAGATTGCAGCATCAGCTAAAACGGGGACAAGGTCTGTCCATCAGTTATGGCGTAACTCAACCCAATGGTTACGCCGTAACACACCTCCAGTAGCGATCCTCTCCAGAGCATTACCAATTACGGCGTAGTCCCATGCAATGGTTACGCCATAGCTACACTCCAGTAGCGTCTGCCAGGTTTTGCCATAATTACGGCGTAACTCCTTCTAGAAGTTACGACGTAACTATCCTCCAGTATTAATTATTTCTTTTTAAAATACAATAACCATGTATTAGTTTTCAAATGAACTTTGTGGGTATGTTCCCTGTAAGCCCTCACGAGACTACACTCGTCCACTTGGGACACCAAGTGGTTTAAAAGGCTTGTTGCATACGCTAAATACAACCGTGATTCCTACGAAAGTGAGTTAGATTTCTTTTCGATTTTCTTTTTCCTTTTTAGAATTATGCTTATTGGTAGTGTGATTTCAGGGAATGAAGTTTGCTCGTGGATGCTTAAGCGAAGGCACAATTCTTTTCGTGGGCCTTCTTTCTTTTTAGGAGCGAATTTCAGGGAAGTTCTCGCTCTAATTCTACTTTCTCTTCATCTTTATTTAACGTTTAGTACAAAAAGGACTTTGTACATTTCAAGTGGGGAGCGGGAGTTGAATTATCTCTTAAACTTTATTATGCCATCGTTTTTCTAGTTTATTTTGAAAAATTATGCCATTTTTAAAATTTTGACATGTTTTTCTTAACCTAACTAGATTAGACCTTAGCCGAGCACATTATAACCCTTGATATTATATGGTGAGATTAGCCTTATCCGTTTCCAAATATTTTCCCCAAATCCACCAAATTATGAGTGTGCCGGTAGCTTGTAAACTTTAGAACTTGGCCTTTGCATCATTTCGAGATCATAGACGAGGTATGTTGAGTTAACTAAATGTATTTGGATTATTCAGTTTAAGAAGGCAATATTATAGGATTATCACCCAAATAGCCTATCCTTGTGTGTCTATTGATTAGTCACCTCGACTTCTCGACCCCCATGTTAAGCCCTTTTGTTGCACTCACCTTTAGTGCAAGATACCCCTAGATACACCTGTCTGAGCCATTCCTTTCATTTTGTTCACCCAATATATTTTTTCGATACATCCATTCACCTTAGCCTTCCGTGTAGTCTTAATTTGTGATCGGGGAGTCACTGTTTGCCTAAGTTCAAGGTTCAAGTAGAAATGTTCGAAAATCAAACTTTCGTCAAAGACATATATTTGAAGATCATTGAAGACCCCCCATATGCTCATGTTATGTTCATCTCAAGTGGGGGGATGTTATGTTTATTTATGATGTTAAAAAAATGATGGAAGTGATTTGGAAAAAAACTTTATAGTTATTTGTTTATTGTAAAGTGCGAAGTCATAAGCACTATGTTTAGAGCTCATCAAAGACTTAGTATCAAGGAGGCCACCTCGATCACATTTGATGAATGAAGTTGGCAATTATTGCGACAACAGTTAAAGAACAAGTAATGTGCCAATCATGACGTTCTCTAATGGCACATCTACTTCATATATCATGATCCAACTTCTTAGCCTTGAAACTTGAACTTTGGATGAACGGTAAGTGGTGATGACTTGGTTATAGGTTTAGACTATTAGCTTGTTATTTTTACTTTACACCAATTATATCCCGTGTCTTATCCTACCCTTTAGTCATGAAGCGTGTCAAGGTGATGAAGCGAGCAATCTTTGGTGTCTTGGCCATGGATTTGGTCATGTATCATTGATTTTGTCCACTTTACCGTGACATGTTAGTAATGACGATTAACCCTTAACCTTTGTCGTGTCTACCCATATTGCTTTCGAGAATTGTTTAGTCCTTAACTCTAGTGGTGGAGATTTGTGTAACCACCAAACTTATGATATAATACATGCTATGACTGTGCTTTGAGTGATCACCCCAAAATTGACACTTAGATTAGTTGAGAGATTTTGAGTGTTTTGTTCCCATTTTGTGAGGTGTTCGGCTTTGTTTTATTCTAGCATAAGGGATTTTTAAACTAATATTTTCCAGGTAATGGGAGATATCTTTTTAGAAATTTATCTAATAAGGTCTACTTGAGGGCAAGTAGAGTTCAAGTGGGGGGATATTTGATAAAATCAAATACTCCTGAATATTAAGTGTCAATTTCCTCCAATAATGCTCGTATTTTATATCATTTATATGGATTTACGCTTGTTTTCCTCTATATTTCACTTTCAGGTAAATTACGAGCATTGAAGCTAAAGAGACGCGATTTGGGAGATTTTTTAAAGAATTAATGATAGTATGCCCACTGTAATGAAGCTACGGCGTAACTCCTCTCTCACATTACGCCGTAACTAATGCGTGACTCAGAAGGCCAGCTCAGCAGAAGATTATGGCGTAACCCCCACCAAGGATTACGCCGTAACCCATTAGGTCAAAAGAAGTTCTACCCGCTACAAGCTACGCCGTAACTCCTTCCAACGATTACAGCGTAATCATGACATTGTAACCTGTATTGAAGATACGGCATAACTCATCCCAGGTGTTACGCCGTAACCAGCTATTACGAGAGCATTATTATGGAAATATTAAGGTTACGGAGTAACTCTCAACTTAAGTAACGCCTTAACTAGATCTGCCTATAAATACGAGCCCTAATTCTGCATTTTCACATCATTCACTCCACACCAAAAAGCAGAGAACGTGAGTTGGGGACCAAAGGCAGATCCTGAAGAGCATACGGAGCCATCTCCAAGGTAGAAATCACTCCCTAACGATAAGCATTAGCCATTATCTTTCTTTTTACTTTCGATTCATGTATTTCAATATGTTAAACATTGAATTGATTGTTTCATTTAATATGATCGGCTAAACACCTTTGGTGCTAGCCTAGTTATGATTCCTTAGTTGCTGTGTTTATGTTTACATTGCTTCCGTATAATTGTTTCTATTGTATGCATGCATAGTTCTTTGGTAGCTACCCTTGTTTCGGTAGTTTTGAATGGTGGTAGTGTATAGTTGCTTAGGAGAATTGACTAACTGACCCTAAGTAGGTAGACTGAGTGGGAAGGGTAAGAATTGACCAACTGATGACCCTTCTTCGCTTATGCGAACTGACCAAATGATCGCCTTCCGTTTGGATGAACTTAAGAAGTTAGGGATGAGTGTCTAAGATGCTAGCGCCCGGGCACTCATTGTCATCAATCTTGCATGTAGTGGAACTTAATGACTTGGCTTAGGGGACTAAAAACAACTGGACTTTCAAGGGTAGTAGCTTGATCTCCGGTGGAAACCTTTGCTGATAGGTTAGGACGAATTGACCAAATGCTTTCCTAGCGGCCTAAACCCACACTTGAATCAATTGGAAGTAATTAGACGTGAGCATAACATGATAGGATGAGTAACTAGGTTAGCACACTTTTATCATATTGATCACAACTCTACCTTTTATT
The DNA here is from genome assembly GCA_910596185.1 of Chrysanthemum makinoi. NCBI lineage: Eukaryota > Viridiplantae > Streptophyta > Magnoliopsida > Asterales > Asteraceae > Chrysanthemum > Chrysanthemum makinoi. The sequence goes on from OU343218.1 coordinate 127,912,569, forward strand.
TGCTTTCTGTCATTTCTTGCTTTATTAGTTAATTAATTATTTCAAACCTAAAAACCAATTAAAACCAGTGACACCTAGACTTAATTAGAATCCGCTCACATAGCTCTTGGGACGACCTCGGTTTTACCGATTACTACACTACACACGACCGGGTACACTGCCCGTTAGTGCATAGAGTGGACCATAGGTAAACGAGACACTTATAAATATTAAAACCTGGTCAGTAAAACCTGCATCACACGCCTTATTTATGGATGGCGTCTCCCTTTACTTTTATAATACCCTAAGTTATAATTTACTAAGTATTCAAGAATTTAAGAGACTAAACTAAGTCTTGAATTATGAAAACACTAAGTTAAGCTTGTAATATATAAACATGTACATAATATTTAAAACCATATGTTTAACCTAAGTACATGAACCTATAAATTTTATACCTAAAGATTAACTAAGGTAATCTTAACACTAAACATATATACACACCTCATATGGTATCTACAAGACCAAAATGAATAAATAAGTTGTACACAACCTCAAGATGTCTAGATAAACTTAAAATCTTAAACATGGAAAGCGTCTTCTAATCCCATTGATTTCGGTAATTCCCCTCCCCCTCACCTCTTATTTTGGCCGATCCACCCCAATTACTCTCACACAAATTGAAAATCAAATTTCACATATCTATCTCCAAAAACTAGTCTCCCTACTCATCATATTCGGCTAAGAAAACCACTCCAAGAAGAGTATTGTTTTTTAGTAGAACAAGGGCAGCCAAAGAGTGTCTTAGGCGTGAGACTTTGTTTGGTGGTTGCACAATCAGGTGGTGGTGTTTCGTGGTGTCTTTCCTTGCTCTTTTGGTCGACTAGGTAACCCACCCTCATCCCTCTTTTTTGTCGATTCAAATTAGGTTTTACACATGAGAATAAAAAAATGAAAACCCTAATAAAGCTATATATATAATGTTATAATTGATATGTATATGATGGTCATCAATCGGCTAATAAGACTTACATAAAACAATGAATTCATGAATATATGTGTATGTTTGTCGCATGGTTTATCAAAGCTAGACTAGGGTTTCTTATCCACTACAAGTGTAGAATGTAATCATGAATCAACAAGTCAAGATCAACATGATATGCTTCAAAACTATGCCACCATTCAATCTCAAATTCAAAATTATGCTAACTTGATAACTCTGGAACAAGATAAAAGTGCTTCCTTAGAAAAGAAAATCAAGGACATGTTACATGATGAAGAGTCTGAACGACCATTAGTGCTAAAACATCAAATTCTTGAGTTACAAAATGAGATTTTTCATTTAAAACGAAATTTCGAATTTTGATAAAATTAAAAAGAATTATGAAAACGAAGTTCCAAAAGTCAACGAGGATAAAGCTAATAGAATTCAATGTTTAACAAAAGCTTAAACTAAACTTTGCACTACCGATCAGAATATTCAAACTATACACATGTTAATACCCAAACCAGATTCAATTTTGGATCTAAAACAAGGTATTAGCAGTCCTAAACCATCTTATCTTGAAATGGTTAAATGTATTGAACCTAGTTTGTATAATGCTGATTACGTGAGACGTGATACCTTAAAAGGACACAAATTTCTCCTACTTTAAAGATGTGTTTGAAAGTTAAACAAAAGGACACAAATTTCTCCTACTTTAGTGCAGATTATGGTTTGATAAACAAGGAAAACATTCTTTCATGAAAATTAACAAATGTGGAAAAACATGTGGAACAGCTTTCTAAAAACCCATATGATCCACAAAAATATGAGAGTTCAGCGAGAATAAGCTTTTGTAATCTCAAAATCAAATAAATTGTACGTTAGCCATTATTCGTGGAAAGAAAGAATTTAAATTGGTTGAACTTTTGAAATCCAATTCTTATAAAATGGAAATCTTGTAAGGAAGTCAAAAAGCTTTTCAAAACCTGTACCGAGCCTTTCATGTATAGAGTTTGACATACAAACTGACTTAACTTATATCACATCTCTTGAAGATGAACATGACATTCTCAGCCTAAACTCTGACATTCAGAAAGAATATTTCATAAATCAGATTGAATCAATTAAACCACAATCTACAATATTAGAGGAGAAACTTGAAAAATCTGAAAAAGCACAAACGTTTTTAGATATGGAAAACCTCTTACTCAAACAGAGTTTAAGAGAATGTTTGCAAAAGAACATTGAGTTGAACGAGGAATTGACTTGTCGTACTGTCAGATTTGAAAACTCTTGTGCTAAACTTGAAAAAGAATCTTTAAAGTTTGAAGCAAACTGGCAGCGAAAAATTGAAGAAAACAAATACAACAAGCTCTCCTATGAGAATTCTTTAAAATTAATCTTAAAAGAGAACGAGGAACTCAAATCTAAAGTGCTTGACTTGATGAAAACCAAGAATCATGATTTTGTGGACTCCAGCCAATTGAAAAATAAAACTTTTCATATTTTTCAAAACAACCAACATTTCTGGCAAGTCAAAAACACAAAACTCAAATTCTTGAGCCAAAACAAAAAGCGGTTTTATCTAATCATAAAGTAATTGCTCCTGGAATGTATACCATTAGATCTAATTATGTTAAGGAACCATATGGTTCAAATGATTTGATGCACAATCATGAATTAGCAATAGATAGGAATCAAACATTACTTCGTAAGGATATGCCTTTAGATGCACCAATGTGTTCCTTGACTCTTCCTCCTATAGAAAATAAATCCAAAGAGTCAAAGAAACAAAAGAACAAGAAACGTAAAAAAAAGAAATTAGAACAACAAGGTCAAGATACACATTCACCCAATGCAGATTTGCTTTTTGGTCCTGGTTTAGACACTACATGTAGCAAAGAGAGACCATCTAATATCAGTACTTTGAAGACTAGTGCCTCTCATACTTTCACTGCAGTAGTAGAAAAATCTAGAACTTTTAAATCTTTCAATAAAAAACGCTCTAAGCGAATGGATGACTGTAATGACTTAAGTTTGTATGGATCTGTTGTTTTTAAACACAAGAATGCTTGTTTACCTTATGTTACTTGTAATTATGTTTTTGCTAATTGTGTGCATGCTGAATAAACATCCACTTCATTACCAGTTAGCGTAAATAAAGGTCGGAAGTTAACAGTTTTCTGGCTCGTATTTCCCTTTACTTTTGAAGCAAAATATGTCGAATTGGGAACATTACCTATTGGACTAGGTGAATTACCCACGTTAGATTCAGTAGTCGGAACCTGAGTCACACCAATAGGCTTGTTAGCCTTTTTCCCCACACTCGTTTCCTTCGTAGGAAACTCCATGTTCTCCATGTTATTAGGTGTTGAATTCAGTTCCACATTCACATCCATTTTCGAAGCACTATCAGCCATAATATTACTACCACCATTTTTCTTATGCTTTCCTCCTCTCCCACCTCAATCCCAAAACTCTTTTTGCATTCTTGCATCCAAACATCCTCAATAATGACCATCAGTAATCATATATCAGTAAGCACGTTACAAGCAACACAAAATAAAATGATCGGCACAAATCCTAAGATCGAATGTAACTCTGATCGTCCAAAATTGAAATGAAGAAAGAAACCATGATAAAGGATAGTTTAGAATGGTTTAATACGTAAATTAGATCAGGAAAATAATCCTACACCGAGGAATAGATGATTATACAAGTGATTATCACAAAACCCTAAAACCATAAGATTGCTTAATCGGTTATATAAATATATCAAAGCATAGAAGATTGATGATTTATGGAGAAAGTTAAAGAGAAACGATTAAAAAATCACCAAAGGGAGGCTAGGGATGCTAGATATTTTTTTCTTTTGAATTTGCAAATTTGGTAATTATCAAAGACACGGCCACATAAGTTATTGTGAGATGAAAACATATACATGATATGGTGCATGTAGCAATGACACATGTAATTACTCTTTAAAGTTTAGATAAGGATATACAAAATAGCATTTTGAAAGGTCATTACGCTTTAAATTTAATCAATGTTTAGATAACGATATCTAGCAACGACGCATGTAATTACTTTTTAATTTTAATCAATGTCAACCTCAACATCATGTCAGTTAAACAAAGTCAAATCCTTCGTGCAATAAAAATTTATACAAAATATTAATCGATATTAATACATAATGAAAACTTTATGTAAAAACCCGCTCATGCACGGGTATTGTAACAAAATGGGTATAAATGATTTTACATATTTTTATAGAAAAAACTTATTTAACAACTCCGCATATGCACTCGAACAACATTTACTATGCCAAATTTAAAATTTATTAAAATCATATATTATACAATTCCATATGTGTACGCGGTATATAACTAGTTACATTATGAACCAAGAGTACTTCTTGCTACCCACTTAGATCGAAAATTTGATTAGCAGTAATTTAAAGTCGACACTTATTTTCGAACATAATAAATTAGCAATTTGTACATTTATTCTAAAACGGAAAGAGTAGTATCAAGAGTAAAACATGAACTCGTTCGTTCTTATTTCAACATGGTATATTAGCCATTGCTATAGTGATTACGGCCAAGTACATAACCAAATGCTACCGAGGAATACTAATGGGTGGTTTTCGACAAAAAAATAGAGTAAATTACACATTTAGTCCCCAAGGTTTTACCAGATTTCATGTATAGTCCAAATTTTGACAAAATTACTGCAATCCTTCCCAAGGTTTGAAATGTTGCTCGCCGCTAGTCCAATTATGTGACTAGGTTAAATTCCACTTGTTATCTCATATCACGTGCAAGTCACGCAAGGTTAAGTTTGTCTTATCCCTTTTCAAAAAAAGTCACATACTATTTATCTTATCTTATTTCTTTTTGCAAAACAAAATCACATACTATTTATCTTATGTTTCTCTTTCATCTCTTCTCACCACCATCATCATCCTGATTCTAAACACTCATCTTTAAAGCCCGACTACCACCACCGTCAAGTCGTCACAGAACCACTAAACCTACATTAATGAGAAAAAAAGTTGTGTTTGGTTTTGAAAAGCACCTTGTTGATATTTAAATTTGTGAAATGATGTAAGAATGAACATAGGGAGCAAAGGGCGGGTTGCTGTTATTGAAGGGGTGGAGATGATAGGCGAATACGATGTGTGTTTTATTCTTGTGCTTGCGTGAAGCGACCTAATAGGATGGGTCCAACCTCATATTGTGGTGACAAAGTGTTTTGTTTTTGTTATTTATTTATTTTATTTTTGTAATATTTTTTTTGAAATTTTGATTCCATGGATGAAAAAAGAAAAAGGTAAGGAGCGGGTAAATTAGTTTTCGAGTAAATTGCAAAAATCATCCTTGTGATTTGGTAAAATTGTAGATTTTGTCCTTATGGTTTAGAAATTGCAGGCGGCCTCCTTGTGAGAAATGTTTGGATTCATTTTCGTCTTGGCTAAAGTGAAATGACTAAAATGCCCTCATCTTCTTTTTTACTTTATTTCACTTTGTGACAAGGGCATTTTAGTCTTTTTACTTTGGGCAAAGGCCAAAAAATGAATACGAAATTTTCTCATAGAGAGATCACCTACAATTTCGAAACCATAAAGACTAAATCTGTAATTTGGCCAAAGCACAAGGACGATTTTTGCAATTAACTCTTAGTTTTTAAAGAAGAGGAAAAAGAGATAAGGATATAAGGAATGCACATAAAGGAAAATCAGTATAGTTAACTGAACTTTTATTTCTTGAGATATAATAAAAAAAATTGATATCATTAAATTTTTTTTTATATAAATTGAAGTCTGGTAAGAGGTACGTAAGTTGTAATTGGAGTATATTAACGTGGAAGTATCAATTGCTATAAATTTAGTGAGAAACAACTGTTTAGGATTATGGGTGGGGCATGGGATACAATGGTGTCAATGCATGGGATACAATGGTGTCAATCAATGTACCAGGCAAGCAACACCTTAATGTGTTTGATTAAAAAACTGGGAATAATCAAAATGTATGTTTTTAGAGTTTTAAGTTTTAACTTGAATTAAAGGCTCCTGTTGAATGTGACCTGAATTGTTGTGGGTTTTAATTGATGTTTGTGTTTATGTTATTGAGCTAGTGGAGTGGATGGAGATGGGATTTGAGAAAGAGTTTGTATTTTGTCTTAAATTATAGATTTATAGTGATGAGATGATGATAATGGTGGGTATTGTGTGTGAAGATGATAAAGAAAGATTAATTGTTGTATGGTGGTGGTGGGACTTACATAGAAGCAACTGAAGACAATTGAGATGAAAAGGGAAAAAAATAAAATGACTAAACTACCCCCGTGTACAAAAAGTGTACAATACAAAAAGATAAAGAAGAGGAAAGCAAAAAGTAAAGATAATATATATATATTAGGACTAGCGGCGTGCAATAATGCATAGGTTAGGGAGGACTGTAGTAATTTTGTCAAAATTTGGACTATACATCAAATCTGTAAAAACCTTGAGGACTAAACATGTAATTTACTAAAAATATATAAAAGGTTTTTCGTATGAAAAGGTGAACTCGTATTAATAGGTTACATATATGGTCAAGATAGCAAACCATGGACCGTCCCCATGAGATCTAAGCAATGACCAAGATTAAACAAGATAATTTGCTACAAAGACACATATAAAAGTCTAAGTGCATACTCCCAAGTCCCAACATACAAACATATAAACATACAAGATACAAATCTGCAACATGAAGCAACAAAATATAAATGGTTTGACTTGAAGTAAAATCAAAGTTTAGTTGGAACAAGCATGAGTGGCACATTTCTTGGACATGCGAGCCCAAACTTCTCGCTCATATCCAAATCTTCAACTCTCATATTTCCTTCGAGCTTCCAATCAAAATTGTGAATGAATGAACTCAGCATTAAGTGTATCATTCTGTGAGCAATATTCAATCCCGGACACATTCTCCTCCCACCACCAAATGGAATAAGCTCAAAATTTTGGCCTCTATAGTTGATATCAACCCCCAAAAACCGCTCTGGCATGAATGTTTCTGGGTCTAACCAAACTTTTGGGTCTCGTCCTATCGCCCAAACATTACAAAGGATTTGGGCATCTTTTGGCACAACGTAGCCTCCAACTTCTACATCTTGTATTGCTTGATGAGGGACAAGAAAAGGGAGTGAAGGATGTATTCTGAGAGTTTCTTTTATAACCGCTTGCAAGTATGGGAGTTGAGAGATATCTTTTTCTTGTATAACTTTGTTGTTGCTGTTTTCCATGAGTCTATTAAGCTCTAACCGAGCAGTCTCCATTTTCTTGGGGTTACTAATAAGCTCTGTCATCGCCCATTCCAATGTAGTAGATGACGTATCAGTACCCGCAATAATCAAATCCTACAAAAATAAATGAAATTATTCTATTGTCTGTATAAAAGATTAATCAATTTGACCAACTTGTTTCAGTTCAAATTGTGTATGGTGATAATTTTTTTACTTACAAACAACAAATGTCTTATGTCATTTCGACTGAATTTTTCTTGTAACTGGAGATTGAGCAACAAGTCTAACACATCATCTTTTGTCGATGAACCCTCGTGTGATAATAAACTAGCTCTTCTTTGCAACCGTTTATCAATGATCCCATCCAAAACAGTAAATAAATTCTTAACATGAACAATTCCTTCTTTCCGTAAACCTTGCAGATCCAAGGGTTTAAGTATCGGAAAAAAGTCTACTAGATTTGCTTTCCCGCAAACTTCCAAAACGGATCTTGAATCTTTGAATTCTTCTAATGATATCGAAACATTTTGAGAGAAATCCTTAGAGAACAGTACATTGGATAACATGTTAAGACTTGTTGTAAACGCAATTGCACCTATATTCACAGCCTTTTCACTTGTACAACATTCACTAATATTGTTAACAAGTTCGTGTACCTGTAAAATGAGACATATTTTCAAAATTAGCACAATAATTGTTTTGATAGGCTTTGAAAATCTATGAGATAAAGAGAAAAAAAAGAGCTAACTTTAAGTATATACTCCCCGATAAAAGATTCCCCTTACTCCGCTCCGGCGGCAAGATTGAGTATTGTTTGTTATTGTTGTACTCTAGAGAAAATTCAATAACTAGGATTAATTTTTAAAACTTTTCTAATATATATATATATATATATTGTCATTCTAAATTAAAACTAGTAAGGTCAGATTTTCCTTTTTTTCATTCTAGTTCTAGGATTTTGTATAGTTTTAGCCTTATGTTATAAACAAGCATTTGATGCATTGATGGCCAAAATAATGATTTAAGAATAATGTTATGTGTAAACATGTTAAGCTATTCTTGATCGTAATTAACACAAACAAATTACGTTGGTGAAATATAGGGCAAATGATTAAAATAAATATCATACTTGACACCATTTTTTTTGTGGGTAGCGAACAAATTGTTTTACTTTTGTGGGTACTTTTCTTTCAAATTTATCATTTTTAAGGTATTTTGCAAAAATTTTGGACATTTTTGCTCCTCTTAGCTAATAGAAATTTTTTTTTCCCAGAAAGGCAAAAATGTCACATAGTACCCTAAAAAGGATGAATTTGAAAGATGGGTACCCACAAAAGCAAAAAAAATTATTCGCTACGCACAAAAAGAAATGATGGCAAATATGATATTTTTTTTAATCATTTGCCCTGAAACATATTATTGAACGTTCATAAATTCAAATTAACGAACTAGACATGTGTACGTATATCATTAATTCATTACTTCATTCACTAAATTAAATATACCGATTTACTTCTTTAGTTCACTCAATAAATAGACAAAACTATGTTGAAACTAAGTTGCGTTACTCTCAAGTCCCAATTCCCAACTCCCAACTACTCACGTTGGATTTATTTGGTTCATGAGTTGTTATCATTTGCATGTATCACATAATACCAAACAATATCTATCCATTTCATTTTCATACCATCATTCATAGACCCACACACCGTAATAGGAATTTAAGTTATAAAACTAAACTGTTAAAGTTGAGAAAGATACAGTCAAAAAAAAGATTAAGAAAAATAATACTAACAATAATAAAACGAGGATGCATGGAGAAATGAAATGTAACGAGCTGCGCTGGATGAGATTTATTTAAAGGAAATATTTTGAAAAATCCTACTTTTTAAAATAAGAAATGAACTAATCCTACATTTAGAATAACAAAACGAAGTAATCCTACAGTTAGAATAACAAAACGAAGTAATCCTTATTTAGAATACCCTATTCAAATTTACTTATGTATTCTCATATATTTTCTACTTTCTAATGTACAATTTAATTTAGAAAATATTCCATGCATGCTATTTTAGAGTGCATGGGGTTTGAACCGCACATGATACTCGTACCTTTTCTGAACGTAGTAGTTCGCTACCCTCAAGCGATGGTCCAGATAACAGATATTCTTTAGTGATTCTTCGTAGTTTTCGCCATTGATCTCCTGTAGGTAGCCAAGTAATGGAATATTCATCGTGATCCATCAATTTGGCAATGTTTGGGATGGACCGGCCAGAAAATGCTTGGTCATGTGTGAGAAAGAATTCTTTGGCGATTTCGCATGATGAAACCACAATTGTTGTTATACTTCCAAGCTTAAGTGACATTAAAGGACCATAACGAGTAGACAATTTCGCGAGTGAGCGATGGGGTTTGTCTCCAAGTGCTAAAAGGTTTCCAATGATCGGCAAAGGATAAGGCCCAGGCGGAAGCCGAGAATGATGACGGTTGGAAATTCTGAAACCATAGATTAAAGTTACAAGGAAAGATAGTGCGAGGAGCAATGTCGAATACTCCATTGAAGTGTTGTGTGGTTGTGAATATCGTTATTGCGTACTTGCAATCCTATATATAGGGCTATATGCATGTCCACTAGCACATTTATTTGACTTTTCCTACATGCAATCTTATATATTTGATTTTTAGTACGTAATCTTTTTAGTCCGAAACCGTTATTAATTTATTATCATTATTTGTTCAAACATAAAGGGTCCACTAAAGAAAAGGCATATGGTATTCGTCGTTGCTAATTTTACTATCATCAATGATTTTATGGGATTTAAGTATATATATTAACAACGCTCTACTTTTCAAAAACCTTTTTATCTGTGACACATCATATTTTTTATTAATCTTAAACTATAAAAAAAAAACTATTTCTGAGAACTCTCCCAGGGCACAAAACTTTACAAAAGCTTTTCAATGAAACAAAAGAACAATAGAAAATTAACTAGAAAAGAGAATATGAATTAAAAAACTAGCACCTTTGAAAACCTTCAACCGGTAAAGAATTACAAGCTATTGGCTAAACAACTTAAAAAGCTCTTTTTCCGCAATGCCAAAAAGCTATTTAAAAACTTATAAAACCGTAAAAAAGCTTTTGATAAAGTCATGTGATGTGGATGCTCAAAGATTAGAGAGAAATCAAGTTAAACATTAATTAACACGAGTTAAGATGTGCGTAACACATGCTCACGTAAGTTGATTTTAATTTTGTTTATAGCACAACCAATAATGATCATTTACCAAAATGGCGTGACCATTCACTGAAAGATGTAAATATTGACCCAGATAGTGTCCATTCAATTGTTAATATTACACAAATTTAATTTGGTCTCCTCAAAAAAGTTCAAAACCAACCCTCTATGTTTTATTCCCTTTTATGGGCGTGCAAATGTTTTCTTGTGTTATCAAAATACGAATTTCGTGTATCAAAAGACATCAAATAGAGGCAAAATATCGCATTAGAAAAATGTTATCTAATGAACGATTCATGATTTATCTAAGAAGCATTACACGAAATCTACAAGCTAATACAATGTTTCTTTCATAATCATAGTTGGTGAATATGTGAAATAAAACCAAGAATCTTTAACAAAAAATAATTGTAGTATTTCATAGTGATAATCTTGTTTGTGCCTAGTAGTGGTTACTACATGACATCCAAATTTATAAAAATTAGAGACTATTTGCAAGTAAGTGATCCCTTTTCATCTTCTGAATTGAAACATTATTCACGTAAGTATTCATTGCATGACACATCTATTCATATGATGTATTCCTTCCGTCCCATACCATTTCATATTAAGTATCATTTATTTTCATAGTACACAAAGTTTTACGAAATCATATTAACTACGCTATCTATTAATCAATTATCATATTTAACTCATTAAAGTCTATTTTATTGATCGAAATATAAAGTGAATATTTATTATGAAATATTTTGAAATAGCAAATATGGATGGACACTTAACATGAGATAGATGGAATATATGTTATGTGATAACTTGGTAATTAAATTTATATATCTAATTATTGCATGAACTAGCTTAGAGACCCGTTGACACCGGGTTATTTTTTAAAGAAATAGATAAATGAGATGATAATAAAAGTAATAACGTAAATTTGTTAAATTTAAAATATGTGTGAGTCACAATCGATTTACAACCTTCGTGTTGCCAATCTAAAATAGATTGACTCGAACATAAAATGATGTGTGATTTTAATGATCAATTGAGCTGCTAACAAACCTTGTAACATTAAAAATAATGAACCATAGTATAATATAACGTGATTACACCAATGATACATACATGAACCTTGTTCAAAGACCCGTGGATTCACGTGGTTTTTAAAGAAATATTAAAATGAGATAATAAGAAAACAATTAACGTAAACATGTTCTATTAGTATATGAAAGAAACAATGAGAGCACACGTGAATTATTCGATAATCAATTGAGTTTGTAACAATTAAAATAATAAATGTCCATGCGTTTTCGTCTCCAAATTTGACGGTCTTGAACAGCAAATGACGGTCTTGAAATACAATTTGGATCAACTCCCATTCATTTCAATTTCGGCTACAAAATTTAATGAGTCACATTTTGAAGATACACACTTGTGAAACTGGTAATAGATTGATTTTATTGAAATAACATAAGCATTTTATCATATTTTTCACATCAATGCTTGGACAAATAAGCTTTTCGGTCGACCCAACATGCTTCAACGACTACCAATGCAGTTGTTTAGACCTTTTACCCAAGTCCCTGACCCACTAATATTTTTCACACTGAATGCTTGGACAAACTTGTTTCTAACCCCTCAAGATGTGAAGACGTGAAGCTACATATTTGTCACTTTGGCTCTTAATCGTAAGAATATATATAAGTATATAAAAAAAATTACAAAGGATCATTGACATAAAGCTATAATTGGTATTAACCAAGTTTTGATCAAGAATTCATGAGTTCAAGCTCCACTAAAGATGTGTCTTTGTTTCAAACATTTTAATCAGAAATTGCAAGCTAAATTAATGGTTTATGTCCAACCGAAAACTTCCTTAGTTGTAGCACTTACGGTTGCTATAACACCAAATCTACCTACTTTCCCTATACGAACCTATACTCTTATAACAAATGTACCAAACATAATCAAAACACAACCAAACAACCCCTTAGAATTATTTCGATTCATTATCATATAGGAATGTTAAATTATGTAACCATACCAGCAAAGACATTGTATAGATAAAAAGAAAAAGTTACCAGTTAGCCACTATTAGAAGAATTACCGGAAGTAAACACTTCAAAACAAAATAAAAAGTAAGTGCTGAATTAGGTTAACATAAATAACTAAAGCTATTTCTGAAGTACACCCTGATTAGCTTATCTAAAACAACTTAAGCTATTTCAATAGACCTAAAAGTTTATTTTTTCTATATTGCTAAGATAATAACCGCTCCTATATTAACACATTTGAACTTATTGTGTTTCAAAAATATATGGATCTCCTATGATATCTTTTTTAACCATTCAAACGACGACAAAGAATGACAACTTATTGTGTTTGGATAAGCTTACTTTAAGCAAATATTTTCTGGAATATAAGCTTATTAGGTTGAGGTTTTGAGATTATATAAGCAATTAACTCAAGTTGACACGCTCATAAGTCCACCCAAAAGAACTAAATCACAATAATTCTAACTTTTTTAGATAGTAATATTGGATTATGTTTGGTACATTTGTTATAAGAGTATAGGTTTGTATAGGGAAAGTAGGTAGATTTGGTGTTATAGCAACTGTAAGTGCTACAACTAAATCACAATAATGAACTAACTTTTTTAGATGGTAATATTGGAGTACCACTTTAGATAATTTTTTACCCATTTGACCCGTATCCTTTTCAATAAATTTTATAGTATAACCCATTTATAGACAAAGACATTTATAGACAAAGACAAACTTGTCAAAACTTGTCACCACTAATTAACAGCCAGAATGCACTATAGATGATATAGAATACTTACTTGTAGTAATTGGTTTCTCCGAGAATAGAAGTAAAGTCAGCGCTCAGTGTCAATTTCTGTAAAACAAAATTAACAAACATGATAACTGATGTAAATACATTGTTCGTATCTGCAATATAATAAAATGTTCAGATCTTCTCATCATGATAGTAATTTTGGAGTACCACTTTAGATTATTTTTGAACCATTTGACCCGTATCCTTTTCAATAAATTTTATAGTATAACCAGTTTGACCCGTTAGAGATACACATACCCAAAATCAGCCCATTTATAGACAAACTGGTCAAAACTTGTCACCACTAATTAACTGCCAAAATGCACTATAAATGATATAGAATACTTACTTGTAGTAATTGGTTTCTCCGAGAATAGAGGAAAAGTCAGCACTCAGTGTCAAGTTCTGTAAAACAAAATTAACAAACATGATAACTAATGTAAATACATCGTTCGTATCTGTAAATACATCACGTAATATAATGATTAAATTAATAAGTAAGTATAAAAGAACTGAAAATTGAGTGGTGTTGCATATTTCCAATCTATCGATAAGTGACAAAATACTAATTCAATTTGTGTTGTTTGTACTCCCTTTTAAGTCTAAACACAGGATTCGAACATAAGCTACATCTTATTATGGAATCGAACAAAAAATTAGATAAAACATCAACTGAAGATAGCGGAGCCAATTTTACTCAAAGCGAACAAAAATGTGAAAGTATCATTCATGCTATTTAATTAAGTGTATCAGGATACATAGTTAGGATAGTCGTTGAGATAATAAGCATTATCGATTTAAATGGTATGTGGAAAGGTTCTGGTAGTGGTGAAATTGCTCTAATTTCCCTACTTTTTATCCACTTTTACATATATTCAGACTCCTATTCGTTAGAAATAATTGGTGGCTGATTAGATTTTATACATTACATGTTAAATTTACGATTTTTCTTAAGAGTGGCCAGTTTGTTGGTCAAGTATTGTTGAAATAGGCGATGATGGTGAAATTGCTCAAAAGTTTCTTTTATTTGCTGTATTGTTGTTAAGTTCAGTTGAGGAGTTTAAGTTAAGTGACTTGGTATAGCAATTGTAATGCATTTCTAAGAACCAATCCCACATTTATTATACAATACCCGAGTATAATAGTTTCTGAAAATTTAAGGCTTGAGACCTACATGAAAGAGTTAGAAAACAAACCTAGTTGCTTTATTTCTTATATTTATAAACTTCTATTGATAGATAGGAAGAGCTCTCGACACTGTAAATAAGCTAATTACATAGGTAGTGAAAAAGAAAGAAATAAACCTCATCATCCAAGAACGAAGAGATTTTCTTGGTTAATAGGAGTGATACACTTCAGACGTAATGTAGATTTCTGATCCAACTTCCTTGATGGATGATGATGAGTCTTTAACCAATCCCAAACGCCACCTAACCTTACCATCTGATGCTCCAAGCCATGCCCTTGCAAAGACACATATAAAGAAGGGTAACGTTAATCATTTTAAACAGGAAAAACATCAATAACTACTACTGGCATGGAAAACAATATACATCTCTTGTAGCCACCTGAGAATTGGATTGCCTCCATCGAGAAACCATTACAATCACAAAGACATACTGAATTCAATGCAGAAAACTTTTAGAAATTTTTTCCTCCTTTTATGCTCATGTATAGCATACATGTTGTTTCGTGACATTGCCTTGAAGGACTCGATTGCATTCACCAATGAGCTGAGCTGTGAG
This sequence comes from Chrysanthemum makinoi, assembly GCA_910596185.1. Lineage (NCBI taxonomy): Eukaryota > Viridiplantae > Streptophyta > Magnoliopsida > Asterales > Asteraceae > Chrysanthemum > Chrysanthemum makinoi. Next base: position 127,927,634 of record OU343218.1, read on the forward strand.
CTTAAATAAGGAGTTGGGTCTTCACTTTAGAAAAATGTTCACCTGGTATGCCAACAGTTTCTACCAATCGGCTATCTTCCATTTATATCAGCAGTAAAGCTTAACATCCTTATCCACGTTGGCTTTCTAAAAACAAATTATTCGACAGAAAAAGCATGTTTGAAATTTAGAAACATTAACATTAAAGTTACATATTCTAACCATCAATAACTATAACTTTTACCTCAATTTCATGCTTACAGATTTCTTCTTTGTTAGCTTCTGATATTGCACTTCATTTCACCTCAAATACAACGACAGCTAAGCGAAAACCAATAAAACATTTTAAGATAATCCAAAAAGTGAGTGCATGATTGAACATATCATAATCCAAGAAGTAAGATAATCACCGAATTTGTACTACGTTATTATGAGACTATTATCAACAATATGAAAGCTAAAACTTTAAAGGGGTGTTTAGCTCAGCTTACATGACAGGTTTATAAGCTTCTATTGAAAATTTAATTAACCCATAAGCTCATTTTTATGGATAGATAAGCTCATTTCTATTAAAAGCTATTTTACATAAACATCAAAATTTAATAAGCTTTATAAGATCATTATTAATGACTTATGGCCTTGGTAGCTTATGCAGTCTTATTACATAACCTCATATGCATAAGCCATTAAAATGAGCTTATAAAGCTTGTCAGTTTTCCAATAAGCTAATAAGCCTATCAAATTAGCTAAAAAAACAAATAAGAGTTACTTACACTTGGTCGGATTATCAGCTCCTTTGAGTACCTCACCTATAAATTTTATAAAATGATTAGTTTCTACTGCATAATTTTGAATAAAGGTACAATAGGTTTCTACTGCATAATTTCTTACTTAGAGAAATAGACTAAAAATGCATAATTGTTATACCTAACTAAAAGTCAATGAGATGGTTATCTCAGATAATAACTTACAAAAAATATGCATTATTACTCTATCCCTTTACACATAGATCTGCAGTATATTATTCAGATAGTGAAAAATCATGACCTTTTTCGATCAAAGAAGAACCATGATCTTGATTAAGTTAAAATGACTAATACTAATTCAGGTTGATTAGGAATCCATGTTTGGAACTTTGTTATTTCTTTCGCAAACCTTTAAGTGTTTCGCAATACATTTTAAAAGTGGTTATAGTAATAAGATTAACAGATATGTGCATGAGATAGCATCCTAATTTGCTTCTAGGTTCTTATAATTTCGTTTCTTAAGGATTTACATGTAAAACATATGATTGGAATATTATAAAGAGTTTCATTGCGACTAACTAAACTGGTTATTTGACCTCTTAAGTAGTTTACTCTCAACTGGTTATTTGAACACTAAACTGATTATTTGACCTCTTAAGTAGCTACTATAATGAGTTTCGTTGCGACTAACAAAACATATTAAGCGTCTCACTTACCAACTTTTTGCCAGACAATATATTAGCTTTAGTTGGAGGGCAGTAACTTAGATTCAGGAACGAACACTGAAATGAAAACACAGAGAAGAGAATATCATTACATAGAGGTAGCCAAATCTATATGTCTGATCTTTGTGTATGTATTGCATAGCTACCTGTTAAAAATGGGTTGTTGAACTTCCATGACCAGATTTTGACGATACCATGCTAGCTAATGACTCTACAAACACCACTTCAGCCTGTAACAAAGCGAAATTTATATCTTACTATGTAGAAAAGTGAATAGAGTAATAGGTAAACTTATGACAAATAATAAACAAATTTGTATCTCCTTGTGACCTATTGCAAGCCATTTTGCATAATCATCAACTACGTGCTATCGTGAAGTACTACTAACTCCATCATGATGTTGAGAAATCCCTAAAGCATCACCCAAAGAGTCCCGTAGTGGGCCCTGCTCTATTCATTCCCTTCAATACTTCCAATTATCTTTGTTGCCTGATATTTAATGAAATTAAACTTGCAAATTAGGCTTGACATATCACAAAGAACATATACTTTATACATTGTGGCTTAAACATGGTGTGATAATCAATAAAAAAAATAGAGTATGTTATTAAAGAGAACTTGAATAAAAATGTGAGTATTTACCTGGTCAATAAGTAGACACACCCTATTTATAATAGTAAAAACCATGGTTGCAACGGTTGTTTGATGATTGTATTCTTCACATTTCTCAGCACCTTTATGCTCCTATAAGCATGAGATTAAGAAGAGCGTATTGAGCATGTGAGTTTATCTATTTAAGAGAATAACTAAACAAGCTATCTTTATGATTTTGTTTTTTACATTAAATGCCATGTATAATTGATCATTTGATGTCTCACACTCTCACCAATAGAGCAGCTCAAACAATAATCAGAGTAAAATGATATGAGCTACTCATTTATAAGAGTCTCAAGGAATTAAATAGTCCTACTGAGTAAAGAGTTCGTTCAGTAATAAACTGTTCATTCCTTATTTGAAATTCAGCTCAATGTAATTGGGTTGTCCCATATAATCCTCTCCATCACTACATGTATTTATAATTTACATCATGTGAGTACACTTTTGCTGACATGACACTTGAACAAAGGGTAGCACATATTAGCTAATTCTTCGGGCTTATGGGCTTATCTGAAGATTGAAAAAGCCCTAAAGGTCACTTTGTCCGTCTTATGAGCTCATCAACTTTGGAGCTTATGGATTTTTTAAATCCATAAGCTCAACTTGATAAGCCCGTATGCCAGAAAAAGTAGACCTTATAAAATTTTCCAAACTTCAGTTAAAGCCCATAAGGGTGGAATATAAGCTAATCCAAACACCCGCTGAAGTTAATCTAAAAGACTAAATCCTATATTAATTCACAATTCTTTCAGAAGCCCTTAAAACCTAAAAAAACTAATTATTTACACTGACACAGATCACCCGTGCAAAATCAAAGTTGCTCTCCAACAACCAATTCAACTCACTACTCACCACGTTGTTCCATTTACACTACTTGTCATTCATTTCAGTTATCAGAAATTAAAAATAGCCATCAAATCAACTTCTTATTTAAAATAACACCAAGCTATAATTGCTCGGTAAGAACTCATATATTTAGAAAAAACCATAACAAACATATCAGACGCATACCTTTCTATAAGAAACATAAATTTCATGATTGTGGGCTAATGGTTTTTAGTTGGTCCATCCAACCTTTTGATGACTCTATGTAGTGTGGTTGCCCCTTTTTTCACGACTTTAGATGTGCTTGACAGTCCATTGTAATAATCATTTCCGTGATAAAGCTTGCTTCGCACTGAAAAAGGATCAACGTATATATAGCACATTAAGAGCATAACATTTTAACACCTTAAAAAGTTATGTGCTTGACAATCAATTTAAAAGATTTATAAAAAACTTGTTTGTAGGTCGACCTTCCTAATTTGCTACTTCTACAAACTACAAAATCGTGTCGGCTCACAAAATATAAGTCAAGCAAATACAGGAGATCATTTACCTTATTCTTAATGCCGCTGGATCCGAGCTTTCAAAGAATCAGAACATTCGTTCCACTTGGAGATATCTCTAATCTCCTTGCAAGCACCGAGTTATTGCTCTAGAGGATTTGTAACCCATGTGCACAAATCTTGTGGAGGAAGAATGAAGATGAAGAGGAGCAGGACGATTTCAATAGAGTTATTACTATCCGAAAATAATTCAGAAGGAGCGTTTGACTAAAAGATTGGTTATACTGAGATTTTAATTTGGAAATGGCAAAACATTAAAGGCAAATTTGTGCTTTAGTCGGTTGTATTTAGAAGCTAAATAAGGTAGGGTATTAAACCAATTTTTAATGTAGGGTGCTTAGTAGGCTTGCACAAAAGCTTATTTTATTTTTTTATTTTATTATTACAACCATCTCGTTATAAAAAAACCCTAATTCTCTCTCCCCTTGGGAGAAATCCGGCCGCCACCCTAAACTGTTTTTCCGGCCATATTCAAAACCAAATCGCCTCTCTCGTCCTTTTCTAGGATATGCAATACGATTTTTGGGATTAGATATTCTTTTTTAGGGTGGTTGGTTCATTATTCTCTTTATCTTTTCGGATTTCTCTTTGGTTTGATGGTCGGAAACCCTAATTCTTACGATATGTTTATTAGGGTTTCATTTTATAATCGCCCCTTGATTCTAAGTCGGTTCTCTCGATTCATATATATGGGGTCGATTGGGTTTATGTGTGTCAACGCCTATATAATGATTTGTATATGCCGTGAATCACGCAAGTTAACCCTTGTTAGGGTTTTGATCGATACCTGCATGTTCTATCCGTGGTTTGTCGATGTAAGTGGGTTTGGAGAGAGTGGTAAGTCAAGTTTTTAGGGGTCTTGTTCAAAACCTTAACCATCACAGATTTACATTCATTCATACTATTGGGTCTGTGATCGGAGGTTGGAACTGGGTTGCGACTAGGGTTTGTAAACCCTTTGGTTTATCTACCTCTATTTGGCCTTGTTCTATTACCGCTCGTAGATCATTCCCGTGGATTGCTGATGTGTTCTTTTTCTTGGGATGCTATACGAATATATTGGAAGTTAGGGTTTTGGTATACCCTGTTATTGAGTGTGTACTCGATATACTATACTGTTGCTACCATGGGGTGACGATCATGGGAGCTGCTAATGAGTATGTTGATGGGAAGTTAGGTTTTGTTTACCCTATTTATGTTCTCTTTCTCAGGCTTCATGCTACCCGGGTGATGATTGGTTTTGTGATGAGTTGTTCGCTATCGCGATATCGAATTTCGAATCGCTTTCATGATTAGTGGTCCGCTATACTAGCGATTTGGTTTGCCTATTCGGGGAATTGTGCGTGGCCGCTATCTCAATCCTCGCTTGTGATCATGTAAGCCATGTCTTTATTTCGTAGTTAGGGTTTCTAAACCCTATTTTTCGCCTATGATTGATCAAGATACATTGTGGTTTCATTCTTAGCTAGAGTTTTACTCCATTAAAATTTGTAGCAGATGAGGTATTGGATCAAGTTGTAGTATTGGTTTGGTCATTTTGATCAATGGAAGTTTGGTGTAGTTGTTTGGTGTGGATTGGAGTTGCTCTAGTTCTACCATTGATAAAGCCGCATCGTTGATAAGTATGGACATCTACGACGACTTTGGAGAATCAAGTTTTTTTGTCTTGAGTATTTAATTTGTAAATTTATAGTCGTTGTAGTTTAATGTTCATTTATTTGTTATAAGAGTGGTGTGTCACTCTTATATAGTGGTTATTTGTTAGTGTCCTACGGGACTTTTGTGTTTCTAAGTGCCTATGTAACGTGCTGTGATATGGGACTCACCCATATCCGTTGTACTTAAACGTTTTTTGGTTAATTTATTTACCAGGGTGCAGGATTACTCCCCTTTACCCAAAAAAAAGCTTATTTTATTATATATAATAGATGTGTTAGAAATTCAAGAGGTAATTAAATTTAGAGTAAACTACACCATTCGTTTTTGTGGTATACGTTGACCATCAATTATCGTCCTTTGACCAAAAAAATTGCACCGTTGGTCCTTAACTGCGAAACGTGATTTATAGTTAGTCCCTCCCTCTAACGGACCCTCACTAACAGTCGTTAAATCTATAGAAACAAGGGTATTTTGGTCCTTTTACTATTTCTCCTTCTACTTCATCTTCTCTACTTATCATCACCTAAACCAACTCCAAATTCATACTAATTTTCTGACCACTTATCATAAAAACGAACAAAATATTTCATCAAAACAAAATTTCTCTAGAAAAATTTTCATTAAAACAAGACATTGTCAAATAAAATATTTTTCATCACCATCTTCCTTACTTCTTTGTTCTTGAAACCATCAAGATCATATCCTTTTTACCCAAAATCTAATGGTTTAATTCCTACATCAAGATCATATCCTTTTTACCCAAAATCTAATGGTTTAATTCCTACATCATCATCACAGTCACCTTTCACCTTTTTTAACAACTTTAATACAAACCCTAATCATAGGTATAATCACCTTACACCTCTTTTATACCTTATGACACACTAACAACCACCACCGATCCGATGAGACCACCGATCCGATGAGACCACCGATCAACCAACGACTACTACAAATCCGATCAAACCACCAACCACGGCCATTGTCGGCACCGCTTTCCTCGCTGCCAAACCACCCACCACCACCCTTTCTTCATCTTTCCCAATAAACAAAACCCCTTAATCAATTTCATATTCCAATAACAAATAAACACTCACCTAAAACTTTTAAGATCAAGGCTTTTTCACACATTGATTCATGATCATCAATTGGTGACGGTGGTGGTAGGTTTCTTTGATAAATTTGATTTGATATGGGGTTTGTTTTAAATTTAAGTTGTTTATTAAAATTTATGATGTGAGAGTGTTAAAAAATAAGGATAGAAAATTTGTAGAGGACATTTGAAGATGGTGGTGAGGGTCAACTGGGGTGAGCGCCGATGGTGGTGGGTTTTGTAAGATTTGTACAACCAATGAAGTGGGTGTGTGGTGGCTTTGAGATGTACAAGGATGTATGTTGTAAGTTGGTCATGTGTGAAAGAAAAAAAAGATTAGGTGGTTGTTGAGGGAAATGTAACGGTGTGTTAAGGTCTCGCAACACCGCAGATCTAAGGCTTAAGATGAATAGAGGAGATGGTGTAGTTTACTCAATAATTAATTGAGGTGTGTGGTGTGGGAGGAAAGACAAATATACCTTCACTTAAACAAAGCTTAACGCCTGCTACTCACACCGCTTAGGGTGAGGACCAACGCCGAGTAACGTTTCGCAGTTAAGGACCAACGGTGCAATTTTTTTGGTCAAAGGATGATACTTGATGGTCAACGTATAACACAAGGACGAATGGTGTAGTTTACTCTTAAATTTATACTACCCCTGTCCCATATTAATTGTCCTGTTTTGACTTTTTAAGTCTTACTTTATTAACTTTGACCTTAAATATTTTTATTTGTGTTATATAATATTTAATAAAAATTATACCAATAAAAAACACATTTAAAACTCAATCTATTCATACATTTTGCATCAAGTATTATATAACACAATTAAAAATATATAAGGTCAAAGTAAGAAATAAAAGACTTTGAAAATTCAAAGTGGACAGTCAATATGAGACGGAGGGAGTATTATGTAATTATTGCATGAATGTGTTAGAAATTCAAGAACTCTTGCTTTTATGGATTAAATTGCAAGTGAAATATTTGATTACGTTTTAATAATATCTCGATAGTCTCCATCATGGAAAAAGGAGTTTGAAATTGCTCAATGTTTCCGTGTATAAGTTTTGAATGTTGAATATGATATATAAACAATTACTCCGTAATTGTTATTGTTGAATATGTAAAAGAGTTTAACGGCTGTCATTAATGACGGTTAATAGTAATTTTTCATGTTTCTCCGAAGGCTCCCTTCTCGGGAAATGATTTGTACACTTCAAAAATTGATTGGGACACTCAAAACTGTGAATTAAACAGTTATACTGTATATATATTGTGCTTTAACAGGTTGCACATTAGAGTGTGCAAATCAAAACAAAATGTGTACAAATGATCTCCCTTCTCCAAATAGACCAAATTTGACACTTTATGTGTAACAGTATAAATGGCGGCTGTCATAACTGCTTTAAATTTGTCTTGCCTTAGGCGGCTCATTTTTAAAGGGACCTACTAATCTTGCACCCCCTAAAAAAATTTTAGGGGGTGTTAAAGTTTCCGTGCCAATCATTGAGATATTGGTCCTTTTTTTTGTACAAGTTTTTTTTAACTTTTACTCTTTATTTTTTTTGTCACTTTTTTATACAAGTCTTTTTTTACTTTTACTCTTTTATTTCTTTTATAAAAGTAAGATTTTTACTTTTTATTTCTTTTTTATCAATAAAGTATATAACTTTTTACAAGTTTTATTTATTTTTATTAATCGCTTTAAAACTTAAAAAACGTAGTCGGAAATTTTTGAGGCTCAGCCGAAAGGTTGCAAAAGTGAGATTTTATCTCACTTTGCCGTCCATTCGGTTTTCATCATCGCCTCGGAAAATTTTTAGGCTCAAAAATCATCATCGCCAAGTATTTTTCATCGACAAAGTTCACATTCACAATAAGAAAGATTCTCAACCGTGCATAAAGCAATTCACTAACAAGAAAGATTCTTGATCAATCTGCTTCCTTCGTTATAAAGAATATCACATTCACAATTCACAGCTCATACCACAAAGAAGCAATCACAGTTCATACCACAAAGAAGCAGCAATCATTAGAAGTTTCAGATACGCAACCATTAGAAGTTTCAGATACGCAACCATGGCTCAAAAATACCAAGTTCAGATACGCAACCATGGCTCAAAAATTCCAACCGCCATGGCTCAAAAAATTTCCAACCGCCATGGCTCAAAAATACCATAGAAATATTTCCAACCGCCATGGCTCAAATACCATTTCCAACTCACATGGCTCATTAAATAAACTTAAACAAACACCTTATTAGGAAAGTACCTAACACAAGTTAATTTTACGGTGTTTGTTTGCTTATTTACCGCTTATGACTTTCATTAAGCCAAAAATACCATGCGCATAATATGAAAATACCGCAACTCAAGAGATGAATCTTGTAAAGCTAATCTTTTGTCAAACCAAGAAAAACTCAATTTGTGCATGTTTTCGCTTATTTTTGGCTTATGTTTTCGGTTTATTTTTGCCTCACAAAAACTGAGCCAAAACAACCAAAACAACCATGAGCCAAAATGTACCAAAAACAAGAGTTGCAACGACGCATGAAATGGTTCATTTAACAACTATCATAAACTTCAAAACCAAAAAATAACCACTATCATAACCACTATCATAAACTTCATCCATACATAACCACTATCATAAACTTCAAAACCAAAAAATACCATGCGTACAATATACCAACTTCAAAACCAACTGCATCCATATATACCATGCACCTCATTAGACCAACAACAACATCAACCCATATACCATCACGAAAACCGAATCTAAAACTTTAGATCTAGGGTGCGCTGGTGAGAAATACCGCGCGTGCTCTATGTTAAAATGATCACCTTTTCCCGATCTATCGTTTGGTATATGGGGTGAAAATATCCGGTGGTGCGTGGCCGGAAACATTTGTAGTTCAGGAAGGTTAGTAGCAAATAGAGAGAGAGAAGAGAGATAAAAGAGAGTATCAATTGAGAGAGAGAGAGTAAAGATGGGGTGAAGATAGAGTTAGTATCCCCAAGTGGGTTGGGTAATAATGTATGCACCCGGTTTTCAATCAAGGGTTTTTTTTTTTTTTTTTTTTTTCAAAAGTAAAAGTTATTTGTAAAAAAAAAGTAAAGTTTGTAAAAAAAAAAAATAAGGTTTGTTAAAAAAGTTATTTGTAAAGTAGTTAAAAAAGTTATTTCAAAAGTAAACGAATTTCATGCGTAAGGTTTGTAAATTTATGTAAGGTTTGTTAAAAAATTTGTTAAAAAAATAAAAGTAACAATAAAAATAAAACTAATATGAAAAAATGTAACAATAAATAAAGTTGTATTTTTTATAAAAGTTTGTTAAAAATAAAAGTTCTTGTGTTTTTATTTTTAGGTGTTCGAATGAAGATGCTTTAATTGATTGGGTGAAATCTACTGCTGAATCAATTGGTTTTCTTATTGTTAAAGGAAGAAGTAAAACAGATAGGGGCTATAAGTACTCTATCGAATTGTTGTGTTCTAGATATGGGACGTCTGCACGTGAAGGTTTAGAAGATGAACTTGAACGGCAGAGTAGTACCGCTAAAATTAATTGCACCGCTAAAATTATAAGTACTCTCAGACTTAAACGAAGGACCTAACGAAGGACTTAACGAAGAACCCCCACAAGGCACCGCAGAAGCTACACAAAACCTAAAAGTCCTGTATAAATAAAGAATCATGCGAGACACGCTTCTTATGTGAGAGCCTTCTAACGTCCCTGCACTTAAACGAAGGACCTAACGAAGGACCTAGCGAGGGCGAACTTTAAGACACCACTTGTACGCTCCGATAACTTTAGCGAATATTGTATGACTGAAATTCCATTGGTTTTTCGACGCTGGATCATGGGGATCTTTAACGTGGAGGGTGATGGAAATTGTGGCTATCGAGTCGTTGTCGTAGGTCTTGGCCGCCATCAAGAAATGTGGCCCGTGAATTCGAGCTCTTGCCGAGAGGTAGACAATAACGAGGAAGTTTACAGGAGCCGTGGGGTAATTCTTTTACATCTATACGTAACTCGATGAATTGGTTTAGGGTGCAAAGACCTAAGTATTGGATGACTATGCCGTAACCGGGAGTGGTTATTGCTACAGCTATTAACCGTCCTATTGTATGTATAACCAATTCACAATCTCTTTTGTGTCTTCCGCTAAGAGGTTCTCCCGATCTGCCAGAAGTATTGTCTCCGGTTGTGATTCTTCGTGTGGGGAACAACGAATGTGCTCACTTCGTTCTTGCGCTTTCTTGATGAAGACTTACCACTCCCGTATAATCACCCACAATGGAGACATTTTAGAAATGCCGAGGCCGCGCCATGGGAACATGTGTTTGCTCAACGACAGAGGATGTTAAGATATACGTAGAAAATAGTTATTGATTTATATTGTAAATGACACAACATGTATAGACGACATCGATTTATATTGTAAATGACAAAACATGTATAGACGATTACCGATTTATATTGTAAATGACAAAACATGTATAGACGACATCGATTTATAGCAAACGAATCGTCATCTTTTGTTACAGATTTCTTAGTTTCTAGTTATATTGTAATTTTGTGAACCATGTATCAACTATTAATCTATAACAAGATTGGTTCTTGTGAACCATGATATTACTAATTTATGTTGTGAATAATTATACAAATTCTTTTGGCCAGATGCAACAACAAAATCCTTACTTGTGTCGTTGTCAACGTGGATTAATAATTGAAAGAACATCCCACCAGCCCAGCATCGTGGTCTCAAGTATTATGCATGTCCTTTCTCAAAGGTAAATAATTAAACGTTTGCTTATTTGCGTAAATATATCAATAACTTGTTTGTTTAGAATACATTTCTTATAATTGTTTCGTCATGTAACAGCCAAGGACTAAAGACTATGGGTGTCGATACTTCATGTGGAAGGAAATATTTCAACAAAAGTACTTTGGTGAAGCCTTCTTCAACGCAGTTGCTCAAACCGCTAAACTAAAGATACAACGATCAACATGCTATTGGTCAAAAAACAATTTGTTGCGCAAAAATAAAGGCGTTGGAGGCATCACCGAATTGGCAAGAAATCCAGTTGATCACGCATGTCGGTCGAGTGGAATACTCTATGAGCTTATAGATGACATTAATAATCTTCATGTGGAGTAGATTTCGTTGTAATATTGAAAACATTGTTGTTTTACTTGTTTAATGTTTTATTGTTATTGTTTAATTAAATGGAAACAAACACACAATTAAAAAACATAACGTAAAATAAATATCATATAAAAACACTACACAATTAAATACACTATACATATAAAAACACTACACAAATAAATACACACTATATATACTCTACAAATAAAAACACTATATATATACATTACACAAATATAAATTATACACAAACTCAAAAAACAAAAAAAAAAAAAAAAAAAAAAAAAAAACAACCAATCATTGGGCCAATGATTGGCCAATGATTGGCCTACTATGGGGTGCAAAGGAAGGATTTCATGGGGTGCAATATTAGATCACCCCTTTTTAAAATAGGGTTAATACAAACATCGGGTTTCGGGAGTAATACTTTAAATTTGGCTAATGATTTGTACACTCTCATTTCTTATTTGCACACTTCAAATTGTGCAATAAGCAGTTGTACATTTATCATATGCTGCATCATCAGGTTGTACATTTGAGTGTGCAAATAAAATTTAAGAGTGTGCCAATCAATTCTCTTAAATTTGTCTTGCCATAGGCGGCTCATTTTTAAACATCGGGTTTTGGGAGGTAGTAGTATATATGCAGGTTATTGACTGATAGTCTTGATGTTTATGTATTCCTAATTAAATACTCAATACTCCACGATTTCGAGTTGTATATATTTGACTAGGGTGTAAGGGTGTCATTAAAGTCGGGTTAATTTAACTCGAACCCGATAAGTTTTATAAAGTCGGATTTAATATGGTTGAAAAAGCTTATCGGGTTTATTGGATCCGAACGCGATAACATGATATTATTATCGGGTCGGGTTAGAGTTGAGTAATATATCTTATCAGTTATCGGGTCAACCCGATAAGACCTCAAAAATATTATTATATATTTTTTTTAGTAAAGGTTTAGAAGCATTATTTACATTGACAATCTGTTAAACGTATGCCATAATTCATTACTGCCTACTTGCTGGCAAATGCATGATCTTATTTTTGTTATGAGTTTTCATTTTTACAAACTGTAGCATCGCTAACATCTTCCATTCACAGATTTTTTTGTTTCTTTCATTTTTTTGTTCTTATGGCTTGGTGTGTGTAAAACATCATGTATATCTATATTTCTTGGTCTTAGTATGATAATTTCTCAAAGTAGAAACTGATATCATTGAACATGTAAGAATTATCTTCGATGACTTTTTTTCTGAACGGCGATTTTTATTAAACTAGCAAGCCGCTAGAAAACGGGAAAAATATTTACAATTTGGAACAAACATTAACCAGATCAATTGTCCAGTCAAGCCAACAAGATTGAAAATTCTTACTTCTATGAGAGATCCACAAATGAGAGAGAAGCTTGATATCATCGCCTATTGTGTCCTTCCTCGGAGGCTTCATGTCAAAGCATAACATGTTCCTAAAGTGCCATATGGACGAAAGAGTAGTTTGAACGACTGCATCAAAGTATTGAGCAATTTTGGAAGGAAAATTGTTGGAATCAGCCCATGAAATCAAGGAGTGGAGATCTTTTGGGTAGTCAACAAGTCCCTGCCATTTACAAACCATAACCCAAGCATATTTTGCAACTACTTAATCCACCAGGAGGTGTTGTGATGTTTCGAGAGCATCATCACATACTAGGCAACGTAATGAGTCTAATTCAATCCCTCTTTTATCTAGGTTACACCGAGTAGGAATTTGGTCCAAACACAATCTCCAAGTAAGAATATTAATCTTTATAGGGATAAGGTTGTTCCAGCGGATTTCCTCGACAACAGATAATAAGATAGTCTTTTCATGTTTCCGACTTTTCGCATCGAAGAAACAATGTACTATTTGGAAGGGGTTAAACCAAATTCCCAGCAATCAGTAAGAGATGATGGAACAAAATTAAGCAGAAGATTGCAAAGCCCATTAAATTTTTCTAGTTCAACTCCGTTTCTTATGTGCCTCCTCCAAGCCCACCTTGAGTTGTTGATCCATTACTTAACACACAACGATCCATGATTCTGCACTCTTTAGTGGATTCAAGAAAGAAAAGTCTGGGAAAAAGGTGTTTCATGCACTGATCACCTAGCCAAGTATCGTTCCAGAAGGATGTTAAGGCACCATTACCAATTTTTCGTTTGAGAATAAAATGCAAGTTGATGCTTAAACCCTACAAGGTAGTTATCCAAATCAATTATATTCTTCCAAGTGCTTTGAGGTGTATGAGTTGAGGGGTTAATCAAGCTGAGACCTCCATTGGACCCATAATTGGAAGTTATTACAAGTTTCCAAAGGGCATTAGAATCCATATCCGAATTAAATCGCAACCACCATTTAGTTAGCATTGAAAGGTTTGAGGCAAGAAGACTTCCAATACCGAGACCACCACTCTTAGTGGGAGAGCAAAATGCCGAATCAAGTCATCCATGAATCTATTTCCTCCATTTCACACTAAAGCCCATTTGACCCATAATGTTGTCTAAGAATTTCCAATCGAGAGAGTCGCAAGCCTTTTCAAAGTCAACTTTCAAAATAAGGAGTCTTTCTTTTTTCTTGTTAGCCCATGCTAGGATTTCGTTCACCATTAAAGGCCCATCGACAATTTGTCTTCCTTGAATAAACGGCGTTTGAACTTCACTAACAATCGAATTGATCACTTGACTTAAACGATTGGTGAGAACTTTAGCTATCACCTTATATTAGCAACCAATGAGACTTATGGGTCTAAAGTCTTTAAGGTGAAGCGGGGTCATGAACTTTCCGGATTAGGGCAATAAAGGATGAGTTGCATCCTTTAGGAATAAACGCATCAATTTTAAACCTTTTCACCATGTCGATGAAGTCAACACCAACCTTATCCCAAAATTATTTGATGAATTTAAATGTAAATCTATCGGGCCTGGGCGCCTTATCACCCCCACAACACCAAACCGCTTCTTTAATTTCTAAGTTGGTAATTTGGGCATCAAGTAAGGACACTTCAAAGTAGGATAAGTTTTTAAATAGGTTACTTGTTAATTTTGGGCGATTGGTGGTGGTGTCTTGGAATTTGTTTTTATAGAAGTTGAAGATGTTGAAGGTGACTAAGGTAGGATCTGTGATCCAAGAGCCATGGATAGATATGCCATTGATTCTAGAACGTGAAAATTTGTTGTTGATGATTCCATGGAAAAATTTGGAGTTTTCATCTCCTTCAATTGCCCATTTTACCTTTGCTTTCTGTTTGAGGTCGAAAATTTTCCAGTGCTCGAGGTCTTCTAAAGCTTTCAAATGCGACAACCGGTCAACGATGTCAAGATCTTCCAAGGGACCATTTTCGGCTTTAGTTTCCTTGAAATTCACTTTTTCTTTCAAATAATCAATCAAGCAATCTTGCTTCTGAACTTGAGTTTTCCGCCAATCATGAATCTTTATCTTTAAGTTTTTGAAGTTTACATTTGAGATCAATTTTCGGGTGAGGTGGAGGATAGGTGATTCAGTAGGAGGAAGCCAACCAAGCGAAACGTCATTTGAGAACTCATCATTTAAAATCCAAGAATTAAAGAATTTAAATGGTGTTGGGCCGTAGTCAATGGAGTCTGTTTTGAGTAATAGACGACAATGATCTGAGAGGTAATGTGGGAGAGCTGTAAGAGTGGCATTTGACCACAAGGAGGTGAAGTGTTGAGAGACAAGGATACGGTCAAGTTTACTTAGTTTGGTACCATGTTTGTTTATGCGAGTGAACAATCTACCACCTATTGGAAGATCAATAAGCTCGGTGTCTTCAATGAATTCATTAAAGAGTTTAGCACCCGTTACGCAAAATTTAGTTCCCAATCTTTCATAATCAAATCTAACCTCGTTAAAGTCACCGAGAAAAATATATATGCCGTTGAAGTTTCTTGTAACATCGTATATCTTTTTCTACAGTACACGTTTGTTGTTAATATCTTGTGGAGCATAAATCACAATCACGAGGCAAGTGATATTAAGGTTAACCCATTCTTCATGGACTGCCAGAAACCCGTCTTCACTATCAATGGTCTTAAGCTTTTTGAATAAAGAATCATTCCATACTGCAATTATTCCCCCTGAATTCCCCTTTGATATCTGGTACCTGTACATGCACAAACACAAAAAAACATACATATATTTGGCTTTATTGGTTAGTTTTTGGTCTTTTGGGTCCGGTTTTGATAAAGAAAAGGTATGTGTTTTCACACATACCAAGATTTCATTGAGTTCTAATCCATCATCATACAAGTAGTCATCATCTCCATCATCCTCATCTTTTCCTTCATCATCTGTGTTATCCTTATCAGTAACGTATTCATTGTTAGTGATAATGCTCAAATTGTACATGTTTTTAGTAGCATTATACGTGCTTTTATGTATGTTATTTGGTTATAATCATATGATTTTGTTGCTTAATCGTATCAAAGTGTGTATGCTAGTTCATTTATAGCCAAGTACTGGAAAGTGGAGAAAAAGACGGAAAAAGAAGTGAAAAACGAAGATTTATGCATGTACGAAGAATTCCCAATAAAAGAAAGTCTTGTGGAGTATATTCGAGAAGATAAATTCATCAAGATAGTGGCCCAAAGACTCAAGAATAAAGTTCAATAAGGAAAACGAGAAATAAATGAAGAAAAGAAGCTTAAACGAAGAAATTATGGAAGCCTCGTTGTTCCCGACACACCTTCACCATTTTGGCCCAACTTTTGCGTATGAACTCGGAATTAGGTGATTCAAGCGGCCATGGAACCGGAAGAGAAAGATCTACAATTTTGGCTTTTCACCTTTGCTGTTAAATGCCTCCAACCGATCTGTCATGCCCCGCAACCGATTCGACTGGAGGTCAGTTGAGAAGACCAGCCGATCGGATGAAGCCTAAACCGATCGGATGGGAAGCCCTGAATAGCCATTTCTTCATCACTAAGACTCCAAACTTGTTCCAAACGATTCTAGGTCCTTCCTACATGTATTATAGTCCCTTCCAAGCTCCTTGGTGACCAAGAAATGCATTTATAACCCCTAGGCTTGGAAGTAGTATAAATAGAGGCCTTTGCAACCATTTCTATGCACCCCCAGCTTAAGAGAACACATCTACTCTCAACCTCTCCACCACAAAAGTGTGAAATTCAAGCCTCCACTCTTAAGGACGAATTTCCACCAACTTATCTTCCCCAAAAGACCACAAACCTCTGCCAAATTCGTGTAGTGTGCTCAAGGGCTGATGAAGGAGTTTGGATATGATTTTTCGGCTTGGTAGAACTATTTTAGTTGATTGGAGGCTTGAAGGAGTGTTATAATCCTTCACCCTTACCTAATGTAATCTTACTTTAGGTACATCTTTGTTACTTTTATGATGTTGAATTCTATTATTTATGTTTGGTTCTTTAGTTATGTTGATTATGTGATTCTTGTGATGTGTTCTTGTCTTATGAATGTTGTCTTGATACTTGTTTATTTCATATGAGAACTTGTGATAAAAGGATGTTTGGATAATTGTAATATTTGTTTGGAATATGTTGATAACATCATATTTGGTTAAATTGGAATTTGTTCTTGTTTATTGTTTTGGTTGATCATTGTTGAGTTTGATGTCGAAAGGATTCTTAATAATGGTTAGTTCCAATTCATTAGTTGATGAATGATTTTGGTCTTGTACTTTGTGACGATTGTGCAAGAGAATTAATAAACATAACAAGTAAAGGTTTAATTTGGATTAAGGACGAAAGCAATCTTTTGAATATGTGTTTTCATTATCTTTCAAGTAAATGGAACTTATCGAATTAATAACATCAAAGTCTAAGGCCGAAAGGATTCTTTGTTGTTGTTGGTTTAGGCATAAGGCTCATGAGATGACCACTTGATTGAGGCTTATGCATATTTGATTTATAAAACACTAAACTATTATTATAGGTTCTATCTTTGATAATATGTTTTCCAAACTAAACATCCTAATATCCTTGTGATCATTTGTCTAAACATGTACGTTCTTTGTGTGTTTGTTCTTATTGCTTTTCTTTGTGGTTTGATCCGTGACAATCATAACCATCAACTTGTTACTTGCTTAAACAAACAAACGACACTTGTAGTGCAACCAAGTCTCTTGGGACGACCTTGATTTACCAAAACCTATACTACAACTTGACTAGGGTATACTTGCCCGAATGTGTTCCTAGTTAACCGGTAATTCTTGTTTACAAATTTAAAACCTCGTGCGAACGCATCAAGTTTTTGGCGCCGCTGCCGGGGATTTGGTTTTTGTTCTTACGTGTTTGTTTTTTTGCTTGTTTATTCGAATGCTAAATTTCTCTTGCTCATGAATGATTGTTTCTTTGCTCTTGTTTGATTGCTCTTGATGTTTGCTTGAATGCTTGTCTTTTTCTTAAAGTTTCTAATTTCTCATAATTGCTTAAATGATCTTGGCATCAAAATCGAGTTTTTGATGTTGGGATTTCGTTTCATGTGTTCTAAAAATGCTCATTTCAAAGTTTGGTTTCTAAGTGTGTTCAAAAGTTCTTGCGAAAAAACCACCAAAACCCCAACTGATTGGTTGGAGCTTTCGGTAAATATTTTTCAAAATCATTTAAGAGTCGTAAGACCCAAATAAAAAAAAATAAAAAGAAAGAAAGAAAGAAAAGAAATCTATAAAACCACTTCAACCGATCGGTCACCACCCGTAACCGATTCAGATGGAGGCTTCTGTTCCATTTTTTTTTTTATTTTGTGTGTTTCTTGTTTCGTGAGTTTTATGTTTTATATGTTATGTGATCTCTTGCATGTCTATGTGTTATTTGTTTATGTTATTCTTGTTTAGATTAGTTTCGTATTAATTTTGAATAAGACTATTTTTTTTAGATTATCATGTTTGATTTGTTTTACGTGACTAATTATGTGTGCTTGCATTTATGTGATTGTCATTTTTTTTAATCGTGCTTTTATTTGTTTATGCTTATTTTTGTCTTAAGTGTTGTTTTATGTTCGTGATAGTTAATGTGTGTTTATGTGTTTTGTTTACTTGTGTTTAGTTTTGTGTTTGTTACCTTGTGTGTTCTCGTTTAATTTTATCAATAAAAAGTTTTAAAATAAAACTCGTTTCTATAAAATCCAAAAAAAAATATAAAATTAAAAAAAATAAAAAATCTCCTCCAACCGATCGGTCACCCCCCGTAACTGATTCGGCTGGAAGGTTGCTCTCATTCCAACCGATCGGTTAGATCTCCTAACCGACCTGCTGGACCAATCAGTAAAAAAAATAATAATAATAAAAAAAAAATTATTCGTATTTTGTTCTTGTGTGTTTGTGTTCAGATATAATTAGTTTAAATGTCTTTTTGTTTTTGCAAGAGCATCATTTCTTTTATTCTACTTAAATTTGGTTTTTGCATTTTAAGTTTTATTAATTTTTAGTACATTGTGAATAAATAAGTACGTATTTTTAAAAATAATTTTTTTATGAACTTTGTGGGTATGTTCACTGGAAACCCTCACGAGACTATAACTCGTCCACTCGGGCCGCCGAGGGGTTTAAAGGCTTGTTGCATACGCTAAATGCAACCGTGATGCCTACGAAAGTGAGTTTTAGAATTGTACACGTTTTTGTAGTTTAATTTATTTTGCAGATTTAATAAGCTTATGGAGATTGAATTATTGGTGACATTATACTTTGGATTGGACATGTTTGGATGAGAAATTGATTGATCTCACACGCTTATGCTTGCGTTTGCTTAGCTTCTTATCATATGGAGTTCGATCATGATGTATAGCCCTGGAAGTTTCGTTTCTCTTAGACTTATAGTTTTATTTTTCCCTATCTTACATGCTTTCGTAGTTTATTTTTCATAATTGCTTTATTTTGTTTCTTTCTTATTTTTCCTTTGTTTGTTTGTTTAGGAAACTATTTTATAAATTGACTGTTTTTAGTCCCTCGAAAGTAAGGCTCACCCATTGTAAACAAACTATAAGAGAGGTATAAGGCGGGTCTCCCTGATTCCCTAAAGAAATTGGGTTTTTAATATGCTTCACGCTGACCTGCTTCTCCGCTTCTTTGTGCATTTCAATGGAGCTACCGAAAACTCGTGAGACAATAATAAGTCATGTTTATCTTTATTTTTTATTTTATTTTTTATTTTTTTTAAATAATAAATTAAAATAAAAAAAGAATAATAAAAAAGAAAAAGAAAAAAAAGTCGTAACTAAATTATTTTATTTAAAAAAAAAAATCTCGTACTAATAATATAATAGCAAAATTTTTTTTAGTCATTAAGTTATTTTCTTTTGTGTGCTTAACTTAAGTGTGGGGGGAAGTTAAATAAGAAAAACGAAACTAGTTTTTATATTCTAAAATTTTTGGGCCAATTTTTATATTTTGTATACTTGTTTGCCCTCATGATCTATTTGTTTTCACGCTTATAGGATAATATACTAGAATAACTGGATCAACCCACTGGTGAAATCTGTAATTTTGAAAAACTTGAGATGTGTCCCGATTAATATTGCAATCTATTCTGAGATCGATAACATTTGCTAGCACATATTATAGCCCTTTCTACTAAAATTGTGAGGATTTGAGCCTGTTTCATATAACATACATCTTTTATATTTGAATCCTTTTGCTATGAGTGTGCCAGTGATTTTATTTATTCTAGAACTTGTACTTGCAAATCATTACCAGACCCAGTAAGATCACATCCGAGTGATATAAGTGTATATGCGTGATAAAGAGGCAACCTTAGGAATAAAACCAAATGGACTTCCGTTTACATCTAATGATATATTAGCTAACCAAATTGGTTAGTTAACCACCCTTATATGGACCCATTTGTTAGCGCTCATCTTTAGCGCTAGATACCCTTAGTACACCCTTTGAGCAATCCTTTTCTTTTTCTTACATCCACTAAAAAAGAAAAAAAATGTTTTACACTTTAAACCTTAGCCTAACCCTTTCTCAAAGTTCAATGGTGGGTTACTAGTTGCTTGGTATGTGGGATTATTTTTGATGATTATGAGTTAGCCACACTTTTCCATTCGTGTATATCATTCCGATAAAGATGAAGAGTGCACCTTCTTATTTGTATTTTTTGTAGTGTATGCTTATACGAAGTGTGGGGGAGATGTGATGTAAGTGAAAAAATGAAGAAAAAAAAAGAATAAGTCATCGAAAAAAAAAGAAGAAAAAATATATGTGATGACAATTATAGCCAATGTGCTATATTATTATGTAGATGAAGGAAGAAAAAGTATGTTTGAGATATCGATTAGCCAATGTGCTAAGACGTGATATATATGTATTTAGTGATCGATATGTGAAGAGGAGAAGATTGTAACTATAATCATTTTCGGGTTTGCAGATTGTTCGGTAACTAGAAATATTAGTTATTAAACTTGACTTTATTTTTCTTTTAATACCAATTTCATAAATATTCCCATGCCTTATCCCTTTCCTTTTGGCTTTGAGAAAATATGAAGTGCGTGAGTATTTTTAGTGACCATTCGGTTCTTGAAGGATCGAATGACGCGCCAGCGATCTAGTGCATATTTTTGGTGACCATCCGTTATGCGAATAACGCGCCAGCGATCCAACGTATACTCTGGTGACCATCCGTTGTTTGACTTAATCAAGAATACGCGCCAGCGATCTATTATATTCTTGTATGAAATATTTCAACATAAGCATTGTAAACCCTTTTAGGCTAAAACCCAAATAAGTCCTCTTTAGATGTTTACACTTGGTGCTTACGCCACGTTGGTGGAGTTTTGTTTCTTGTACAAGCCTATGGTAATATTTAGATCATGACTGAGCAATATGAGTGTACTATTCCTTAATACTATACATCACTTAATAAATTGAGTGTTGAGTGAATTATACTCCATTCCCTTTTCGTCAGGTGCTTAGCCATGTTATCAAGCAAGAGAATCCATGGGGTATTGTCAAACATCTTGGGTTTTTCACCTCTTAAAGCTTAAAACGATGAATCTTATCTTGTACTTGTACTTGGTAGATTTGCATCATATTTTATTAATCATATTTCAAGCACCATGTGGGATTTATTTTCTTTAATTTTTAGATTTGCTTGAGGGCAAGCAAACCCTTAAGTGTGGGGGGAGTTTACGCTCATTTTCGCTTATTTTTATATTTGTTAATATCTATATATTATATATAACAAGAGGCATGACACGTAGATTATTCCACAAATGTCCACCTCAATGCCATGTAATTCTTTTTAATGCCATGTAATCATTAGTTGTCCACCTAAGCATTTTTTTAAAAAATTTAATTAGCTATTATTTAATTTTCGGATTTTTTTTATTAATTTTCGAAATTTGTTTATAAAAAAGGAGCCTTGCAAGGATTGAACCTTGGTTATTTGGTTGAATAACATGTGTGTTTACCACTAAGGCAACATGACTTTTTGGAATATATGTTGCAAGTCTAAAATTATAAATCTATGCAACCAATTATGTAGGAGAATCCCTACAACTTAGGTAACCCTAAACAAAACATATACGTAAAAACTTATATACAGTTCATTATATATTTTTCTCAAAAACCCTAATATCCTTTTTCCTTCACAATCTCATCTAATGATCGTTTCTGTGTTTTCTTCATCACAGGTTTGTAAGATGTTAGTACAATTTGTGCGACTGGTTATAATGGGTATGGACGTAGCTTACTGGACTGGGCCAGTAAACCTTTGACTGGCTGACTTTGTACTAATTCAAGTAGTTTGGATGAGATTCCTGCATAAGAAAGGTAAACCGTTAGCCTTACCGTGGGGACAGACCCCAGGATTAGACTCCGGCGTGAGAGTAAGTACACATTCTTGAGAGGGAAAGTAGAAGTGTGTGTGTAATTATGAGAGAGAAAGTTGTTGTACCTTGTATTGGGATTAGAGCCCCTTTTATAGGCGAGGTCTGCCGCTGGGGCTTCCTGGATTATCGCATATAGTGGTTAGTCGCCGGAGCCGGACCCTTGACGGACAAGGGTTCCGTGTTAATCACGGATGTGGATGTGAGAGGCCAAACGGTTGAAGGTTCATCCCGTTACGTACCTTGCGCGCATTCCAAGGCCTGGGCCGTAGCCAATTTAGTCATTGGGCGTACTGTTGGCCCAAGGTTTGTGATTGTTGGACCTGAGTCCAGGATTTACAGTCATTGGGCCTGAGCCTAGAGTGGGCGTAGAATATGTTTTGGGCTTTGCAGGCCTGTTGTACATACTATACGTCATCAAGTCCCCCTAGTCTAGTATGTTCATTGCATGCGGAAATTGTCGCATGCGGTGGATGTCACTAGACTTGAGTTGACTAAGGATTTTTTCGTGCGTTTTTCCCTTTCTGGAAATACTATTTTCTACCCTTAGGAACTGCCATGCCATCCAATCAAGTGTAATTCCTTTTCCGGAGTTCGTTTTTGCCCTTAGGAACTGCCATACCATCCAGTCCCCCCAGTCTAGTATGTTCACCGCGTACGGATATTGTCGCATGCGGTGGATTTACTTAGACTACTTCTTGCGGATTGTTTCTTCTCCCGCACTCTTGAAGTGTTTTCTTGACGCTCCTTTTTCTTGGAAAATGTGAACGGTTCGCGATTTTCCATGTTGCGGTTGATTTGACCCCTTGGGCCCTTGGTCTTCTTCCATCTTTACCCACATGTTTTTGATTTTGACCGTTAGATCATATTGATTTTGGACGCGTGTCCTTTTTTAGGGTTTTCATGATCCATATTCATTCCGTTCATATAAATACCCTTTGCTTTGGTTTTAACTCATTTTTTCTTTTTACTGCTTTTTGTTGTTGACACCATTCTTTGATCCTTTCTTACCTTTGGTGGTATTCTGCTTTTCGGTTCCTCAGTCAGGTTAGACTCTTGATTCCCCTTTTTCTTTTTTCGTTATGGGTACTTTTTCTTCTACCAAATCTAAATTATCCCAGAAGGCACTTGATCGGTTATGTGTTGATTATTCGATTCCGCTCTTTGTTCATCCGGAATTGCCTGATCCTGACAAAAGTATTTGTGAAGTGCCGGATGGATAAATCGGTGTTTATACCCGTTTCTTTGAGTTTGCTAATTTCCGCCTTCCCTTGTCCTCGTTTCTTGTTTCGATCCTTGACTACAATCGTATTCACATATCGCAGCTTTCTGTCATTGGTGCTGCTAAGGTTTCTCTTTTTGAGATTCTTTGTTTTGCACTTGGTATTGAACCCTCACTTGGTTTGTTTAGGTGTTTTTATGTTTTGTCTCGCAGCCATGGCTGGCTTTCTTTTAGTAAACGTGCCGATAGCTTTGGTGTTTGCTATACCAAGCCCCTTGATTGCCTTAAAAGTTGGAACGACCACTTTTTCTGGATTGAGTCATTTGCTTGTCCTTCTATTCATCCTTTCTTTGTTGACGGACGTCTTCCTAAGGATGCCACCCCTAGGGATACTGAATTTAATGCTGAACATGTTGCCTCCCTTGTTACCAATGCTTCTTCTTTTGTTAAGTTTCTGGAACCTTTCCTCTGTTTGGTTGGGTTGAGTCATGATTATACTTTGGGCAACGACTTTTATCCCTTGTTTTATGATCCGGAGAATCGGGGTGGGTATGTCGTATCTATGTTTTTCTTCCGTTGCTTTATTTTTATTTTGCCCTTACCTTTGTTCCTGTTTTATCTGTTAGCTGCAGCTATGGATTTTCTGTCTTTAATTAAGCAGAAGAACCCTTCGGAGTTGCTCGTTGATACTCGGCCACTGAAGGAAGATGAAGTTCCTTTTTGAACCGACCGGGTCGTGATCGTCCCCTTTTGCTCCTCCTTCCTCTGGTGAAGTTGAGCGTGCAACTGTTTGTTCTGGAATTGGAGTTTGTCAATCATCCGGTGGTGTTGTTCTGCGACCTGATATTGGTTTTGATAGCGGGGTGGCCTCTGGTTCTGGTAGGAAGAGGAGGAAAGTTGGCACCAGCTTTGTCCATCCCCTAAGAGGGCAAGGAGTGACCTTAACGATTCCGGTAGGGCTTCTATTGGTGGTAAGTCTTCAGAGTCCATTAAGAAGTTGCTAGCTCAAAGTTCGCAAACTCTTAAGTATTGCTTGAATGCTTTACCCACTCATTCTTCTTCTTCTCCTTTACTTTCAACTACTCCTTTTTGTGAAGCTAGGACATCCACTGAATCTGGATTTTGTTTGCTTCATCTTGATGGCTCTCCTTCCAGGTTTGTTGTTTATACTTCTGTTTCTTCATGATTCTTTTGCCTTTCCTTCCTTTATTGGCTCTTTATTTGTTTATTCACAGTTCTCCTGCGCCTGTTATGACGGATGTCGTCATTACTACTGTTCATTCTATTGAGAAGAGGAAGGGCCAAGTGGATGTTTCTTCTACTCTTTTTGATAGCCTCTCTCCCGTTGGTGATATTTATCCTATTCTTGATGACCTTTCGGGTCTTGATGTTTCAGTTGGGGACATTCGTACTGTTGATGATCCAGACTCTGTTTCTCCGTCTGGTGTTCACGTTCAGAAATGGAGTGTTGCCAAAAGTTCGCTTCTAGATGATGTTGATGATTGCCGTGCTATGGTGGACGAGTTCGCTCCTACGTCCTATTTTCATCTATCCGTGATATGGGGTATGAGCGCCTCCTTGGTGAGTTTAATGTTGCCGTGGCGCGACAATTGTGTTTTAGTTCTGAAGTTCGTCAGCGCTTAGAATATAATGCTATGGAGCGGAAACGCTTATTGTCTTTGCTGGCAAATAAGGATAAAGAGATTTTAGCTCTAGAATCTAAAGTTGCCAATGCTATTTCTTCTGAGACGTCTTCTGCCGCTGCGTCTTTAGCGTTCCTCTGCTGTGGAGCTTTTGTCTTTGAAGAATCAGAATTCTGTGCTTGAGAAAGAACGAAATTCTCTTCGAGACGAGGTGGCAACACTTCAATTGTCCCTTGATGCCCAAAGTTCTGAATCATCAACTTTAGAGTTGAGGTTGCTGTTCTTAAGTCTCAGAATTTCAGTTTTTCGTAGGTGTATGCGTCCGTATATATATATATATATATATATATATATATATATATATATATATATATATGATAACATCAAATAGTCCTGAATATTAAGTGTCAATTTCCCCAGATAATTCTTGTAATTTATATCATTTATATGGATTTACGCTTGTTTTCCACTTTCAGGTAAATTACGAGCATTGGAGCTAAAGAGACGCGGAACTGGAGAAATATCAAAGGATTTATCATAGTATGCTGATTTTAAAGAAGTTACAGCGTAACTCTTCTCTCACATTACGCCGTAACTATTGCGTGACCCAGAAAACCAACTCATCAGAAGGGTACGGCGTAACTCTTTCCAAAAGCTACGACGTAACTACTTTAGGTCAAATGAGGATCCACGCCGCTGATAACTACCCCGTAACTATTTCCGACAACTACGGCGTAACCAAGTTTAATGAAGACTACGGCATAACCACTCATTAGGTTACGCCGTAACCAGCAGATCTAGTGCTATTACGGAGGAATTGAAGGTTATGGCGTAACTCTTATATTAGTTACGCCGTAACCTAGATCTGGCCTATAAATGCCCCATGAATTCCAGCATTTCTAATCATCCCATTCCACACACAACAATCAGAGAACGTGGGAAAAAGCTAAAGGAAGGTCCAGAGGAGCATACGGAGCTGTCTCCAAGGGAGAAATAACTCCCCTACAATAACCATTACCATTTCATATTTTCTTTACTTTAAATTCATGTATTCCGTACATTTGAATATTGAATTGGTTTGTATGATTAATATGAGCGGCTAAGCACCTCTTGGTGCTGGCCTAGTTGTGATTCCTTAATTGTTTTGTCTATGTTTATGTTACTTCCGCATGATTATTTCTAAGTGTATGCATGCTTAGTTTATTGGTAGCCACCCTTGTTTCGATAGTTTTGAATGGCGGTAGAGGGCAATTTCCTAGGAGATATGACCAACTGACCCTAGGTGAGCAGACTGAGACGGGAAGGGTAAGATATAACCAACTGACGACCCTTTCTACTTGTGCGATTTGACCAACCGTTCACCTACCGTTTGGATGAACTTAAGAATTAGGGGGTGAGTGTCTAAGTTCCTAACGGCCGGGCACTCACTATTATAAATCTAGCATGTAGCCGTACTTAATGACTTGTCTTAGGGGACCAGGAACAACAGGACTTATGAGGGGACACCTGTCACATCCCCAAATTACCTGTTTTACAGCGGAATGGAATACCTTGGGGAGGACTGTCATAGCATCAAAGTTACAGGTATATCGAACGACCTAAAGTGTCGTTTTGAAAATATCGTTTGATTCAGTAAAATAATCAGAGTTTACAAAACATAGGTCCCAATAGATTTCCAAGGTACCAAAATAAGTTTGTTACAATCAAACGATAGTTAAGTACATAAAATATAGGTGAGACGCGTCGACACAGCGACTCTATGATAAGTCCACATGCATGCCATGAAGTGAATGCCTTAGATACATGAGATAAAACATGCTAAAAGTGTCAACACAATGGTTGAGTGAGTTCATAGAGTTTGGTTAACAAGTAAAGCTTTTAAAGAGCGTTCATGCAACAAAGGCAAAGTTTTTGGTTATTTAGAATAGTCCACAAAGCAAAGGCATTGTAAATCCACTCAGTTCCAAGTTCCGCCCATACAAAACTTGCAACCTGTGTGTTCACAACCCACTGCCAAAATATGTATGGTTTAATAGTCAAGTGTATGATGCCATAATAGTTCACAATATAACACCACGTATATAATAATTCAGGGATGCTCCGAACATGGGAGACTTTGCACTGCTCCAACAAGGGAGACTCCTTTGTCACTCGACCACCTAGGCCAGAATTATTGAGAACGCTCTACCAATAAGGCGAGACTTTGCACACTCCACCGATAAGGCGAGAATTATTGTGAACGCTCCACCAATATGGCGAGACTTAGATTGAAAATGCTCCGTTCCCATAGGGAGACATTCTGCTCCGGACCGGGGAGGCTTTAATTTGCTCCAAACAAGGGAGACTTTATAGTGATGCTCCGAACATGGGAGACTTTAGGTCAAGGTCATAACACGTACGGTTCAATAAGTTCAAACAAGTCATAAGTTCGTATTTAAGTTCAAGAGTTCCGTTCAAAAGTTCGTAATTAAGTTCAAAGATTTAAGTCGAGTTCAAAAGTTCGAATCCAAAGAGCTCGAATAAAATCAAAAGGTTCAAGATAGTCGAAGCGTTCAAAATCACGTCAAACAAGTTTAAAATATATCAAAAGGGTCCTTTACAGGTTAAAAGAGTTCGACTATATGTCAAAAAGTTCAAATCAAGTCCAAAGTGTTCACTTATATGTTAAAGGGTCCGAATCAATTTAAAAGAGTTCAAATATACATGTCGAAGGGTTCAAAATCAAGGAAAGTGATTCAAATAATAGCGTTCATAACATAGTGATCAATTTAGTTCGGGCACAATCTACATACTAGCATAAGTAGTGAAACAAAAGGGTAACAAGTTCATGATATTTCAAACAATATAGTTTAAGTTCATATATGTGTAAAGTAAAAGCATGAAGTTGAGCATGTATCTCCCCCGAAGAGTTTATAAAACAATTAAACGAGTAAAAGTGGGGCTACGAACTCACATGATGCAATGTTTATGATGACAAAAGTAGATACACTGAAATGAGGTGCAATCTCTATCCGCAACCTAATGAATGATATGCTCTAATATAAGTCATGAAACAATGTCGTGCATGCAAACTCATATGATATCCATACCACTTGTACACTTTTGAAAATAAAATTTATCGTCGAAAAATAATCTTATAAAGTCTTGAAAATTTATAAATTACTTTACAAGTATTTACGTTGAAACGATATCCTACGATAGTCATTTAGTGATTTATTATGAAACTATAACTTTTCGTCGTAAAATAATGTCATTTGACAATTTCATGAAAGTGACTAAACGTCCTTGAAAAGCTAGTCGTAAAATGGTGCACATCGAGTGTTAGGAAACAAACTCAACGGTTTTGGGAAGCTTGTATCATTATCTCAAAGTTTTAGCATTTAAGTTTTCATCATAGAGGTCTCGATCATGGAGAAAAATATAGGTAAAGTATGGTACTTGTGTCCAAAATATTGTTTAAGGTAACTTTCGGCAAAGTTTGAATGTCCATATTTTATTCGTTACAACTCCGCTTGACGAACGGTTGAATATTTTGGAAAATAGGCTAGGCGAACTTACTTTTACTAGAAGACATCGTTTCATAAAAAGTACCCCATCAATGTTAAAAACGACCCTCAATATGGTCATTCGCGGCCGTAATGTTTGTCTAATAGAAATATATTAGTTTTGCTTATATAATATAGTTACGGCAACTTTATTTAAACGCGTGTAATTTAATCGTTACAAGTCCGTTTTCTACGTTTTATATGTCCTTAGCTTCGTATTAAAGTATACTAATATATATTTGATAAGTCGACACATTTTATAACGCTTAAGACTCATTTTTGACTCGTAAAAAGTTGAGAATACATGCTGAATTTTCTGAAACAAATAGTTTTCGTCGTTAAACTTAAAAATAGCATGACTTCTTCGTTATAACTCCGTTTTAACCCGTTCAAGCGGCCACGTTTTCGTTTTAAAGTATATTTTCCAAATATCTAGCCCAAAAATTTTTACAATCTGTCGAAAATTCCAGAATTCAAAAATATGATCAGACCTTTAAATAAAGTTGTCGAAATGAGTTTTTCTCGCGTAAAACCTATTCTAACCAATTCAAACCAACGCCGAAACCATACACCTTCTTAGGGTGTCATGGGTTCCTAGACATCATCAAAAATGATATGTTTCAAGGGATTATTTATAGGATGATTATAATTTATAATAAGTAATAAAAACACTAAAAGTGGTATAGACACACATGATACTTGCATATATATATATATATATATTTTTTGCAAAAATGATGAAATAACATAAATATGGATATGATAGAGTTATAAAAATCATGAAATGCTTACTTGAATGATTTATGAATTTTTGAACAAAGTATGCTTAATAATCTTGAGGTTTTTATTTCAAAACCTTAACAAGATCATTAATGGAACTAAATAAACACTTGAACTTCAAAAATTAATGGTTTTTTCATGGTGTCTTGGGTTGGCCGGTTCTTCAAAAGAAAAGGGAAGGAGAGGATTTATTTTACACCTTGAGTTAGTGTTTTGTATGTGTTGAATGTTTGTGTATAATATTAAATATGCAAGTATCATGAATTCACTAGATATTTTGTACTCCAAAAGGTTGAGTCATGCTATATATGTCGACATACTAAGAAAAAAAAGACTAAATGCATTTAATAATAATTAAGTGTATTAATGTAGAGTAATTGTGTAGTTAATTAAGGATAATTAGTAACTTGTGTACATATTTAAGCTTTTAGGGTAGCGTTAGCTAAAAATAAATTTTAACGGATCAAAATAAAATATATTGAAGTCATAAAAATTATAAAAATACATTTCTTACAAAAATTGAGTGAAATAATAATTATCGTGTAGTATTTACGAAAACCGTCGTAATTATATAAATATAACAATTTATATACAAAATAAATTTAAAACACCGGGTAAACTCATAATTTTATTTTTATAATCTTAATATGAGTATAAGAATATATCAGGATAATTTTTGGAAATGTCGAATCAAATGTTCAAAATAAATGATTACGCGATAGCGTTTATTTAATAGGAAATATATACGTTAATGAAATATAAATTTGAAAAATGACCGGAAATTGAGAATTGTGACAACACCTGACTTCTCCTGTGGTGGCATCATTGCTGATAGGTTATGGCGAATTGACTAAATGTTGTCCTCTCTACTTTGACCCCACCTGAAGTAATTGGAAGTAAGTAGACGTAGACATAACTAGCTAGGAGGATTAGCTAGGTTAGCACCACTGTTCTCTATTGATTTACCCTTTACCTTTTATCTGCCTTTTATTTTATCTGCTTTTGTAGTTTAATTAATTAATTCCTTATTGAGACCATTATTAAATCTATGACAATTAGACTTAGTTATAATCCAACACACATAGCTCTTGGGACGACCTCGGCTTTACCAATTATTACACTACACACGACCAGGTACACTGCCCGTTAGTGCACCAGGGTAGACCATAGGTATAACGAGACTTTATAAATATTAAAACCTGGTCAGTAAAACCTACATCAAGTTTTTGGCGCCGTTGCCGGGGAGTTATATTAGGATTAATATTGAGTCTTTTATTTTCGTTTTAAATTTTTTTATTATTCGAGTTTTCAGGTACCATGGAAGTTGTTAACATCGATGACCTCACTCTTGAGGAATATTTGGCTTTAACAAGGGAAGAACAAGGAGCAGGAATTGTTAGGCCGGCTATCACTGTAGATGCTCAATTCGAAATCAAACCTCAATTCATGAGGGAGTTACGTGCAAATCCCTCCTCTGGAAGCATCACCGATGATGCCCATGAACATATAGACAACGCCGAGTACATTGTTAGCTTATTCAAAATTCCCAGAGTCTCACACGATGCTATTATGTTACGAGTATTCCCTATTTCTCTTACTGGAGCTGCTAAAAGATGGGTTGATCGATTACCTGCAAGGACTGTCAACACCTGGCCTATCTTAAAAAAGTATTTCATTCAGAGATACTATCCTCCATCAAAGACGGCAAAGCAATTAGAAGAAATCCATAACTTCAAGCAAGAGGTGGATGAAACGTTATACCAAGCTTGGGAAAGGTATAACGAACTATTATACAAATGCCCTATTCATGACCTCAACAACCAACAAAAGGTGAACGTCTTCTACAAAGTTCTGAACATCTCCACAAGACAAATGGTCGATTCTCAGGGACCGATTCCTGGTATGACACCCACTTTGGCTTAAGAAATTATTCAGAAGATGGCAGACCACTCTAGCAATAAACAACAAATTAGAAAGCCTAGGAAGAGAGATGAAGAAGCTCAAAGAAAATGTGCATTCCATTCAAATAGAGCGAAATGGAACTCCGCCTACTAAAGAATGTTCTTCCAACGAGGAAGTTAAAAGGATCGGAGAAGTTAACTATGGAAGAGAGAACCCTTTCAACAATAATAACGGGCTCAGATATCGAGAAAAGTCCCCAGGATTCTACACTAGAATAAACAACAATCCTCCTAAACCTAGCCTTGAGGAAATAATGCACAGGCACATCGAAGAATCTACAAAAAAGGGAGATAAACTCAAGGAATGGATGTGCAAAGTGAAGGAGGACACCAATATGAACCTGCGGAATCAAGATGCTGCGATTAAAAACCTCGAAACACAAATTGGGCAATTGGCAAAAAACCTTGAAACAAGTAATGCTAAAGCCATTGCCTGCAAAGCCATATTTGCACAAGATAAAGCAAAGAAAGAGCAGTTCACATCCTCTATCACAAATGATCTTTCCGGAATTAACTACCTAAGGGAGGATGATAAATCAGAAGACGATGATGTCCTGCCGAGCCAACTTCTTGAGAAATAGCAATACCAGGAAATTTTTCTTCTTCCATGCACTATTGGTAATATTAAGATTCCCGCATTAGCTAATTTGGGGGCTGGGGTAAACCTTATCTCTACCACTTTATTTGATAAAATAAAACTTACCAATTTAAAAGAAACAACAATTATGATCGAAATGGCTGATTCCTCTAAAGCTGTACCAAGGGGAATTCTGAATAATGTGCTTTTAAAAATTGGAAAATTCTTTTTCCCAAGTGATTTTGTGGTTATTGACATGGGGAAGCGGGAGGCTTACAACTTAATTGTTGGAAGACCTTTTCTGGCCACTTGTAGGGCTCAAATTAAGGTTTCTGAAAAACAAATCTCTTTGGGAACGGAAAATGAACGAATAACTTTTAGTATGAAAGAGCATTTAAAACCAAAAGTTGAAAATTCAAATAAAATTGATGTTGTTAATGTTCAATCTCTAGACCCACCTCTGCATTTTAATCCTATTACTAATGATAGTAGAGAGAATGTTGATAATTGCAAGCATAAACAGGGAGAGGTTCTCCAAGGCATTGAGGAAACTCCTATTCCAAACAAACAATTCTGCTACCCGATATTAACCAAGGATAATGAATCAGTTATAGCATGGCCCCCGTATAATCATTTTAAAGAATGTGAAAGAAAAACGAATGAATGGATATAGCCACACAAGGGTGAGAGGCAGGATATTGGATCAGCATTAGAAGATTGGTACAAAATAAGATTTGGGAAATCAAAAATCCATAAGGGACTGGTTAAGAAGTATAAGTACAATCATCTAACTGACACAAATGGTGAAAGATCTAGCATAAGTATAACTAGTAGTCTTATTGCTGAAGATGATGACCGGGGAAAATCATGTGATAAATGGCTTTTACAAAAATTAGGAACAGATGGCATCCGTAATACTGCAAGAAAAAAAGGATTTAACAAATGGATGAATGAGTGCCAACGAGTGGTGGAAGTCGGCCAGGTCCAAAGGCCCCCATGAAGCCCCGCGGCTTTGAGTCTAACTTAAAGACTCGTAAATAAAGAAAAGTTCTCTTTCGGGAGACAACCCGAATTATCCCTTTCTTTTGTTTTCATTTCTGTAGGGTTTTGTGTTTTCTAACAATTTTTGCAGGAAACTTGAAGAAATTGCTGCTACAGTTTGCTGATCAGACATTAGTTATGGCGTAACTCATCTCAGTGGTTACGCCGTAACCAACCTTTTGTAGTAGAATTCTAGATGCATTACCAATTACGGCGTAACTCCCTTAAAGAGTTACGACGTAACCTTCCTCTGCTTTAATTCTTTCATTTTTAAACACAATAACCTTGTATTAGTATTTTTAAATGAACTTTGTCTGTGTTCCTTGTAAACCCTCACGAGACTTCACTCGTCCACTTGGGACACCAAGTGGTTTAAAAGGCTTGTTGCATATGCTAAATGCAACCGTGATTCCTACAAAAGTGAGTTCGGTTTGTTTTTATTTATTTTTCTTTTTAGAATTATGCTTGTCGGTAGTGTGATTTTAGGGATTGAAGTTTGTTCATGATGCTTATACGAAGGCACGTCTCTTTTTCGTGGGCCTTCTTTCTTTATGGAGCAAATTTCAGGGAAGTTCTCGCTCTAATTCTACTTTTCTCTTCACCTTTATTTAATGCTTAGTACAAAAGGGACTTTGTACAATTCAAGTGGGGGGACGTGAGTAGAATTATCTCTTGAACAATATTTTGCCCTCGTTTTTCTAGTTTATTGATGCAGGTTTTACTGACCAGGTCTTAATATTTATAGTGTCTCGCTATACCTATGGTCTACCCAAATGCACTAACGGGCATTGTACCCGGTCGCGTGTAGTGTAGTAAATGGTAAAGCCGAGGTCGTCCCAAGAGCTATGTGTGTTTGATTATTACTAAGTCTAGTGTCACAGAATTAGAATGGTTTCGATAGGGAATTAATTAATTAAACTACTAATGCAGAATAAAAGCAGATAAATGGGTAAAGGGAAATCAATAGAGGAATAGTGGTGCTAACCTAGTCAATCCTCCTAGCTAGTTATGTCTACGTCTACCTACTTCCAATTACTTCAGGTGGGGTCAAATTCGAGAGGACAACATTTGGTCAATTCGCCCTAACCTATCAATAAAGATGCCACCACAGAGAAATCAGCGCACCATCATAAGTCTGTTGTTCCGGTCCCTAAGCCAATTCATTAAGTACCGCTACATGCTAGATTCAAAATAGTGAGTGCCCGGCCGTTTGGAACTTAGACACTACACCCCCAGTTCTTAAGTTCATCCAAACGATAGGTGATCAGTTGGTCAAATCGCACAAGTAGAAAGGGTCGTCAGTTGGTCATATCTTACCCTTCCCATCTCAGTCCGCTCACCTAGGGTCAGTTGGTCATATCTCCTAGAAATAATTATACGAAAGTAAAGGTAAAAGCAAACAAAACAATTAAGGAATCATAACTAGGCTAGCACCAAAGGGTGCTTAGCTGGTCTTATTAATCATGCAAATCAATTCAATATTCAAAGGTACGAAATACATGAATTGAAAGTAAAAGAAATATAAAATGCTAAAGCTTATCGTAATGGAGTGACTTCTCCCTTGGAAACAGCTCCGTATGCTCCCCTAGACCTGCCTTGAGATTTTTCCCACGTTCTCAAAGAGTTGTGTGTGGAACGGGATGATTAGAAATTTGGAATTAGGTGGGGTATTTATAGGCAGTCCGGGTTATGGCGTAACCAATATAAGAGTTATGCCGTAACCTTCTATTCCGTCGTAAATGCACTAGATCTTCTAGTTACGGCATAACCTAATAAGTGGTTACGCCGTAGTCTTCAATAAACACGGTTACCTCGTAAGTGATGCAGTAGTTACGGCGTAAGTATCAGCGGCGTGGATCCTCATTTGACCTAATGTAGTTACGTCGTAACCTTTGGGAAGAGTTACGCCATAACCTCTTGATAAGTTGGTATTCTGAGTCACGCAATAGTTACGGCGTAATGTGAGAGAGGAGTTACGCCGTAACTTCTTCAAAATTGGCATACTATGATAAATCTTTAGTAATGTTTCCTTTTCCGCTTCTCTTTAGCTCCAATTCTCGTAATTTACCTAATAGTGGAAAACAAGCGTAAATCCATATAAATGATATAAATAACGAGCATTATCGGAGGAAATTGACACTTAATATTCAGGACTGTTTGATGTTATCATTTATTTTGAAAATTTTTGCCATTTTTAAAATTTTCACATGTTTTTCTTAACCTAACTAGATTAGACCTTAGCCTAGCACATACAACCCTTGATATTATGGTGAGATTAGCCTTATCCGTTTCCCAATTTTTACCCCAAATCCACCAAATTATGAGTGTGCCGGTAGCTTGTAAACTTTAGAACTTGGCCTTTGCATCATTTCGAGACCATAGACGAGATATGTTGAGTTAGCTCGACGTATTTGGACTTTTCAGTTTTAGAAGGCAATATTATAGGATTATCACCCAAATAGCCTACCATTGTGTGTCTATCGATTAGTCACCTCGACTTCTCGACCCCCATGTGAAACCCTTTTGTTGCACTCACCTTTAGTGCAAGATACCCCTAGATACACCCATCTGAGCCATTCCTTTCATATTGATAACCCCATATATTGTTTCAATACACCTATACACCTTAGCCTACCCTGTAGTCTTTATTTGTGATTGGGAAGTCATCATTTGCCTAAGTTCAAGGTTCAAGTGAAAATGTTAGGAAATCACGCTTTCGTCGATGACATATTTCTGAAGATCATTGAAGACCCCCCGAATTCTCATTGTTCATCTCAAGTGGGGGGATATTATGTTTATTTATTGTTACAATAAAAAAAATAAAAATAGAAAGTTGTTATGTTATTCTGATATTGTAAAAGTGCATTGTTATAAGCACTATTGTTATGAGCTTAATAGATTTAGTATCGAGGAGGCCACCTCGGTCACATTTGAAGATTGGAGTTGGTAAATTTGCCAACAGTTGGAGAAAAGGTAGTGTGCCCATCATGACGTCCTCTAATGACACATCTACCTAGTGTTTCATGATCCGGTTTCTTGACTTCAAAGCTTGAACTTTGGGCGGACGGTAAGTGGTGATGACTTGGTTATAGATTTAGACTACCTGCTTTTTTTTTTTTTTTTTTTTTTTACACCAATTATATATCCCATGTCTTATCCTACCCTTTAGTTATGAAGCATGTCTAGGTGATGCAGCGAGCAATCATTGGTGTCTTGGCCATGGATTTGGTCATGTATCATTGATTTTGTCCACTTCGTTGTGACATATTAGTAATGACGAGTCACCCCTTAACTTTTGTCGTATCTACCCATATTGCCTTCGAGAATTGTTCAGCCCTAAACTCTAGTGGTGGATATTTGTGTAACCGCCAAGCTTATAATAGAATACATGCTATGACTGTGCGATTGAGTGATCACCCTGAAATTGACACTTAGAATAGTTGAGAGATTTGAGTGTTTTGTTCCCCTTTCGTGAGGTGTTCGGCTTTGTTTTATTCTAGCATAAGGGATTTGTAAACTTATATTTTCCAGATTTTGGGAGATATCTTTTAAGGAATCTTTCTAATAAGGTCTACTTTAGGGCAAGTAGAGTTCAAGTGGGTGGATATTTGATAACATCAAATAGTCCTGATTATTAAGTGTCAATTTCCCCAGATAATGCTTGTAATTTATATCATTTATATGGATTTACGCTTGTTTTCCATTTTTTTCCACTTTCAGGTAAATTACGAGCATTAGAGCTAAAGAGACGCGGAACTGGAGAAATATCAAAGGATTTATCTTAGTATGCTGATTTTAAGGAAGTTACCGCGTAACTCTTCTCTCACATTACGCCGTAACTATTGCGTGACCGAGAAAACCAACTCATCAGAAGGTTACGGCGTAACTCTTTCCAAACGCTACGACGTAACTACATTAGGTCAAATGAGGATCCACGCCGCTGATAACTACGCCGTAAATATTTCTGACAACTACGGTGTAACCAAGTTTAATGAAGACTACGGCGTAACCACTCATTAGGTTAAACTGTAACCAGCAGATCTAGTGCTATTATGGAGGAATTGAAGGTTACGGCGTAACTCTTATATTCGTTATGCCATAACCCATATCTGGCCTATAAATACCCCACGAATTCAAGCATTTCTAATCATCCCATTCCACACAAACAATCAGAGAACGTGGGAAAAAGCTAAAGGAAGGTCCAGAGGAGCATACGGAGCAGTCTCCAAGGGAGAAATCACTCTCCTACGATAAGCATTAGCATTTCATATTTTCTTTACTTTCAATTCATGTATTTCGTACCTTTGAATATTGAATTGGTTTGTATGATTAATATGAGCGGCTAAGCACCTCTTGGTGCTGGCCTAGTTATGATTCCTTAATTGTTTTGTCTATGTTTATGTTACTTCCGCTTGATTATTTCTAAGTGTATGCATGCTTAGTTTATTGGTAGCCACTCTTGTTTCGGTAGTTTTGAATGGCACTAGAGGCCAATTGCCTAGGGGATATGACCAACTGACCCTAGGTGAGCGGACTGAGACGGGAAGGGTAAGATATGACCAACTGACGACCCTTTCTACTTGTGCGATTTGACCAACTGATCACCTACTGTTTGGATGAACTTACGAATTAGGGGGTGAGTGTCTAAGTTCCTAACGGCCGGGCACTCACTATTATAAATCTAGCATGTAGCGGTACTTAATGACTTGGCTTAGGGAACTAGGAACAACAGGACTTATGAGGGGACACCTGACTTCTCCTGTGGTGGCATCTTTGCTGATAGGTTAGGGCGAATTGACCAAATGTTGTCCTCTCGACTTTGACTCCACCTGAAGTAATTGGAAGTAAGTAGACGTAGACATAACTAGCTAGGAGGATTAACTAGGTTAGCACCACTCTTCTCTATTGATTTACCCTTTAACTTTTATCTGCCTTTTATTTTATCTGCTTTTGTAGTTTAATTAATTAATTCCTTATCGAAACCATTATTAAATCTGTGACAATTAGACTTAGTAATAATCCAACACACATAGCTCTTGGGATGACCTCGGCTTTACCGATTACTACACTACACACGACCGGGTACACTGCCCGTTAGTGAACTAGGTTAGACCATAGGTATAACGAGACTTTATAAATATTAAAACCTGGTCAGTAAAACCTGCATCAATATATATATATATATATATATATATATATATATATATATATATATATATATATATATATATATATATATATATATTTTATCGTCCTCTGATTTTCTTTGTTCGCTGATACGGACTTTGGAGGAGTCATGCTCTGAGCTCCGTCCTTTGCTGCTTTGGTGGAGGAATTTTGTAGAATTCAGGATGCTAAGATGGCTGTACTTATCCGGAAGTTTGATTCGACCGTTGCTGACTTGTATGCCCTGGCCTTTCATCTTGATGATTAGTTTTATCCTCGATTCCTTACATTACTATCCAGCCTTCGTTGGTTGTTAACAAACGGTATGAGCCTCACTGTTTTTAAGTGTTTGAATTCTCCAAAATATACTGCGGCCATGGCAAGAGTTATTGAGCGTGCCGTGGACAAGGGCATGCAAGAAGGCTTAGCTGCAGGCATCATTCATGGTAAGGAGAAGAGAGAACTTGCTGAGCTTACTGCCTATAACCCTTCTGCGAAAGAGCACTGTGTTTCTGCTGTCAGGGCCCTTGAAAATGTGGAATTTTCTTTGCTCTCTGCGCTTAAGTCCAGCAAGGATTCTGGTATTGCTTTAGTTATGGACCTTCTCCGTGTTGATGGGCCCTCCGCGAATGCATCTATAATTGCAGGGCTACAGCCGGATCTTGAGCAACTCATCGTTCCTGTTCATGATAAGGGTGGTAATGCTGTTATCGGTAGCAGCCCTTTGTCTTGTTCTTTGGAGGTTGTTTGGAAGAGAGTTGATCAGGTTAGAAAACATCTTGGTACTTATCGGTTGTCTGTTGCCGATGTCTACAACTCTTCCATTGACCCTTTATCCGCTCGGAACGTGATGGGTGTGGAGGCCTCCTCAGCTGGTGAGTTAGCTTCTGTTTGCACTACTTCTTTGTCGATAGTGCCTCTTCCTATCAGTACTTCTGATACTTCCGCGAGACCCTTTTTCATTGAAGATTATGATGTTGGTGGGTCCGATACCCTTGTTGAGGTTGCGAATGACCCATCTGCTGGAGTTAGTGGGGTCCTTGCGGTTATGTCCGAGCCTGAAGTGAGTGCTGCTGCTTTGGTTCGGATTTAGTTTTGCCTTTTCTTTTCTGAGGTGCTTTGTAACCATCTGAACAATGTCTTTCTTTCTTTTATGATGCTTCTAGTAGTTGTAGTCAAAATTTCTTGCTTGTATTTCCGTATGCTTTACGTTAATGCTATAACTTTTCCCTTATGCAAATTTTTGATATTTTCAGTGTATGCTATTTTCCATTTTGTGTTGCTATTTTTAACGTTATACGGATATGCACGTTTGTAATAGTCTTTTGCGTACATACTCTTGTTAACTGTGTGGTGCTATTTTCAACGTTATACGGATATGCACATTTGTAATAGTCTTTTGCGCACATACTCTTGTTACCTGTGCGGTGCTACTTTCAACGTTATACGGATATGCACGTTTGTAATAGTCTTTTGCGCACATACTCTTGTTATCTGTGCAGTGCTATTTTCAACGTTATATGGATATGCATGTTTGTAATAGTCTTTGGATAATTTAGGGCTATCCTCCCAGTACTGGGCTTGCAATACCTCTTATGTACTTTGGTGATTATGCTGTTCACCAGTTATGTTATTCATGATAACTTTATGCTATTCGGAAATAACATATTTGGGTCATGCCCAATTCTTATGCTTGCGCGTCTTATGCACTTAATAGAAATAAAAACATTTAAAAAAATAAAATAATGAAGGTAGCTAGTCTTCATCATTCTTTTTATTAACTGATCATATTTTTAAATACGTTACAAAAATAAGTAAATTCAAATACATTTTATACTTCCCTTCCGTCTACCTTACACTTTTTATTTTCGTGGCCACTGGAGCCTTGTATCTTTTAGGACTTTGGTGATGACGGACATCCCCTTCTGTTGAGTCTTTTCTTATTTCCTTACATTTCTTTCCCATCTTATACCAGTGACGTTCATTCCTTTGTGGAATGCCAATAGTGGTCATCACTCTTTCCGAAATGCTTTTACGGTTCTGCTTGTCTTCGCCATTGCGGAAGTTTTGTTTTAATAGTTTTCCGTGGTAATTTACCTTGCTCATAATAGTTGGAGTTTTCTTTCTTTTGAAGAGATGTGTTTGCGGACATGCTTTTGCTGACGTTGTCATTATCCGCTGACTTTCCCGGTGCGGGTATTTTTTCCTTCTCTTCCGAGTTTTGAATCCTTCTTCTTGTCTGCTATCCGCTCCTTGAAGGAGCTCCGGTCCCTTCTTCTTAGGGCTGCTATATTTTCCTTGCGGGGTTCCCTGAGAGATTTGTGAGTTTGATTTTGTTCCTTGAAAGGTCATGAGGTTCCCCTTATTTCCGCTGTAGGGCATACAACAGGTTCGATAGTCCCTTCAAGATGCTTCCAATCTGAACATGTCTTGCTGTGCGGAAGTGGAAGGGCTTTTAGTGAGGTTGCTTTTCCATCACACAACTTTTGTTTTATCCCGGCGCCTGCAAGCTGATCATTTCTTCCTTAAACCCAGTCTATCCAACCCGATATACTTGGATTCGTAGACGTGCTCTTGTTCAGGGGCCGGATTGTATAAACAGAGGAATGAAGGCATAGTCTTCATTCTCTGTTTGGTTGTCTTTCCTGGGGAAGCTTCTCGTTAATTGGGGATCACTTTATGCATGGCGTTGTGCCCCTCTTCCTTTGTTTTCCTTCCCCAGGGACCAAACTCTTTGCACATTTTCATCGCTCCGTTCGACCCAATTCCCATGATATAGTTTCCCCTTCCGTTCGGGAACGTCGGGGCTAAGAAGGAACCTCCTGCAATATCATAATTTCCAAGGGCTGATGAGAATCTAGTCAGCTAGACTCCCCCCATGGTACACTACATGTTTCAGGCAAGTTCCCACAAATGTCGGCGGACATGGGTTTTGGTGGAAGGAGAGTTGTGAATTGTCGCGGAGGCTGGTTATTAGTCATCATTTTAGAATGACTAAGTGTTATTAGTTGTCACTTTAGAACATGCTTCAACTGGCTCTGTTTTTGCCTTTACGTTTTCTTTTTGGTGGACAAAGATTCAGGTAACGTATGGGTTTTTAGAAACGGCAATGCGGTGGCTTTTTGTCGCTGTCGAGAGTTGGCTATGTTCCCTTTTTATCAAGCACCTCTTCAGCTTCTTTCTGGTTTCTCGAGGAATTTTTCTTTCCCTCATGATGTACGCTAGTTTTTTATTCTTTGATGAATAAGTTGGTCTACTCCTCTTTTTTCTACCCCGCGTATTTATAGTGAAAATTTTATTGTTTTCGCATGTGTCAGAATTGATTTTCATTTATTGCTTTGTAGGTAGGCGCGTGCCTAG
Source organism: Chrysanthemum makinoi (assembly GCA_910596185.1). Lineage (NCBI taxonomy): Eukaryota > Viridiplantae > Streptophyta > Magnoliopsida > Asterales > Asteraceae > Chrysanthemum > Chrysanthemum makinoi. The sequence continues at coordinate 127,969,167 of OU343218.1, forward strand.
GCTCATAGTCTGAGTGTTGATTGTTTCAGTTCGATTTGACGCAACATTTCTTGGGAAGGAACGCGAATCTGTACTGGGAGATTCTCCTTTCTGTTTGAGCATTTGGATAAGTGATAACATCAAATAGTCCTGAATATTAAGTGTCAATTTCCCCCGATAATGCTCGTTATTTATATCATTTATATGGATTTACGCTTGTTTTCCATTGTTTTCCACTTTCAGGTAAATTACGAGCATTGGAGCTAAAGAGACGCGGAAATGGAAACATTACTAAAGATTTATCACAAGATGCCTATTTTGAAGAAGTTACGGCGTAACTTCTCTCTCACATTATGCCGTAACTATTGCGTGACTCAGAATACCAACTTATCAAGAGGTTACGGTGTAACTCTTCCCAAAGGTTACGACGTAACTACATTAGGTCAAATGAGGATCCACGCCGCTGATACTTACGCCGTAACTACTGCATCACTTACGACGTAACCGTGTTTATTGAATACTACGGTGTAACCACATATTAGGTTACGCCGTAACTAGCAGATCTAGTGCATTTACGATGGAATAGAAGGTTACGGTGTAACTCCTATGTTAGGATTTAGTAAATCTAGTTATTAAAGTGTCGGTCACCTCAAGTATATGTAATCGTTAGAAAGCTCGTTGTCGTAGTTATTTAATGTTAGAAAGTATTTAGTTAAGGTAGAGGACGGACGGGTCTTTACCCACTGTATGCCTGATCTGCAGCCCGTAGGTGGCGTGTTGTGTAAGACTATAAATACCCTCTACCTCCCAAGGTAGAGGGTTGGAGCTCATAATAATATTTTTACTTTCTCTCACTAAGTTCCCAAACCTCTAACTCTTTCTCTCTCTAAAACCTAATATTACATGCCTCATATTGATCATGGTTTGATGTGTTTGTGAAATCCAATATGATACAAATGGTATCAAGAGCCATGGTTTGATCATCTCTCTTACATATCCTTGGATTTCTAGTGGTTTTATATGGTTTTTGGGTTTGAAAAAGTTTAGTGGTTTTTCCATCATTTGGATCATTTCGTGTGTTAAAGTTTGAATTTTGAGTGTACTTTTGTGTTTAGAATCATTGTAAGTGTTTGGGTTTTGATTTAGAAAGCTTAAATCACTGTGGTTGGGCTTGTTTTGGATTGAAAAGGGTTGTTTTTAAGTTTTTCTACCTAGCGACTTGGTTCTCGGATAAATATTCTTCGTAGCGACTTGCTTCGTTATTTGGTAGCGACATGTAGTTGAAGTGGTAGCGATTTGAGTCCTAGCGACTTGTCTATTGAGACAATATGACAAACAGTACAAAGTAGTGGAGACACCACTTCGGCTAGCGACTTGGTTGATGTAGCGACTTGTCTTTATTATTTCTAGCGACTTGTCTAGGTTGTGATTAGCGAGTTACTCTTTAGCGACTTGACCTTTCAGCGAGTTGTTTCTTAGCGACTTGTCTACTTAGCGAGTTGTTCTTTAGCGACTTGTCAGCTTAGCGATTTGCTGTTTTAGCGATTTGGTTCATAGCGACTTGTGTCTAGCGACTTGATTCACAGCAACTTGAGCCTTTAGCGAGTTGCTACTTAGCGACTTGGTGTCTTAGCGACTTGTCTTCAAGGGTTATAGCGACTTGGTTAATTTTGTTTCTAATACGGTTTTCTCTTGATTCAGTAAAATCCTGTGAAAGAATCTGTTTCCCGGTTTAATCATAGAGTTTTAAAATCCCGTGAAATCTGTAATCATGTCTACCAACATACCTACAATCATCTCTTTTGTGGCTGAGGACGTTCAAGCAGCTGGATCAGATACTCGTCCACCTATGCTTGACATAACTGACTATGACTCATGGGCTCAACGAATTAGGTTGTACTGTTTGGGAAAAGAAAATGGAGTCAACATTCTCAAGTCAATTGATGAAGGACCGTATCAAGTTGAGACAACCGAGAGACATACTCGATCACTGCGCTGATGGTACAATGATATTAGGACTGGACAGACCTAAAATGTATGATGAACTGACTGATAAGGAGAAGAAGAGATACGATGCAGACATCGGGGCTTCTAACATCATACTTCAGGGTTTACCTAAGGACATTTACAGGCTGATCAATCACAACACTGAAGCTAAGGCAGTTTGGGACAATGTCAAGATGCTTCTCTCGGGTTCTGAACTAACCAAGGAAGACAGAGAATCACAACTGTATAATGAATTTGAGAATTTTAAGATGAAACCAGAAGAAAGTGTCTATGAATATTACGTGAGATTCCACAAGCTTGTAAATGACATGAGAAACATCAAAATGACCATGCCAAATATTCAGCTGAACTCAAAGTTTGTGAACAACATGAATCCCGAATGGCACAAATTTGTCACCACTGTGAAGCTAACCAAAGGATTAAAGAATACCAACTATGAGCAACTGTATGCCTTCCTTTTTCAGAATGAGAGACATGCTATGTTTGAACGAAGAATTCTTGAACAGTTCAAATCTAAACAGGGAGAAACAAGTTCATCAAATGATTCAACAGCCTTTTACACCAATGTTGCAATTACCACCAAAGCTTCTCAAGTCATACCCACGGGTAATGGTAATTACAAGCTCATTCCTGATCCAGCATATAAGCCTCCAGACTCAAACACACTCATGGAAAACTTCATCAATCAACTGTCTTTCATGGTTAGTCAAAATCTGAATTCCCTCCCACACACCAACAATAACCTTAGAGCTGCATCCAATCCACAGAATCAAGCTACCGTCAGAGATGGGAAGGTTATGGTGCAACCAGTTCAAGGAAGGCAGTATGAACAAGGAAGAGGTGGAGTTGGTGGAGGGTGTGTGGCTAATCACAATCGTGGAAGGAATGACAATCAAGGAAAAGTAAAGCCAATCAAGTGCTACAACTGTGGTGGTGATGGACACATTGCAAGGAACTGCACATCTCCAAAACGCCCTCAAAATGTAGAGTACTTCAGGGACAAGATGCTGCTAGTGCAAGCTCAAGACAGTGGTGCGGTTTTGGATGAGGAAGAGTTGCCGCTTTGTTCTTTAACGAGGAAATGCCAAAACATATGATGCTGATCTGGATGAACAACCAGTGCAAGGCATGGGACAGAATCATCCAAATGCATTTCAAGTAGCTGATTGTGATGCATATGACTCAGATGATGATGAACCAACTGCCCAGACCATCTTCATGGCTATCATTTCACCAATGGTCTCTGTAAAACCTGAAAATCTAAAATCTGACTAAAGACTAAAATACCCTTGGAACTAAAATTTATAAAATACGTAAAATATATTTATGACATTTAATGAAATTAAAAGTTAACTTATGAATAAATAAAACTTAACGAATATATTACGTAATCGATTTTGGTACGACGAAGATTTAACGTTTCGTAAATGATATGGGTCGTGTTTCTTTTGTTTCGTGTGGACAAGGCCGAAGCCCATAAGGTGCGTGTGTGTGGGTGTGCTCGGTTGGGCCAAACCGAAACCCAGTCCTTTTCCAAGTCTAAATCTAACACAACTACTATATATACAATACATAAATCACAAAAGTGAAACCCTAGTTTTGTGTTGCCTCTTTTTCTCTTCTTCTTTGCTCGGCCGAACCATAACACCCATAGGTGTCGAGATTTTTGCTCAACCAAGTCAAGGTATAACTTATTCTCGTCTTTGTTTGATGTACCTTGCGTTTGTATATTTTTATATGTTGTGTTTTGGTCGATTGTGTTTCTTTTCTTTTTGTGTCGAGCCGAATAAGAACCAAAACAAGGAAACCCTAATAACTAAACCTTACAAGTATTTAAGAGTGATGTACGTAATATGTAATATTGAATCGGGTCATGGTTGTGTCGAATTAATAAGGACCGAACCTATGTAACTAGAACCGAATCATGCTTAACTTTCGAATAAGGTGTAAAACTTGATAACTTGAATAAGTAAAGTATGAAGATGAGTTAAGACTTGCGTAAAACCTAATAGCCGAAAACCCTAATTTGAACCGAACCACATATGAGTTTTTGAAAGTATATTAATTAAGTAAAGGTTATGTAAATGTAAACCCTAGTTTTGACATGTTAATCTAATAAGGAATGCTAAACCCTAATGGTTGTGAATCGTGTCTCAAATGCGTGTGTAATTAATACGAGTAATAAGTAACTTGTATGTCACATAAAATCATAAACGTATATGGTGAAACATAAAAGGAAAGATTATTTTTATGATGTGTTAGGATAAGTAACGAGTCATTAAAAGACGTAACAAGTAAGTACATGCATATTAATGAGATATTAAAGAATAGAAGCCCTAAAATATAAATGAGAGTTGATTAGGGTTTTGAAGCTAAATATACATTAATTCGTTATTTTATGTGTGAGTTAAGACGTTTAAACTATTTTCACATTTAACCCTAAACTTTAATAAATGACATATGAACCCTAATTTACGATATTAATTATAAAACATTTAAGTCTCATTTAATTATAAAACCCTAAAATATTAAAAGATCATTTCGACGATTATGGAATCATTAATAATGTATACGACCATTAATGTATATAGGTTCTGTGAAGAAGGAGTAATTCTTTGTTTTCCCTGTGTCTTCTTTTCGATCGTTTGCTTTGGAATAAGGTACAGATATTCTGACCTTTTCAGTAAAGGTTTCTTATAATGTTTTTCTTTTCGTTCGCTTTCATATTAGGATTTTCTAAGCCTTTGCTATGAACCCTAATGTGTCTATTTGAGCTATTGCTTATCTGAACTTTTGATTTTGAAAACATGATTAAACGTTTGATAAAATATGATCTATGTCAGTTATGACATTCTTATTTGACCTAAGATAGTTTGACACCCGAGCCAATTATTAACTAGTCATGGGGGTTCCATGTCCGTGTCAGCAAATGCACTTCTGACATGACTCTAGGGCAGTAGAGTGAAGTTCTGCCACGTCCTTTATCTGATATTTGCTATGAGCTCAATTTGTATTATATTATCAATGTATGTTTGTGGGGCGTATGGGTGCATCCTAGATCTGTTATATGTTATATATTATATGTTATATGCTATATGTTGTTTGATGATTGATGCTGCGTGCATGCACGTCCTTCATAACTCTGGTAGGTCTCCCTACAAATGTTGCCTTATGTGATTATGATATGTTTATGATATGGCATATGTGTATGGGCTCGAGGTAGTTAGCTATAAAACTTATTCGTATATCCTGAATTATCTTTTGAATGATTATGATTTCACTATCTTTCTTTCACTTTATTTCGTATTCGTTCTTGTTTCGTATTCGTTTTGCTTGTATATCTGTTCACTGGGCTTTTGAAGCTCAGCCGCACTTTTCTTTTTCCGCGGCAGGTATCTAAGCATTGGAGCTGGGTATTGCTTTGGGATGAGTGCTGTGTGGACTTACCTTAGAGATTTTAGTTTTGATCTTACGATGCCATTTAGACTTTATATTTTAGACTTTTCATTTGGAGTTTATTTTCCGCTGGGACCTATGTATTGAAGTCATTTTGACTTGGATTATTTCAATATTTATGTTGAGATTTCTTTTGGATATTTATGTTTGCTTTGATATGACACCATTACTTGTGATTCCTTTACCTTGTTAGAGATTGGGGGCGTTACAATTTATGGCATCGAGCCAGTGTTTACGACTTGTAGTCGGGACACACGTGACATATGGAGCCTAGTTTTTGAGACTTTAGAGCTTAGGATTTGACCTGTGAGGATTTGGGTAGACTTTAGGATTCCTTCGTACTTCCATTTAAATATCTCACCTTTGTTCATATTGCTAATCGTTTGGATATCGTTCAGATGGTTCAAACTCGTCGTAACGGTAACTCGGGAGGGACGATGATGCTCCGACATGGATGCTGCGATTGCGAATGCTCTCAACTCTCTTCCCTGTCGACTACACCGAGATGATGGAGCAGGTGATCAACAACATTCGTAATCGGAATGGTGCTTCGGGTAGTGGTGGAGGAAATCAACCCTTCGGTATTCACACTTGGCTCGAGCATTTCGGTAAGCTCAAGCCTCTTTCGTTTAGCACTGCTTCTTTGCTACTCCCCTGAGGCCGGAGGACTGATCACTCATATTGATTTGAAGCTGTTTGAAGTCTTGGGTTGTGAGACGAGTTTAAGACTCATTTGGCTGCATTCAAATTGGAAGGTGATGCTTTAAATTGGTGGAAGGCACTCAAACAAGCAAGAGGAGGAGACGCTTTTGTCTGTTACTTGTACTTGGGCTGAGTTTCGGACTATCTTCTATAACCGTTACTTCCCTGATGCTGAGCGGCAAAGGTATGAGAGGGATTATCGGCAATCTACCGTTTGATTATGAGAATTCCAATGAGTACATGAGTAGGTTTATGAGACTGGTGAGTTTTGTGGGAGCGATTGCTGGAGATGGTAGGCGTCAAGCTAAGCACTTCAAGTGGGGACTGAAGAAGTGGGTGTTGGACCGACGGCTTAATATTGAGTATGAGAATGTGTCGGCCTGCAATGACGCAGCTCGTAACATTGAGATCTTTCATGAGGTTTCGGGTTCCAACAAAGCGTAATCGCTGATGGTGATCGGATTCAAGGTAGGACTCAAGGCAATGACTATAAGGGAAACTTTCGGTAGGAGTTATGATTCGAGGAGTCAAGTGGATAGGAGTTATGATCGGTAGCGGGTCAGTCGGAAGGAATGTTGACACTGGACGTCCTGAGACGAGGGGTCAAGATAATAGAAATCTTTGGTAAGAATGGAAGTGATCGTCAGAACCAAGGTAACAATAACCAGCGTTACAACAAGGATCGTCACTAGAGGATCAAATCAGGTCGTGCTCAGGATCTTCTAGTCAACAGAGGACAGCTGAGGTTTTGCCTCACCCACCTATTTGTACTACTTGTGGAAAGGCTCATCCGGGGCAGTGTTTCAAGGCCACTGGTGGTTGTTTTGCTTGTGGCTCCACTGCTCACAAGATTAAAGATTGTCCTAAGAAGAACCCGGTGATTCTTGGAAACTACATCAAGCCGCCGACTACTACTTTGGGCGTGTCTATGCTACTACTGTGGCCAGGCGTGAGGAGCGCACTTCAGGTATCATTACGGGCACTCTTTTCATTGATGATTATGCTGTCTTCGTTTTATTTGATCTTTGGTGCTACACACTCCATTATCTCTATCACATTTGCTAAGAAACTTAATATGAAGCCCAAACTGTTAACAAATCACTTATCGATTTCTACGCCTATGAAAAATCATGTGATCATTGATCATAAATACGTTAAGTGTCCTCTTCGTTTTGATGATCGTATTCGCTTTGCAAATCTGTATCCTCTCGATATGGTCGACTTTGATATCATTCTAGGCATGGATTGGTTGGCTTATCATAGAGCTTCAATTGATTGCCATGCTAGAACGGTGATCTTTGGAGACGTAAAACATCCCGAATTCGTTTATCATGGTTCTCAACCTCTTAAATCGTTAAGCTCATTTCGCTATGAAGGCACGGATCATGATTGCTCATGGATGCCAAGGTTTTCTAGCATCACGTAAGGACACATCTTTGGAGAGTCCTAACATTGAAAATCTTTCGGTTGTTTTGAATTACCGAGATGTTTTCCGATGAACTCCCTGGACTTCCCCATTTCGAAGTTGAGTTTAGCATTGAGTTAATTCCTAGTGCTGAACCGATTTCAAAGGCTCCGTATCGCATGGCACCTGTAGAACTGAAGGAGTTGAAGGAACAGCTGCAAGAGATGATAGAAAATGGATTTATTCACCCCAGTGTTTCTCCATGGGGTGCACCTGTCTTGTTTGTGAAGAAGAAGGATGGAAGCATGCGTCTATGTATCGACTACCGTGAACTCAACCGTATTACTATTCGTAACCGTTATCCTTTGCCGCGTATTGATGATTTGTTTGATCAACTGCAAGGAGCTAAGTTCTTTTCGAAGATTGACCTGAGGTCTGGTTATCATCAGTTACGTGTGAAGGAGCAAGATGTTCCTAAGACCGCGTTTGCATTTTGATATGGTCATTACGACTTTCTCGTTATGCCTTTTGGTTTGACCAATGCGCCTGCTGTGTTTATGGACCTGATGAATCGTGTTTTCCATGAGTTTCTCGACAAGTTCGTTATTGTTTTCATCAACGACATTTTAGTTTACTCTAAGTCTGAAGAAGAGCATGAAGAACATCTCCGTATAGTTTTGGAGATTTTGAGGAAGAAGAAGTTGTATGCCAAATTTTCGAAGTGCGAGTTTTGGTTAAGACAAGTCGCTTTCCTTGGTCATATTGTATCAGCTGATGGTATTACCATGGATCCGTCTAAAGTTGAGGCTATCACTAAATGGCCAAGACCTACGACAGTGACTGAGGTCAGGAGTTTTCTTGGACTTGCTGGTTACTACAGACGTTTTGTTGAAGGTTTCTCTCGCTTAGCTCTACCTCTAACCCAACTGATGAGGAAAGGTGAAAAATTTGTATGGACGGATGATGAACGAGAAAGAGTTTTGAAGAGTTGAAGCGGAGATTGGTGTCAGCTCCTATTTTGACTCTTCCAACCTGGTTCGGAGGATTTCAAATTTACAGTGATGCATCTAAGAAAGGATTAGGAAGCGTGTTTTGATGCAACTTGGAAAGGTAATAGCTTATGCTTCGAGGCAGCTAAAACCTTATGAGGAGAATTACCCAACTCATGACCTTGAGTTAGTCTGCATGTGGTGTTCACGTTGAAGATCTGGAGACATTACTTGTATGGAGAGACGTGTGATATATTCACTGATCATAAGAGTCTCAAGTATATTTTCACTCAGAAGGAACTTAACATGAGACAAAGAAGATGGTTAGAACTTCTTAAGGATTATGACACCAACATTCAAGACCATCCGGTAAGGCTAACGTAGTTCTGACGCACTTAGCGAAATCGGGCATTCTTGCGAGTATCAAGATTGAGCCTAGGATTTTGCGTGACTTAGAGAGTTTGGATGTTGAGTTGTGTGTACGAGGTTTTGATGGATACTGGGCTAGTATGAAGGTGGAGTCGAACCTTATAATGCAAATTAAAGAAGCTCGAGAAAGATGTGTACTCGGCGAGCTTTGTGGGCCGTGGCGCAAAATGTTGAAGAAGGTAAGCCGACGGAGTTTAAGGTTGATAATGACGGTATTGTATGGTATGGAGATAGGCTTTTTGTTCCCAATGATCAGGTACTTCGTGAGAAAGTTATGACTGAAGCTCATAGTTCTCCTTTCACTATCCATCTTGGTTCTACCAAGATGTATAGGGATTTGAAGCAAAGATTTTAGTGGAACGGCATGAAGCAAGATGTGGCGACGTTTGTGTCGAAGTGTATGATTTGTCGCAGTTAAGATCGAACATTAAAGGGCTAGTGGATTGTTACAGCCATTGGATATTCCAACATGGAAGTGGGATAAGATATCTATGGATTTTGTGACTGGACTACCTCTTACTTGGAAGAAGCATGATGCGATTTGGGTAGTTGTTGATCGACTAACCAAATCGCTCATTTCTTTCCAATCAGAAAGGATTATGGTATTGGTAAATTGGCGGAGATTTTTCAGCAAGATATCGTTAGACTTCATGGTACCCGCATCTATTGTGTCCGAGAGATCCGCGTTTTACTTCGCTTCTGGAAAGGTTTTGCAGAAAGCTTGGGGTACTCGACTTAACTTTAGTACGGCTTTTCATCCTCAAACAGATGGTCGTCGAGAGGACTATACTGACCTTAGAGGATATGTTCAGGGCTTGTGCTTTAGAATGGACTGGCAGTTGGGATGAATATTTATGTTTAGTAGAGTTTGCATACAACAACAGTTGGCATGCTAGCATTAAGACGGCACCGTTTGAACTTCTTTATGGAAGGAAATGTAGAGCACCTATTTGCTGGAATGAAGTAGGTGAGCGCTTGATTGAAGGTCCGGAAATGATCGAGATCACTAATGAGAAAGTAGCTGTTGCTAGAGAAAATTTGAAGGAAGCTAGGTCTCGTCAGAAAAGTTATGCCGACAAGCATCGTCGTGATTTAGAATTTCGGGTTGGAGATCGTGTATTTTTGAAAGTTTCGCCGTTTAGAGGTGTGAAACGTTTTGGGATCAAGGGCAAGCTCAGTCCTCGATTTATTGGACCGTTTGAAATTCTAGAACGTGTAGGAGAAGTTTTGTATCGTTTAGCACTTCCGCCTCAGTTATCGCATGTTCATGACGTTTTCCATGTATCACTCCTAAGGGGATACAACTATCATCCGTTACACGTTGCTTCTTATCCGTTTGATCAAATTCAATCCGATATGTCTTTATCTGAAGAACCAGAAGTTATTCTGGAAAGACAAGAAAGAGTTATGAGAAATAAAGTCATTCCATTCGTTAAGATTCTTTGGAAAAATCATCCTGAACGTGAGGCTACTTGGGAAACCGAGGAGTCGATGCGAGCTAGTTATCCTCATTTCTTTGAATAGTTTGGTATGTTCTCATTTCGTTCTCGTTTTCATTTTCGTTTTCGTTTCATTTCAATTTTCGAGATCTAAAATTTTCTTTAGAGGGGAAGAATTGTAAAACCTGAAAATCTAAAATCTGACTAAAGACTAAAATACCCTTGGAACTAAAATTTATAAAATACGTAAAATATATTTATGACATTTAATGAAATTAAAAGTTAACTTATGAATAAATAAAACTTAACGAATATATTACGTAATCGATTTTGGTACGACGAAGATTTAACGTTTCGTAAATGATATGGGTCGTGTTTCTTTTGTTTCGTGTGGACAAGGCCGAAGCCCATAAGGTGCGTGTGTGTGGGTGTGCTCGGTTGGGCCAAACCAAACCAATCCACCAAGTCTAAATCTAACACAACTACTATATATACAATACATAAATCACAAAAGTGAAACCCTAGTTTTGTGTTGCCTCTTTTTCTCTTCTTCTTTGCTCGGCCGAACCATAACACCCATAGGTGTCGAGATTTTTGCTCAACCAAGTCAAGGTATAACTTATTCTCGTCTTTGTTTGATGTACCTTGCGTTTGTATATTGTTATATGTTGTGTTTTGGTCGATTGTGTTTCTTTTCTTTTTGTGTCGAGCCGAATAAGAACCAAAACAAGGAAACCCTAATAACTAAACCTTACAAGTATTTAAGAGTGATGTACGTAATATGTAATATTGAATCGGGTCATGGTTGTGTCGAATTAATAAGGACCGAACCTATGTAACTAGAACCGAATCATGCTTAACTTTCGAATAAGGTGTAAAACTTGATAACTTGAATAAGTAAAGTATGAAGATGAGTTAAGACTTTCGTAAAACCTAATAGCCGAAAACCCTAATTTGAACCGAACCACATATGAGTTTTTGAAAATATATTAATTAAGTAAAGGTTATGTAAATGTAAACCCTAGTTTTGACATGTTAATCTAATAAGGAATGCTAAACCCTAATGGTTGTGAATCGTGTTTCAAATGCGTGTGTAATTAATACGAGTAATAAGTAACTTGTATGTCACATAAAATCATAAACGTATATGGTGAAACATAAAAGGAAAGATTATTTTTATGATGTGTTAGGATAAGTAACGAGTCATTAAAAGACGTAACAAGTAAGTACATGCATATTAATGAGATATTAAAGAATAGAATCCCTAAAATATAAATGAGAGTTGATTAGGGTTTTGAAGCTAAATATACATTAATTCGTTATTTTATGTGTGAGTTAAGACGTTTAAACTATTTTCACATTTAACCCTAAACTTTAATAAATGACATATGAACCCTAATTTACGATATTAATTATAAAACATTTAAGTCTCATTTAATTATAAAACCCTAAAATATTAAAAGATCATTTCGACGATTATGGAATCATTAATAATGTATACGACCATTAATGTATATAGGTTCTGTGAAGAAGGAGTAATTCTTTGTTTTCCCTGTGTCTTCTTTTCGATCGTTTGCTTTGGAATAAGGTACAGATATTCTGACCTTTTCAGTAAAGGTTTCTTATAATGTTTTCTTTTCGTTCGCTTTCATATTAGGATTTCCTAAGCCTTTGCTATGAACCCTAATGTGTCTATTTGAGCTATTGCTTATCTGAACTTTTGATTTTGAAAACATGATTAAACGTTTGATAAAATATGATCTATGTCAGTTATGACATTCTTATTTGACCTAAGATAGTTTGACACCCGAGCCAATTATTAACTAGTCATGGGGTTCCATGTCCGTCAAAAAATGCACTTCTGACATGACTCTAGGGCAGTAGAGTGAAGTTCTGCCACGTCCTTTATCTGATATTTGCTATGAGCTCAATTTGTATTATATTATCAATGTATGTTTGTGGGGCGTATGGGTGCATCCTAGATCTGTTATATGTTATATATTATATGTTATATGCTATATGTTATCTGATGATTGATGTCGCGTGCATGCACGTCCTTCATAACTCTGGTAGGTCTCCCTACAAATGTTGCCTTATGTGATTATGATATGTTTATGATATGGCATATGTGTATGGGCTCGAGGTAGTTAGCTATAAAACTTATTCGTATATCCTGAATTATCTTTTGAATGATTATGATTTCACTATCTTTCTTTCACTTTATTTCGTATTCGTTTTCGCTTCGTATTCGTTTTGCTTGTATATCCTGCTTCACTTTGGGCTTTTGAAGCTCAACCGCACTTTTCTTTTTCCGCCAGTGTATCTAAGCATTGAGTTGGGTATTGCTTTGGGATGAGTGCTGTGTGGACTTACCTTAGAGATTTTAGCTTTGATCTTACGATGCCATTTAGACTTTATATTTTAGACTTTTCATTTGGAGTTTATTTTCCGCTGGGACCTATGTATTGAAGTCATTTTGACTTGGATTATTTCAATATTTATGTTGAGATTTCTTTTGGATATTTATGTTTGCTTTGATATGACACCATTACTTGTGATTCCTTTACCCTTGTCGGGTCGGGGCGTTACAGTCTCTCCAAAGGTCTCATCACCACAACAGGCCGGTCAATCCAAAGATTCAATCATTTCAGAGGTTTTAAAACTATATGATGAAGTTGACGAGCAAAAGATACATAACGAGGTACAATCTCTTGAAACTTATGAATCAGATATTAATGCGGGTAATAGTAACATTGTCCCATATGATTAATATGTGACACAAAGTGAAAGTGAGATTGTACCAAGTAATGTATCTTCTGCAGTCAATGATGACTATGTTTTTGATGAATACACTGCATGTGCCCCTGATGACTCTGTTATCTCTGAACTGAATGCTTATAAAGAACAAGTTGCTATTTATGAACAACGTGCTAAGTTTGAGTTAACTAGCCGTGAGCAGGAAATGGATGACCAAATGCGTACAATTATTAGAAAAAGTAATTTTAGAGAAGAAGTGTTAAAACAAGAGTTAAGCTCCTTACAAGAAAAGCTTTCTAAAACTGTTAAGCAAAAGCAAGAGCTTCAAGATGATGTTAAAGTGTTTAAACAAGAATTCGATGCTAAGGAATCAAAACTTTTGAATGATTTTTCTAATCTAAAAACTTTGAAAAACAAGCTTGAAAACATGTTGTACGTACAAGGGAACACCATTCAGACTGCTCACATGATCACTAAGCATAGAGTCTTAAGCGATAAGCACAGTATTCCCCTAGTAGAAGAACCAAATCCTGAGTATTGAAAAAAGGCTAAAGCTTTCCATAAGATTGTATATGATGGCAATGAGATCCTTAAGCCTAGGCAATCACGTTCATGTATTGGAAGCACGGAAGAGGATAGAAAATTAGGAGATGCCTCTAGGGAGAAAATGGATAAGAAACTAGAAGATCGTAAGTGTAAAAAGAATAACATAACGATCAAACCACATTATTACACAAAAGAAAATTGGATCTCCCTAAACAGGTTTAAGCCTCAAACTCAATTAACCACAGAACAAATTTTTTGGAAGAAAGATATGGATAAGCAAAAAGTAAACGTACTTGTTGAAACAAACACCCCCCTAGGAAAGTGCCTGCAGCTACTGTGTATCATCCGAATACACCAATGCATTTAGTTCCTTGAACTATTGCCACTAATAGCAAGACCTTAATCAACCTGTATGTTGTTTATCAACTATTCATTGATTTTGAGAAGACATGTAAAAAGAGAATCACACCTACAGGGATAACTGAAGGGGAAAGGGGTTTTGAGCAAACTAAAGAATGCTATTTAACTGAGGTCATGCCTTTCTTTAAACAATTAAAAGGTCAATTTGAAAGTCTTCAAAAGGGGATAAACTCAGATATTAAAGAAATGGAAAAGGAATTTGATGCAATGATTGTTGAAGTCAATGATTATGAACGAGAACTCAAATATAATGAAATTGAAAGGAAGAACTTGCATATCCTAAATGAGAACTTAGTATTAAGTTGTGTGGCTCAAGATGTGTTTTATACTGTTACTAATCATTCTATTACTGCTTCTCAATTACATGAATTAACTATTGCTTTGAAAGTCTCCCATGATCGTGTCATTGAGCTTGAAAACAAAAACTCAGAACTAAATGAAAAAATTGATCAGGATGATCACGATAATTTGGTAAAACACTTTTCTAAGCTAGAAGTTGAACATTTTGATTTGCAACTAAAATATCGACATCCGAAGGAAAATGTCAAAACCTCAAATATCAAGACATCCTCAAATGTTCCAAAGTTTGATGCACTTTTTGAAATAAACAAACGTGGCGAACAGATTCAAGCTCATTGTAACACGATCAGAAAGTTGAAAGCCCAAATTTCACAATTAAAGGGTGAAAAGAACAACATGAATGACTCCCAAATGCCTCCTCCTTTAGATTCTCAGTGTTCTCAAACTTTTCATCTTCAAAACTTGGTTAATGTTTTACAAATGAAAAATGAGAGTTTTCTAGAAGAAAATGAAAAAGTTAAACGACACTTTAAAGAGTTATATGATTCAATGAAAGTCACTCGTGACAAGAACAAGGTAAAAATAACGTCTTTACAAAAGGAAATTGAGAATTTGAAGAGTCAGGAAAAAGGGAAAATGCCAATTGTCTTTAATGAGAATGTTGCATCAAAGTCATCTGCATACTGCAAATATACTGTGACTGTTAAATACATTCCTCCTCATCTTAGAAATAATGAACTTGTGTTTCATAACTATTTCGCTCACCTTAAGGATAGTCTAGAATGTCTCCATGAGATTGTAGAAGAGGATTTCATAAATAAGCCACTTGATAGAGAAATTAGGTTTGCTTGTATTCAGGCCAAACTATCTCAGGAGTTGTTAGAATGTTTAATAGCAACATGTCCTAAATCCTTAGGTTCGAAAGATAAAGTTGTGATGCCTTGTTCTATGCCTAGCTCCAAGTATGCAACCCATTCTATGCCCAGTATTAAGAAAGTGAACTCTAAAGTCCCTTCAAGTAGTTTTGATCCATGCACGTCTAGTTCAGGAATGCAAAAAGTAGCCCAACCAACTAATGTTCCCATAATTCCCTCTACAAGAGTAATCTGTGACATAAAAGCAAGCGAGTCAAAGCCTCCAGGCAATACAAAGCAAGATAGGAACTCGCAAGCTAAGAATGTGCATTGGAAGAGAGTAGAAGACCACCCTAGGAACACTAAGTTTGAGTTGAATAAAACGAATCATGTTGATTCTAGTATTAGCTATAAGCGTACTGTAATTAATTCGAATTCTGCTACTATCTGCAAACCATGTAATGATGACTGCTTGATTTCTGTTACTGATCATGAATGTGGTGTGAATGATTTGCTTAATGCTGTTAAATGCTCAGTTAAAATTGTTAATGTCAAAAATCAAGCTAAGAAGGCTAAAAGGCAAAGGCGAAAGAAAGTTAGAAAACATTGGAAACCCACAGGAAGAAAATTTAGTAATATTGGTTATCAATGGATACCTACTGGCCGTAAGTTTAATCTCAATGAGTTTTGCCCTAAATCTGCTAAGTCAATGCCCATTAGAAAATGGATGCCTACTGGTAGAACTATTCCTTTAAGAAGTGAACATACTTTGAATATGTGAAATAAGGACACTAGCACTGCATCTATTCCTGATGATTCCATTTTTTCTACTTCCGATGTGGGTGCTCCAATCTCTGTTACTAACCAAATGGAACCCATTCTTGCATGGGGATCCCAATTATCAAGTTATCCATTCTTGTCTGTGTTCAACTACAGATCGTTCAAATCATTCTAAGCATATGACTGGAGATCGCTCGCGGCTCATGTACTTCGTGAGTAAATTCATCGGGACTGTTAGATTCGGGAACGACCATTTTGGAGCAATTATGGGTTATGGAGACTATGTTGTTGGCAATAGTGTAATCTCCATGGTATATTATGTTGAAGGTCTTGGTCATAACTTGTTTTCTGTTGGTCAATTCTGTAATTCCGATCTAGAAGTGGCATTTCGAAAACATACTTGTTTCGTTAGAGAACTTGATGGTGTGGAATTGTTAAGAGGAACTCGTGGTTCAAATCTATACACCATCTCTATCGAAGACATGATGAAATCTTCTCCAATCTGCTTGTTGTCAAAGGCTTCAAAAACAAAATCATGGTTATGGCATCGTCATCTCAATCACTTGAACTTCGGCACCATTAATAATCTTTCCAGAAAGGATCTTGTAAGAGGCTTAACCAGATTAAAGTATGAAAAAGATCATCTTTGTTCAGCATGCCAATTGGGAAAAAGCAAGAAATATGCCCACAAACCCAAACCCACAAACTCAGTAATGGAAGTTCTGCATACCCTTCATATGGATCTGTGCGGACCAATGAGAGTACAAACGATAAATGGGAAGAAATATATTTTAGTCGTAGTTGATGACTACTCTCAATTTACTTGGGTAAAGTTTTTGAGGACAAAGGATGAAACTCCAGATGTCATCATCAAACTTATCAAGCAGCTTCAAGTTCGACTTAACAATACGGTTAGAATTGTTCGAACAGACAATGGCACAGAGTTCGTTAACAAAGACTTAAGTTAATTTTATGAAAGTGTTGGAATCAGTCATCAAAGAAGTGTTCCACGAACTCCTCAACAGAACGGTGTAGTTGAAGACGAAATCGAACTCTTGTGCAATGCTAATTTATTCAAAGGTTCCAGTGTTTCTCTGGGCTGAAGCCATTGCCACTGCTTGCTACACCCAAAATCGTTCCCTCATACACACATCTCATGGACAAACTCCATACGAACTTGTCCATAAACGAAAACCTGATCTCTCCTACCTTCGTGTGTTTGGTACGTTGTGCTATCCAACGAATGATGGTCAAGATTTAGGTAAATTAAGAGCTAAGGCGGACATTGGAGGTTTTGTAGGTTATGCATCAAATAATAAGGGTTATCGAATCTACAACAAAAGAACTCGAGATATCATGGAAACTATTCATGTCACATTCGATGACCTGTCCGGGCAAATGGCTCCAGGACAACCCAGTTCTGGACCCGCATCTCAACCTTCATCAAGAAGTCCCATCAGTTCTACTCTTGTACTAAATCCCTCACCAGCAACTCCTTATGTACCTCCTTCGGAAGATGATTTGAAGAAATTGTTTGATCCAATGTTTGATGAACACTATGAGCCAATTGCTGATAATCTGTCAATTCCATCAACAGAGGCTGTTCCTATCCCTGTCAATGAAGTTAACCCTTCAGTTTCTATGTCATTAAGTCAAGAAGCGTCTGCTGCTGATCACTCTGTATCATCAACAAATCATCAATCATCGAGTGTACATCATGGAATTATTTCTGGCACCTATGATGGAGATAATCCCTTTGCTACTCCTAAAGATGCCCCCTTTGAAAACATATTTGCTCCTGAATCATTATCGAACCATCTTCATCGAGAAATCGACTCGCTACTTCAGTTCCTCAACAACAACCACACGAACACCTTAAAAAGTGGACACATGATCATCCATTGGACAACATCATTGGAAATCTCCCTCGTCCAGTATCCACTCGTAAACAACTTGCAACTGATGCCTTATGGTGCTTCTTCAACTTCGTACTATCCAAGGTCGAACCAAAAGATGTTAAAACTGCTATGAATGAAGACAGCTGGTTCAATGCCATGCAAGAAGAAATTCATGAGTTTGATCGACTAGATGTATGGGAATTAGTACCTGCTCCTAACTGTGCTATGATCATTGATCTAAAGTGGATCTTCAAAGTAAAAATTGATGAGAATGGTGATGTATTAAAGAACAAGGCTCGATTGGTTGCAAAAAGATACCGTCAAGAGGAGGGTATTGACTTTGAAGAATCATTTGCTCCAGTTGCTCGTATTGAGGCAATCAAAATCTTCTTGGCTAATGCTGCAAGTAAGAACATGGTAGTCTATCAGATGGATGTAAAGACGGATTTTCTTAATGGAGATCTTAAAGAAGTCATATACGTCAGCCAACCTGAAGGTTTTGTGAATACAGAGCATCCTACTCATGTCTATCGTTTGAAGAAGGCTCTTTACGGTTTGAATAAAGCTCCAAGGGCATGGTATGATATGCTATCAAAGTTTCTTCTATCTACTGGATTCAGCAAAGGAGCAGTTGATCCGACATTGTTCACCAGAAAGTCAGGCAAACATTTAATTCACGTTCAAATTTATGTTGATGATATTATTTTTGCCTCGACTGACCCCAATGAATGTGACCATTTTTCTAAGGAGATGGGCTCCAAATTTCAAATGTCAATGATGGGAAAAATGTCATTTTTCTTAGGATTACAAATTTCACAAAGTACCGAAGGCATTTTTATAAATCAATCTAAATATGCAAATGAGATTTTAAAGAAATTTGGATTTGATTCTTGTGACCCTGTTGACACTCCCATGATAGAGCGTACTAAACTGGATGAGGACCACTCAGGGATCATGGTAGATTAAACGAAATATCGTAGTATGATTGGATCCCTGATGTACCTCACAGCCAGTAGACCAGATATTCTGTTCGCTGTATGCATGTGTGCTAGATACCAGGCTAAGCCTACCAAAAAGCACCTTGAAGCGGTTAAACGAGTATTTTGGTATTTCCAAGGAACCATCAATATGGGAATTTGGTACACGAAGGTCACCAGTATGTCACTAACAGCCTATGCAGATGCTGATCATGCAGGATGTCAAGATACACGTCGAAGCACGTCAGGAGGTGCTAAGTTTTTGGGTGATAAACTTGTGAGCAGGTCTTCTAAGAAACAAATGAGTACTTCTATATCCTCTACAGAGGCTGAATACATAGCCATGTTATCTTGTTTTTCTCAAATCCTATTGATGAGATCCTAATTATCTGACTATGGCTTTGAATTCAACAAAATCCCTCTGTATTGTGATAAAAAAAATGCCATTGCTATCTCATGCAACAATGTACAACACTCAAGAGCAAAGCACATCGGCATTCGACATCATTTCATTTGGGAGCAAGTGGAAAACGGTGTGGTGGAACTTTATTTTGTGAGGACTGAATACCAGTTAGCAGACATCTTCACCAAAGCTCTTCCTAGAGAATGTTTTGAGTTTATCCTCCCACGACTTGGTCTAAAGAGTCTAAAACCGGAAACACTGAAACGCCTTCAAGAGGAAGAAGATGAGTAAAAGGTTTTTCTTCATCCATCTCTTGTAAATAGTTATTCAAAAAGCAAAATACAAAATTACAAAACCAACAAAAAGCAAATAGAAAAATATAAAATTTTCAAAATCCATAAAAACTAGAAAATCTTGAAAAATCCCAAAAATATTGTTATTTTGTCATGTTTTCCTTATTCGATATCATCTACGGACTTTGTGTTGACATTCAAAGAATGTCACGGGCCTTTAGATGTTCTTCGAATGTACATAATTTGTTTAAAAAATTGAGGGGAAGTAAAAACAAAGGCTTATAGTCATTTCAGTCTATAACCCGTTTTTTTTAAAGAAAGAACAGAGCCATGCTTTATCTTATTTTTCCATCTCATGCTCTGATTCTAAAAACAAATGTTTGTCACTAAAACGACAAATGTTTCCTTCACAAGTATTTTTCCTTCTAAAACTTCTTCTGAAAAATATTTGTTATCTAATTGAAATCTAAATAACTCGGTCTCAATTTTTGAAAATCATCTGGGCTTGACATTGGTCAAAATCTCTGTCTCTCAATCAACAACTTATGTCATTGATTGAGGGGGAGAATGATTTCATTTAAATCAAAAGGTTATTTGTCATACAACTGGTTTAGACCAAGGTTTATGACATGTTTTCAAAAGATAATCAAGCATGTTTTTGGAGTTTAAAGTCTCCGATTTGATCCTTATCGGTTAAATGTTTTCATAAGCAAGTCACAATTCTTCTCAAAAGCTTTCAAAATCAATTTAAATCTACAGAGATCACAAATCTCAAATGATTTGAAAATTGTGATCGGGGGAGAATTTGTGATTGAAATTGGATTTAAACTGACAATTCGATAAATTGTTTTGTAATGATTTACAAGCTTTCCTCCCCACATGTGCCAAACGATTTCAATTTTTCCATGCACATGTTGAGGGGGAGCATCTATTTCAAACCAAAAAGGATTGAAACGTGATTGATTTGTTTCAATGTGCAGACTTTCCCTAATATGTGCAAAACACTTTCAAATCTCTATGCACATATTGAGGGGGAGCACCTTTTTGAAAACCACATCCTTTCCAAAATTATCCTTAACAAAGTATGGAAAATACTAACTTTGATCAGGAAAGTGATGTTGATATCTTTTAGAAAATGGTAATCAAAGAAGTGAATCCTTCCTCTTGCCTCCATGTGCCAAACGATTTCAAATACATGATGCACATGTTGAGGGGGAGCTCTTTTTCTAAAAATATAAAAAACAATTCAGGAACAAAATGCTTTGATATATATCACAAGTATCTGGATTGATTTTCAAATGGTTTTCAATTGGCTCCAATGGCAGATGAACAATACCAAATAGACCGACCAAATTTACTTTATGTATGGAGTTATAAGGATGGTAGGTTAGGTATTCGTTCCCACGATCCCGCCAGAGTCGGAGGGATCTACCCAGGGACAATCCACTAGATAGTGTAGAGTCCTTAGGTATGATGAAAAAAGGAGAAAAGTGGGATATGGGAAGAGTGCGGACTGAGAAAGAGCTAGAACTGGAATAAACCCAACAAGGTTATAGTTATGAAGTCTAGGTAAGCACTGAAGGGGTTGAAGAATCAAAAAGAATTGAATGAGAAAAGGGTGAAAATAAATAGCCCTCCAATTATTCAACCTTAGGGCAGAAACCGGGTTCAATACATATGCTACTGGTTGTTACTAAGGTAACACCGGTATTGAAGACAAGACGTCATGGACCTAGTGACGCACTGCACTACAACTTCCCAAGCTACTCAAGTTTCTCTTAAAAGGGACTTGTTTCATTCTCACGGGGAACCTACATAATCGATCGACTTTCTCTTAGAGATTGTTGATATTGAAAAAGGAGACCCTCTCCCTAGTCTTTGGCATAGGAACCAAATGTGCACAATTGAGTCTAGGGCCATGAGATCATTAAATAAATCTCATTAGGACACTGTCAATGAAGACTCTCTGTTTCACACAATGTGGAAAGAGAGATTATATCTTTAGAGTCCTATGCATTATCCTTGTGGTATTGCCAGAACATCTTAGTGATATTCAAACATATTCACAATGAAGATGGAAAGCCTTCTAGAGCCAACATCAAACAAGCTCTTGGTAGGTGGCATGTGAGATCTATCCAATAGATCAACCATGCAATAACTAAACAGAAACAATGGGGCGATTCAAACTTATGAATCATTCCTGGTTCAGGTTATTGATTGACGGATACCTTTGAAAAACCGGTCGTTGTGCTTAAAAAATTCTTTTCTTTTGCACATCGACTGTGTATCAATATTTCAAATATAGAAAGGTGTTTACGATTGATAATTGATTTTTCTAAAAAAAAACCCTCGTTGTATTGCAAAAACACTTTATTGAGCAGTACTCGATTGTTTTTTAAATCTCTTTTCATCAATAAGTGAATCTCAAATTCGCTGGTTTACTCACTCCGTGTTGTCTTCTTTGAGATGTTCCGGTTTAAGAACAGCTAGAGCAGCTGCGAAACCCTGTCAAGGAGATTCTTCAGAATTATACCTGATCACAGGCAGTACTTGTACTGATTAACGGGGAACCGTGGGCCGTGTACTTCAATTCAATGAAAGTGATCAAAGACACTTTCGTGCGCTTTATTGCTAACTGTTGTATGTAGGTACGCCTGACGTTTGCAGCTGACCAAAATGGAGAGGTCAATCCATAGCCGCATGCTCACACAACACATTCATTTCTAAAGAAATAATGATAAGTGCATCAACGACTCTGATATTTTCACTCTATGCTTCTGCTACGCTGCTGCAAATATCATGAATCAACTAAAGCTTCTGATACTCTGATGAAAATATTTCATGATCCAGAATATGAGCATGTCGGTACAAAAGTCACAACTTCACATAATGACAACACCACAATGGAAGAGTCAGAGATTTATGTTAGCTGATGATCTCAATGATGGCTCAAAACTCATTATCACGTGGATCAGTTTAAGACCTCCACTTGGATTAACCAAACATGCAAAAATGAAGAATCAAAGACTACGGACTACAGAGCAAGGAACATTATCAAGAATCCAAGAACAATCTAAATGTAATATCTGTTTTGTATTCAATGTATTTTGAGGTAACCTCCCTTAGGGGGAGATTGTTAGGATTTAGTAAATCCAGTTATTAAAGTGTCGGTCACCTCAAGTATATGTAATCATTAGAAAGCTCGTAGTCGTAGTTATTTAATGTTAGGAAGTATTTAGTTAAGTAACACCGTGGAGGACGGACGGGTCTTTACCCACTGTATGCCTGATCCACAGCCCGTAGGTGGCGTTTTGTGTAAGACTATAAATACCCTCTACCTCCCAAGGTAGAGGGTTGGAGCTCATAATAATACTTTTACTTTCTCTCACTAAGTTCCCAAACCTCTAACTCTTTCTCTCTCAAAAACCTAATATTACACGCAATTGATCATGGTTTGATGTGTTTGTGAAATCCAATATGTTACATCCTATATTGGTTACGCCGTAACCTAGACCTGGCCTATAAATACCCTATGAATTCCAGCATTTCTAATCATCCCATTCCATACACAACTCTCTGAGAACATGGGAAAAAGCTCAAGGCAGGTCTAGGGGAGCATACGGAGCTGTTTCCAAGGGAGAAGTCACTCCATTACGATAAGCTTTAGCATTTTATATTTCTTTTACTTTCAATTCATGTATTTCGTACCTTTGAATATTGAATTGAGTCGCATGATTAATATGAGAGGCTAAGCACCCTTTGGTGCTAGCCTAGTTATGATTCCTTAATTGTTTTCTTTGCGTTTACCTTTACTTCCGTACAATTATTTCTAAGTGTATGCATGCATAGTTCTTTGTTAGTCACCGTTGGTTCGGTAGTTTTGAATGGCGGTAGAGGCCAATTGCCTAGGAGATATGACCAACTGACCCTATGTGAGCGGACTGAGACGGGAAGGGTAAGATATGACCAACTGACGACCCTTACTACTTGTGCGATTTGACCAACTGATCACCTATCGTTTGGATGAACTTAAGAACTGGGGGGGGGGGGTGTAGTGTCTAAGTTCCTAACGTCCGGGCACTCACTATTTTGAATCTAGCATGTAGCGGTACTTAATGACTTGGCTTAGGGGACCAGGAACAACACGACTTATGATGGTGCGCCTGATTTCTCTTGTGGTGGCATCTTTGCTGATAGGTTAGGGCGAATTGACCAAATGCTGTCCTCTCGAATTTGACCCCACCTGAAGTAATTGGAAGTAGGTAGACGTAGACATAACTAGCTAGGAGGATTGACTAGGTTAGCACCACCATTCCTCTATTGATTTCCCTTTACCCATTTATCTGCTTTTATTCTGCATTAGTAGTTTAATTAATTAATTCCCTATCGAAACCATTCTTATTCTGTGACACTAGACTTAGAAATAATCCAACACACATAGCTCTTGGGACGACCTCGGCTTTACCATTTACTACACTACACGCGACCGGGTACACTGCCCGTTAGTGCATTAGGGTAGACCATAGGTATAGCGCGACACTATAAATATTAAGACCTGGTCAGTAAAACCTGCATCAAGTTTTTGGTGTCGCTGCCGGGGAGTTATATTAGGATTAATATTAAGTCTTTCATTTCATTTTAAAACTTTTCTCATAATCATATTTCTAGATTTCAGGTACCATGGAAGTTGTTAACATCGATGACCTCACTCTTGAGGAATACTTGGCGTTGACAAGAGCTGAACAAGGGCTGGGTCTCGTAAGACCGGCAATCGGAGGGGATGTTCGTTTCGAAATTAAAGACCAATTTATGAGGGAGCTTCGCGCTAACCCTTTTTCAGGAAACATGGACGAAGACGCAAATGAGCACGTTGAAAATGTCCTCTACATCGCCAGCCTTTTCAACATTCCGGGCATGTCTCATGATGCTGTTATGCTAAGTGTATTCCCAATGACTCTTACTGGAGCAGCTAGAAGATGGATCGAAAGATTGCCCATCGGGGCAGTTAATACTTGGGCGCTACTAAAGAAACACTTTATCCAAAGATATTGCCCACCATCGAAGATTTCTAACCAGCTTCTGGAAATCTATAATTTCAAACAAGAAGATGACGAAACACTATATCAAGCTTGGGACAGATACAACGATCTTTTTTATAAGTGTCCTACCAATGATCTAAATAACCAGCAGAAGGTCAATATTTTCTACAAAGGAATTAACGAAACTACAAGGCAAATGCTGGACTATCAAGGACCTATCCCGAACATGACTCCTACCGCTGCAATTGAATCCAGTCAAAAAATGGCAGACCGCTCTCAAAAATGGCACGGCGGTGGGAGTAAAAGAAACAAAGGCAGAAGTTTTGACGGAATTGCAGCAATCGCCAGTAAGATTGAAAATCTCAGTCGAGATATGCTGAAAGTCAGAGAAACCGTTCATGCCATCCAAGTAGGTTGTGAAATCTGTGGAGGAGGACATCTTACGAAAAATTGTCATCATATGGACGAAGAAAATATTGAATAAGCTAAGTATGGAGAAAATCGACCATTTTACGGAGATAATCAAAATAGTAATGGTTATCGTGGAAATTACAATCGTGGGCCTTATGGAGAAAGAAAGCCCAGTCTTGAAGAAACAATTAATAAGTTGCTGGAAAATTCAGCCCAAAGACAAAAGGAGCAAGATGAGTGGTTGAGAGAATTCCAGGAAAACACTGACAGAAACCTTTCCAAGCATGACACAACTCTGAAAAAACTAGAATCCATGGTGATAAAGCTCAGTGAATAAGTAAGGAGGAATAACGATAAACCTAAAGGATCTAAACCAGCTATGGAATGTAAGGTAATTTTTTATGATGATAACTCGAAGGTTGAGATCAATGATACAGATTTAGGGGATGATTCAGTCGACAGATCTGAGTTACGCCGTAACATGCCTAATGAGTTACGGCGTAACTATGTGTTTGACAACGATAACTGGGTTATGTTAGGAATTAGAAATTCCATTGTGAAGAGTCGGTCACCCCAAATATTATCTAGCATAAGTTAGCTCATAGACATATCGTTATTTACTTGTTTATTAGTTAGTTATTAGCATAGTTTAGTTTAGAGCAACACCGTGGAGGAAGGACGGGTCTTTACCCACTGTATGCCTGATCCACAGTCCGAAGGAGGACGTGTAGTATGTAACTATAAACACCCTCTACCTCCCAAGGTAGAGGGTTGGACCTTTCATTCTAATCTAACCTTTTCTCTTTTGTTTATTTTCTCTCTCTAGAAAGGCTCCCATTCTACTTTCTCTCTCTAAAAAAATAATTGTGTACGCCTCCTATGATCATGGTTTGATGTGTTTTTGAAATCCAATATGTTACAGGTTATGAAGATTAATGAGGAAATTCACTTTAACGAATTACACCGTAACCGAGAAACTCAGTTACGGCGTAACTGGGATACGTGGGCAGACAGCTTCCTTGATGTAGGCGAATCGGAGACTCAGAAAACTAGTGAATGGTCCCATGATATTAACCTATTTCCTTTATCACCATCTAAAAAAAGATATCACTGGTGCAAGGCTATACCAGTAACCAAGGGGGACTCATTTGACCTATGGGCTTCATGTGATCCTAGAAACGAAACTTGTGATGGAGGGTCCGACAAAGAGAGAATCAAGAATAACAAGTTTTTATGGGCTGCTTACACTGATGATGAAAGACTCGAAAAACTCTCCCTTGAAGATGAAGAAGAGCCACTGATAACTCACTGGTGTGCTCCTATTATCATAATCGACGAAGAGACCACAAGAGCATGGCCTACATGCAGCCCCTTCCACAAGTATTGCAATGGCGAAGACTACGAAAGAAAGGAAGAATGGACATGCCCTCATGAGCGTGAAAGACATTGTATAAGATTCGGTGATTTAGCATTTAAAGATTGGTACGCAATTCAATTCGGGGATGCCAAGATCGATCCAAATCTTCTTAAGAAGCTTAAAATTGATTACGAAGAGCACATTCAGAAAAAGGAAGAGGCTAATAATGATCTAAGATGCACGAATGAACATTTAAGTGAAACTGACAACAAGAAATTACGCAGTCACTGGTGCGAAAGAGTAAAATCTCCTGGGGAAATTTTCTGGGCGTCATGCAACCCGTATGATGATATGTGTAACGGAGGAAGCAGCTCTGAAAGAATAGGAAAGGATGAATTCTTTTGGTCCTCAACCAATGATGAGGAAAGAACGAGTTTGCCTTGGCTGGACAACCTAGGATTCGATAGTTGGGTGAAGATTAAGTATGGATATGTAGACACATTAACCAAAGAGAAGATTTGGAAGGAATACATGGATCGAGAAAATTCAAACAACGAAAGTCTCAACAACACGAGTGAGATAACAATTGAAAAAGACAAAGAGTTGGTTAGTGATGATAAAGAAGAATGTAAGCGCGTTCTAGTGGAAAATCTGCTCGATGAAGAATGGTTCAAAGACACAGCTTCTGGTGATGATGATATTGAAGGGATCCTAGATTACCTTGACCTGCAAGGAAATGAGGAGTTCACTTATCCCGATGACGAAGCTTACGAACAAAGGAGGTGCAAACTCCTGGGGATTCCCTACAAAAGACCACCTCCAATTATTGTCGAAAAATATGAATTCACTCGCTACCACCTGGGACCGGATGAGAAATTTTGTAAAGTCCAGAAAATCGAAACCAATGAATACCTCCGAACTGCTTTGAATATTGCATGGATGAGGCATAATTTGATGAAAGATATTGAGGAAGTGGGGCAAGTTCAAAGGCCCCCATAGTAGCCCCGTGGCTCTGAGTCTAACTTAAAGACTCGTTAAAAAAGAAAAGTGCTCTTTCGGGAGACAACCCAAATTATCCCTTCCTTTTGGTTTTATTTCTTTTTAGTTGGGTTTTGTGTTTTCTAACCATTGTTGCAGGAAACGAGGAACAAATTGCTGCTGCAGTTGCTGATCTGAATAGAGTTATGGCGTAACTCATCTTGGTGATTACACTGTAACCAACGTTTTAGCAGCAGAACTCTTGACGCATTACCAATTACGGTGTAATACCATCCCAGTGGTTACGCCATAACTACTCGCTTTTACAGCTCATACCAGGTTTTGCCAGTTACGGCATAACTCCCTCATAGGAGTTACGACGTAACTTTCCTCTGCTTTAATTCTTTCATTTTTAACCACAGTAACCTTTTATTAGTTTTTAAATGAAGTTTGTGGGTGTGTTCCCTGTAAACCCTCAGGAGACTTCACTCGTCCAATTGGGACACCAAGTGGTTTAAAAGGCTTGTTGCATACGCTAAATGCAAACGTGATTCCTACGAAAGTGAGTTAGGTTGTTTTTCATTTTTATTTTTTTTTCTTTTTAGAATTATGCTTGTCGGTATTGTGATTTCAGGGATTGAAGTTTGTTCATGACGCTTAAATGAAGGCACGGTTCTTTTTCATGGGCCTTCTTCTTTTTGGAGCAAATTGTGGAAGTTCTCGCTCTTATTCTACCTTTCTCTTCACCTTTATTTTAATGCCTAGTACAAAAGGGACTTTGTACAATTCAAGTGGGGGGACGGGAGTAGAATTATCTCTTGAACTTTATTTCGCCCTCATTTTTCTAGTTTATTTTGAAAAATTATGCCATTTTTAAAATTTTGACATGTTTTTTCGAACCTAACTAGATTAGACCTTAGCCGAGCACATACAAACCTTAACATTACATGGTGAGATTAGCCTTATCCGTTTCCAATATTTTACCCCAAATCCACCAAATTATGAGTGTGCCGGTAGCTTGTAAACTTCAGTTTTAGAAGGCAATATTATAGGATTATCACCCAAACAGCCTACCATTGTGAGTCTATCAATTAGTCACCTCGAATTTTCGACCCCCATGTGAAACCCTTTTGTTGCACTCTCCTTTAGTGCAAGATTCCCCTAGATACACCCTTCTGAGCCATTCTTTTCATTTTGTCAACCCAATATATTGTTTTGTTACACCTATACACCTTAGCCTACCCTGTAGTCTTTATTTGTGATTGGGAAGTCATCATTTGCCTAAGTTCAAGGTTCGAGTGGAAAGGTTTGGAAGTCACGCTTTCATCGACAACATTTATGAAGATCATTGAAGACCCCCCGAATTCTCATTGTTCATCTCAAGTGGGGGATGTTATGTTATTATGTTATGATTAAAAAAAATGATTGAATTATGATATTGTAAAGTGCGATGTTATAAGCACTATGAGCTTTATTGATTAGTATCGGGGAGGCCACCTCGGTCACATTTGAAGATTGGAGTTGGTAGTTTTTCCAATAGAAGAAGAAAAGGTGGGGTGCCCATCACGACGTCCTCTAATGACACATCTACCTTGCATTTCATGATCCGGTTTCTAGACTTCTAAACTTGAACTTGGGGCGGACGGTAAGTGGTGATGACTTGGTTATAGATTTAGACTACCTGTTTGTTTTTCATTTAACACCAATTATATATCCCATGTCTTATCCTACTCTTTAGTCATGAAGCATGTCTAGGTGATGCAGCGAGCAATCTTTGGTGTCTTGGCCATGGATTTGGTCATGTATCATTGATTTTGTCCACTTCGCCGTGACATGTTAGAAATGACGAGTCACCCCTTAACCTTTGTTGTGTCTACCCATATTGCCTTCGAGAATTGTTTAGCCCTTAACTCTAGTGGTGGAGATTTGTGTAACCGCCAAGATTATGATAGAATACATGCTATGGTTGTGCGATTGAGTGATCACCCCAAAATTGACACTTAGAATAGTTGAGAGATTTGAGTGTTTGTTCCCCTTTCGTGAGGTGTTCGGCTTTGTTTTATTCTAGCATAAGGGATTTGTAAACTCATATTTTCCAGGTTTTGGGAGATATCTTTTTAGGAATCTATCTAATAAGGTCTACTTGAGGGCAAGTAGAGTTCAAGTGGGGGATATTTGATAACATCAAATAGTCCTGAATATTAAGTGTCAATTTCCCCCGATAATGCTCGTTATTTATATCATTTATATGGATTTACGCTTGTTTTCCATTGTTTTCCACTTTCAGGTAAATTACGAGCATTGGAGCTAAAGAGACGCGGAAATGGAAACATTACTAAAGATTTATCACAGTATGCCTATTTTGAAGAAGTTACGGCGTAACTCCACTCTCACATTACGCCGTAACTATTGCGTGACTCAGAATACCAACTTATCAAGAGGTTACGGCGTAACTCTTCCCAAAGGTTACGACGTAACTACATTAGGTCAAATGAGGATCCACGCCGCTGATACTTACGCCGTAACTACCGCATCACTTACGACGTAACCATGTTCATTGAAGACTACGACGTAACCACTTATTAGGTTACGCCGTAACTAGCAGATTTAGTGCATTTACGACGGAATAGAAGGTTACGGCGTAACTCCTATATTGGTTACACCGTAACCCAGACCTAGCCTATAAATACCCCACGAATTCCAGCCTTTCTAATCATCCCATTCCACACACAACTCTCTGAGAATGTGGGAAAAAGCTCAAGGCAGGTCTAGGGGAGCATACGGAGTTGTTTACAAAGGAGAAGTTACTCCATTACGATAAGCTTTAGCGTTTTATATTTCTTTAACTTTCAATTCATGTATTTCGTACCTTTGAATATTGAATTTATTTGCATGATTAATATGAGCGGCTAAGCACCCTTTGGTGCTAAGCCTAGTTATGATTCCTTAATTGTTTTGTTTGCGTTTACGTTTACTTCCGTACAATTATTTCTAAGTGTATGCATGCATAGTTCTTTGGTAGTCACCCTTGGTTCGGTAGTTTTGAATGGCGGTAGAGGCCAATTGCCTAGGAGATATGACCAACTGACCCTAGGTGAGTGGACTGAGATGGGAAGGGTAAGATATGACCAACTGACGACCCTTTCTACTTGTGCGATTTGACCAACTGATCACCTATCATTTGGATGAACTTAAGAACTGGTGGGGTGTAGTGTATAAGTTCCTAACGGCCGGGCACTCACTATTTTGAATCTAGCATGTAGCGGTACTTAATGACTTGGCTTAGGGGACCAGGAACAACAGGACTTATGACGGTGCGCCTGATTTCTCCTGTGGTGGCATCTTTGCTGATAGGTTAGGGCGAATTGACCAAATGATGTCCTCTCGAATTTGATCCCACCTGAAGTAATTATAAGTAGGTAGACGTAGACATAACTAGCTAGGAGGATTGACTAGGTTAGCACCAATATTCCTCTATTGATTTCCCTTTACCCATTTATCTGCTTTATTATGCATTAGTAGTTTAATTAATTAATTCCCTATCGAAACCATTCTTATTCTGTGACACTAGACTTAGTAATAATCCAACACACATAGCTCTTGGGACGACCTCGGCTTTACCATTTACTACACTACACGCGACCGGGTACACTGCCCGTTAGCGCATTAGGGTAGACCATAGGTATAGCGAGACACTATAAATATTAAGACCTGGTCAGTAAAACCTGCATCAATAAGGTTTATCCTATTGCCTTTTTCCGGTCCGTTGTTTGTCTTTAAATTCTCTTTTAAAGGCTTGTCGAAACTTGACCGCGGCTTGCTCGATTGTTTTTTACATCCAAGGCCTTCTTCTTCTATGACTTCATGCGGCTGTTTCCCCTCTTAGGAAATAAGTGGTTATATTCATTACTTCACTCATTGATTTTGGGATTCTGTCATGCAGCCGCTTAATCAGTTCCGGATTAGTGACCGCATGCATGAATCCTGAGACTTTCATGATTTCCGGGGCTCCTTTTACGTTCCTTGTTTCTTATTTGAATATCTGTACAAAATCTTCCATGAGCTCCCCATCCCTTTGCTTGATGTGATGAATCTCCACAGGGTCCTTGATACACTTCTTTTGTTGCAGAAATTAGCCAAGAAAGCCTCCTTCAGCTTGTTGTAGCTATCTATTGATTCGGGCGTGAGGTCGTCGAACCAGACCCTAGCGGATCTGGTGAGTGTAGAGTTGAACATGTGACACCATGTTGGCATAGCCCATCATTCCACCTTTGCTGCTGCCTGGAAGATCTTAAGGTGATCCTCAGGGTCTTCGCTGCCATCGTATATTTTCATATTGGTCGGCATCCGCGTCTTTAGGGGCATTTCGAAGTAGCGGATACGTGGAGTGAACGGATCAGTCTCCTTGCAGATCCAGGGTCTGGCCAGGTCACAATCATGATCAATTTGCTTCCGGTTTTTGCCTCTAGACCTTTGGCACCCCGCTTCTGTGAGGTTCATAATTCGGACAGTCGTTCGCCTTTCGCGACCGAGTTTTTTCAGTTTCAGGGTTTCCTTTCCCTGATCCTTCCAGCCATGTTGGAGAACCTTTGCAGTTGCTCCTCTCTTTTCCTCTGGTACCGTGGCGGACTTGTTGCCTGTGTTCTTGGGGATGTACGGAAATTTCTTCTCCCTTATCTCCGAGTCGGTGGAACACAATTTTGCGCAGCCTTTTGAACATTGTTTCTCTGTCATCTTCTCTCTTTTTGGGTGACCTAGATCGGGTACATCTTTGGCTGTTGCCATCTTGCATATTCCGCCATTTCGCTGCTTCGAGCTGCTTCTGTAGGTCTCCCATTGGCGTTTCCATTATACGGTGATGTCGGGCTTTATGATAATCCTTCTATATTTCTGTCGCTTTGGCTCTTTTTTCTCTTTTCTGAACTTTCTCCATCATAATAGCCAAGATCTTGTCAAAATGCTTATCACAATACCTCCGAAGGGCTGCATCGGACGTAGGTCCCTCAAGGTCTGTCGAGACCGTGTCGTCTTCTCTTTCTACCGTACTCCGCAACGTAGATACAAAGGCCGGGATTGGTCTAACCCTAGTGCTCATGGTGAGTATTTTCTGGAACGCATTTGTGTACTGGTCCCACGGATGGCACCAACTTGTTAGTACAATTTGTGCGACTGCTTATAATGGGTCTGGACATAGCTTACTGGACTGGGACAATAAACCTTTGACGGGCTGACCTTTTACTAATTCAAGTAGTTTGGATGAGATTCCCGCACAAGAAAGAAAAACCGTTAGTCTTACCGTGGGGACGGACCCCACGATTAGACTCCGGCATGAGAGTAAGTACACATTCTTGAGAGGGAAAGTAGAAGTGTATGTGTAATTATGAGAGAGAAAGTTGTTGTACCTTGTATGGGGATTAGAGCCCCTTTTATAGGCGAGGTCTACCGCTGGGGCTTCCTAGATTATCGCATATAGTGGTTAGTCGCCGGAAGCCGGACCCTTGACGGACAAGGGTTCCGTGTTAATCGCGGATGTGGATGTGAGAGGCCTAACGGTTGAAGGTTCATCCCGTTACGTACCTTGCGCGCATTCCAAGGCATGGGCCATAGCCAATTTAGTCATTGGGCTTATTGTTGGCCCAGGGTTTGTGATTGTTGGACCTGATTCTAGGATTTACAGTCATTGGGCCTGAGCCTAGAGTGGGCGTAGAGTATGTTTTGGGCTTAGCAGGCCTGTTGTACATACTATACGTCATCATAAGAAAACATTATGTTCGCAGACAATCTCTTTGAAGACTCGAAATCACTAAGGTATGCGTTTGAAATTGTTAGTTGTTACTTAAATAGTAATTAAGCTGATGTGAATCACCTTGCTAACGATAGTGAACAGCCGTGAATCAGTTGGCAATAGATTTTTAATTCACAATTATTAGAAGAGATATATGCTGTCTAAACTCCTATGACTTGTAACGTTATGATATTATCGTATGATACGCCAATGTAGTCAATAGGATAATACTATCAATTGCAGCTCTTTCTGGAATATACGTATTCATCATGCTTGATTGTGTGGTCATCCTTCCACTTATTGCACACTTATTGCAGCTCTTTCGGTAATATATACATATTCACTAATTTTCCTTAAACTGTTTTAGATTTAAATGTTATGGCTTAAAGGTTACAAAGATTACCAAGTTCGATGCTTTCTTACCATGGAGATACATTTTTTTCATATATACTGTATTATATTGTTGAGGAATGATATGATATAAGTTTACTGTAGTTATTAGTTAGATGGTTATAGAGCAATATATATATATATATATATATATATATATATATATATATATATATATATATATATATATATATATATATAATATATGTTGTATGAAGGGTTATGTTTTACGTATCCTTAACTGTTGTTTGTCATCAGGTATGAAGAATTGAAACACTTAGTTTGCTGGAAAGCTATTAGGATTGTTGTTGATGGCATTGGATGTCTAAACAGAAAATTTGGACGCTGGTAAGAGACTTCTCATTCTTTCGGTCACTACTCATTATAATCATTAATATCGATATGCGTTCTTAGTGGGTATGTTTGCATGTGCCTTTGAAATGGGTCATTTGATATTAAAGAATTTAAATTCGAGAATTTGTTGCAATAACTAGCAGCCCTAGCTAGGGATTTTTTTTGATTTTTTTCCTTTTGAGAAAAGCTTCACAGCTAATGAAATTGCTATTTTTATTTTTTAATTTTTTTTATATCAAACTAAAATGGATAAAAATATGTGCTAAAAGTACTGGGTTAAGACTAATTGTTATGACCCATTTGAAGCAAATGGTCAAGACCGAGCAACTTTAGACCGACAGCAGCCTAATCAAAAGATTTTTTTTTTATTTTTTTTCCTTTTAAGGGAAGTTAAAAAAGCTACTGAAATTGTTATTTTTATTTTTTAAAATTTTTTATAACAACTAAAAATGAATTAAAATGCTAGGCTTAAACTGAGGAAAACCACTATTTGGGACAAAACCACCAACTTTGAGCTACTAGTAGCCCTAGCTAGGGATTTTTTTTGACTTTTTTTCTTTTGAGAAAAGCTTCACAAGCTAATGAAATTGCTATTTTTATTTTTAAATTTTTTTTATATCAAACTAAAATGGCTAAAAAACTATGCTAAAAGTACTGGGTTAAGACTAATTGTTCTGACCCATTTAAAGCAAATGGTCAAGACTGAGCAACTTTTGACCTACAGCAGCCTAATCAAAACATTTTTTTTGATTTTTTTCCTTTGGAGAGAAGTTAAAAAAGCTATTGAAATTGTTATTTTTATTTTTTAAACATTTTTATAACTAAAAATGAATTAAAATGCTAGGCTTAAACTGAGGAAAACCACTATTTCGGACAAAACTGCCAACTTTGAGCCATAGTTGTCAGGATCCCGATCCTGATCTTAGGATCTTACGATTTTACGATGCTGCAAAGCAAAAACGATCCGGATCCTACATAGGATCTTTGCAAGCTTAAGATCTTATAGGATCCCGATCTTGACCATACGATCTTACGATCTAATCCGATCCGATCTTACTTTTCTCGGATTACAAACTAAAAAACTACAAATTTATGGGTTGTTTGTTTGTAGAATTCAAAAAACAACATGTTAATCTTTTTAAACATTTTATAATCATAATTTAGGACAACATTTATATAAACATTCATAGTATTTTGTGGTTATAATGTATTAGAATTTGTAGATTTGTATAAAATTACATAAACTATTAAGAAATAACATTAGAGTAGGATCTTAAGATCCCGATCCGATCTTACGATCACGAACTTGCAAAGACGAAAACGATCCTGGGTAGGATCCCGATCTTGACAACCTTGCTTTGAGCTACTAGAAGCCCTAGCTATGGATTTTTATTTTTATTTTTTTCCTTTTGAGAAAAGCTTCACAAGCTAATGAAATTGCTATTTTTATTTTTTTATTTTTTTTATATCAAACTAAAATGGTTAAAAATTTGTTATAAATGTACCCATTTGAAGAAAATGGTAAGACTGAGCAACTTTAGACCTACAGCAGCCTAATCAAAACATTTTTTTTAATTTTTTTCCTTTTGAGCGAAGTTAAACAAGCTATTGAAATTGTTATTCTTATTTTTTAAAAAATTTTATAACAACTAAAAATGAATTAAAATGCTAGGGCTTAAACTAATGAAAACCACTATTTGAGACAAAACCACCAACTTTGAGCTACTAGCAGCCCTAACTAGGGATTTTTTTTTTAATTTTTTTCCTTTTGAGAAAAGCTTTACAAGCTAATGAAATTGCTATTTTTATTTTATTAATTTTTTTTATATCAAACTAAAATGCCTAAAAATATGTGCTAACAGTATTGGGTTAAGACTAATTGTTCTGACCCATTTGAAGCAAATGGTCAAGACTGAATAACTTTAGACCTACAGCAGCCTAATCAAAACATTTTTTTGATTTTTTTCCTTTTGACGGAAGTTAAACAAGCTATTGAAATTGTTATTTTTATTTTTTAAAACTTTTTAAAACAATTCAAAATGAATTAAAATGTTAGGCTTAAACTGAGGAAAACCACTATTTGGGACAAAACCACCAACTTTGAGCTACTAGCAGCCCTAGCTAGGGATTTTTTTTGATTTTTTTCCTTTTAAGAAAAGTTTCACAAGCTAATGAAATTGCTATTTTTAGTTTTTAGAATTTTTTATATCAAACTAAAATGGCTAATGATTGTACAATAGATTGCAGTACCAGGCTTCGATAATGATCAAAGGTATGAGGGGTGTATGTTCGAGCCAAGACTTGCCTTTCACCTGAGAATAAGAAACACGAAACACTACGTTAAGTGATTACGCAGGGGTATGACCCTGCGAACCACCTCCGGCGTGAGAGTAAGTATGAGTTATGGTTGTATAAGTGTGTGTAAGTAAAGAAATGAGTGTGAAATGAGCATACCATAATCCATTGCCCGTCCAACCTATTTATAGTGAATGAAATAGGGTTGAGAGCACTTCTGCATGAATGTCGGAGATCATGGGGGCGTCCCATGATTGTGGGTAACCGCTGGGGCTTAGTGACCCACGTTCTCAGACTTGATGGGGAAGCCAAGAAAGAGAGGGAGATCGTGGGTTTGACTAAGTCAGGAGGTTCCCTTATCCATTGTTCCTTCGTCAGCCATACCCCAAAGATCTTAGGGCTTCGAATGGCGAATTCCCCTTAGGTAACCTTCGTGCTAACGAATGGTTTGACGCCTATAGATATTTTGGGATCCTAACTTGGGCCTTCGTATGGAAGGGCTTCGACACGTCTCGGAGGAGTGTCCTTCGAGCTACTCGGAGGGTACATCATCAAGCCCCCCAGTCGAAAGTGATGTATATGAGCGAGGAG
>OU343218.1:128006100-128163111 GCA_910596185.1 Chrysanthemum makinoi
TTAAGAGTTATTTTTTTGTTCTCATACGCCGAACTAAAATTTCAAGACAAGTATTATGCTCAATAGGGTTATAGCCCAAAAAATAAAAAACAAGGTATGTATTTTAATAATTCGAGCTTTAATTTATTATGATATTAGTTATAATGTTACTAACTTATTTATTGTATTTCTAGAAAGAAAACCGCAAGAGATATTTTGGTCGACATCCCTGATATATGAAAAATTTTGTTAGTTTAGTCATTTGATAAATTTTCTAAAGTGTTTTTATATTAAGCTTCTCTCTTAACATGGATGAATTCTATTGTGCGCTCTCGGATATGGAATGCAACCAACGGGTCATTCACTTTTGTGTCAGAATGGTTTTTTGATGACTTGAAGTCTTGAAGCAAAAATGTTTATTCGATAGCTTGGTTTGCTACATGACTTTTGTTTGTTGCTGAAAAATTATGTTTTGCATTTGTGATGTTTCTTTTGTTTAAGGCTTATTAAGGATTTCTTTGTTTCGGACAAGTCCGTTGTTGAAAAATGATGTTTTCCATTTGTTATGTTTCTTTTGTTTAAGACTTATTAGAAGGATTACTTTTGTTCCTAGACTTGGACTTACTGATTGCATCAAATAGTTGGAATTTTGGATGTTTATTTTTATATGCTAACCCTTAAAAGGTGTCAAAATGTTTGGGTTGTCGTAGTTATTTGATTGAGCAGCTAGTTTTAAGTCAATATTTATCTATGTTAGAAAGTATAAAATTGTGGTCATAAACTTTAGATTTTATCTCATGACAAGTAATTTCGAACTTCTAAACGAGCTCATTCGAGAAAAAAAAATGAGTTCTTAAACGAGCCTATCGGTCTCGAAAGCTCATAAACGAAAGCAATTGAACTCTAAAATTATAAAGAAAAAAAGATATAAATTTATATACTCATCACGAACAGCCTAGGTAAAAATATTTAACGAGCTCGAAGTCGAGCTCGAGCAAAGTAAAAATAGCGAGCCTAGATCGATTAACTAAAAACTCGACTCGGCCTGATCGTTAACACCCCTAATGTGAAGGGGAGTCATGTGGGTCACGAAACTTCAATTAATATATTAATTTATCTTTGCACTATTTATTTTTATTTTTTATTTTTGTTTATATTAGGATATGTGTATGTAACATTTGAATTAAGGCACACTTCTTATTATTTTTGTTATTGTTAACCACGTTAGTTTTATGTACTAGTTGCAACTTGTTTCTTCATTTTTGTTTAAGTAAGTTTTTGCCATAATACTACATAGCTTTTAAATGGAAGCACTTTAAAACAATGAACGCCACATGCATTTGTTTTATATTTCGCTTGATATCTAACTTTTACATAATATATACATATCCTAAGTTGGTTTATTGTAAGTTGACGGGTGAAACTACAATTTGGTTCGAAATAGTCCTAATTCATTAGAGTAATTTTTTGTTTTGCCTTTAATCAAACCGAGACCAACCCAACCCGCTTTTATTTAAGGTGTCTCGTTGCTCAATGCCTCGTGTAATTACATTTCGTGGCTCCGCCACTGGCCACGCCACCTTATGCCACATTTTTTGTAAACTTGATATATATGAATTATGATATGAATATATATATTTTTCATAATTTTATTACTATGTCACACTTTATAAATGCAAAAGCTTCACCTTAACCAAAAGCGTAAGGCTTAGTCATGCCGCCACCGCCACGCCAAGGCTATTTATAACCTTTAGTACGAGTAGTAGTATAGATAGATAATAGTTAGGGTGTTTGGGCTGGGCTTTAACGGGCCTTAAGATCACTCATTTTCTTACAACATAAAAGAAGGAAGTATAGTAAGTGCATAGTTTACTTGTCGGAAAAAAAGGGTACAATGGAGTATGGCCCGCACCGTTAATGAGATGACGGACCGCACGGCCACCAGCCTGTCGCTCAAATCGGGCGCCAGTATGGAGTATCTGGTCTGCACTTCCTTCATTAAATGTATGTATGGTTACGTTTTTAGCTTAAAATTATGGCACTAATAGTTAACTTTTTAGTTGTTATTATTTGATAAACTGTTATGGTTTGTGCAAGTGTTAGTTGTTACATATTTCATTTACGCCAAAGTTGAACTCAATCATTTTATTACGAATTGGTAGTGAGTCTCGCCGCTATTTACCGCTAGGTTAGGTAATCTTATGATGTTTTTAATTTGCAGAATGGGTATGTTTTGGACCGGATTAGTTCGTGGTGTTATTATGTTTCAGAGGGAGCTTTTAGGAGCATTTAGCTTCTACCATTTAGAATTGAAAGCTTGTTTAACCTACTAGCATTTGGATTTGTTTTTTTTTAATGCTCCTAATTAAACAATAATTGTAAGGGCGATTTCTATGATTGTAAGCTTCTTTTACACTTTAATTTAAAGTTGCCGCTACGGCTTGTTGCCAAGCACTAATACATGATAAAAGACATGCAATCACCGCTAGTTTTGCTAAACATATTTATTGACATATTAGGTACCTCTCAAAAGATAAAAACATAAGTAAGGTATGTTTTGACATGCACCGATTATGTCTCAAACGCTTGTAATCGGATTTAAGGAACACATTATATAAGTACAAAAAGTCGCTTAGTTAGTACGCATCAAAATTTTGAAAAAATAACCTATAAATGTGACGAAATCTAAGAGCGGTATAAGTTTGCAATTCTGTCATGATGCAAATCTTGGAGATCATACCATTCTTGCTAGTACACATTGAGCTTGACTGTGGTACATTCTCAGGGGTGTTTGGTAACTTTTCTAGTTTGGGGGGTTTTGTTGGTTTTGAAATTAAAATACATTCCATATTTGTGTTTGGTTTAAAATAGAATTCCATATTTACCCAACTTAAACATGATAATGTCATATTTACCCAAAACATGCTTTAAATGCATTATACATCATGCATTCAAAAGTTGTATTTTGGACATATATGACATTTTCATGTTTTAATTGGGTAAATATGGAATTATCCCTAAAAATAAAGGGGTGTATTTGAAACTGAACCCCACAAAGAAAGGAATTTTAGAAAGAAAAGTCATGCATTTGAGTTAGAGAGCACACAAATAAGTTTCAAGCTTTGATGGGCAAAACTGTCCTTTCTCTCGCCCAACCCCCTGTGTTCTTCTCCATCATATTTTCTCAAACCTCAAATATAATATCTTCTTGCTTTCATCTTCCATTAACTTCCATCCATGAAATTTGAAGTATACTTTTCCCTTTACTATTCTCTTTGGAAAGTTTGGGTTGCATACAACAATTTTGTGATACAAAGTAGAAAATGCAAAATCAGTTTCAGATAACAAAGAAGCTACTCGGTTTCAAAACATCATTTAGGGCTAACATCGTTTTAGGTGTTGTGAAATCAATTTAATTACATATGTTTCTTGGTTGACTGAAATGCATTTTTCAATTTGGCTATAGCTTTTTGTTTGAACACAAATTGTAATTGCTCATTAGGATGTTCCAGATCTTAACGATTCAATTTGTGTGTTCAAATGGTAAAGGACAATTATGCAATTACCAATTGATGTAACATTTTCCCAACCAAACACGTTAAACCATTTCAAATCGGTGATATAGAATCCATTAACCAAACGCGACCCTCACTGAATTTGGATATTGAAACCCGCTTTCAAAGCAGTTAAACATGATAAGGGTTTTGTTCAATTTCCCTCGCCTCAAACCTCCAACTCAAACTTATTGTTTGTACTTGACTGTATATATCCACATTAGTTCAGTTTAAGCTAGCTTCTGGATAGAGCAAGTAAAGTCTTCCACCCTTTTGATAGGCTTTCTTGTAAGCTAACACAATAGGCCAGAAAATATTTTTCATATTGATTTATGCTTAGAAGGTACACTGAATATATAATTTTAATTGACAGAATAATAGCAATTTCTTAGAGTTGTCATTTCGGTTTCCTTTATTCAGTTTGTGTACACATACTCTTTAGGTGCACATTTGAGATGCATCTCACAATAAATTCATGTAGGCTATAGATATTAACTGTTGTGATGTTACAGCACTTTCAAGTCCAAGCGATAGCTCTTAGTGGTAACCTTTTTTGAATTTGAGTGAATGCCTCTCATGTGACAAACTATAAATCTTGTCGTTCATTGTTGACATCTTTCAAATGCAGGTGCGAGAAAAGTTTGAAGCAACAAGAAGTGGTAACTCATGTTGCTATTTTGGCACATGATTTTCTTGTTACAGGGAGTAAAGATGGTAATTATTACTTTTACCTCTATGAATATTTAGTTTAATTTGGTATCTCACCAAATAATCTCTCTGCTTTTAAACTGCATCAAAATTGTTACAAAGCATGACTGAAAATATGGTGTTACTGATCAAACCGAAAGATTTTGAAATGAGCTAGATACCATGGTAGAATAAAAAAATATTAGTAAAAATGTGAGTTTGACATCCAATCCTCTATTTCCATCTTCTCCCAGGATGCGTAAGTTTTTGGAAGAAAGGGGATGGTGACATCGAACGTGTTGTGCATTACAAATCCCACAATGGGCCTATTGAGGGGTTGGCGGTAAGTTATGAATGTATTCTGTAGACAGCAACTATATTTTTCTTTGGTTCTAGAGTTCCAATATTTTTGTGATCTGTATCTTGATTTCCTGGTGTCAATATATGTATACTTGCATCATGTTAAGGTATTTATCTTTTATACTTGACAACTGCAGGTCAGTGGAGACGGTTTACTTTTCTGTACGATTTCGAATACTGAGGAGGTCATGATACATGGCACGACCTCCAATACAGCGGAAAACTTGTTAGAACTGACATTTACACCAGGTGCTATTCAATGGGTTCACAAACATATGGCTGCTAAAGCCAAGCTTGCTATTAGTGATCGTAACTCCTCATTGGTGCACATATATGATGGTCTAGCTGGAACATATAAACCAATCATTTCTAACAAGGTAGGTTCACTTTGACCTCCATCCATCTTTGCTTTCTTGTTACAGAAAGTAACAGAATGAAAGCAGGTCTCCTGAGAGCCTGTGACTTTATCACACAATTTTTTTCTGGGTAAAAGGGATTTTTCACCCCGGTAAAATAAAAAGATTATGGTAAAAGGGATTTATCACACAATTTTGGAGACTGTTTGTTAAACGTTTTACACACGTTGCACACACTCAGACCTTGAAAGATCTAGCACTCAGTTGCCTATGTAATCATAAGCAAACTAATAGAAAATCTCTACAACTCGTGTTCTAAAGCGGAATGTAAGCACAAGCTGTTATCACTAAGAACACTTAGATCCTCTATGGATCCTTTTATTCACCAAACTCTGTATGTCAGATGACTTATCTATTACAAACTATGAGGTTCCTTTTATAAACAAGGAACCCTAATCTATTACTACCTAATCGACTAAACATGCAAGCATGAATGACTAAACACTAAACTATATTGAGTGCATACCAAAACCCATGCTAACCTTGGGCCCTAAAGATAATAATGAGTTAGCATTTAATACAGTAGTTTACGCTCGATCCTAGTCACTTTCACCCTTCGCAGTGAATACGGCAATGCTTGTACTCTTCAAGAGAATCACTTCTTCAGCAGATTCGCTTCTACTTCAGCAGAAACCCTTGGTAATGACAAAGAATCCTACTTCACATAATTCCCAACAATCCTCCCTAAACTGGAATTTGACTTTGTTAAGTTCAGCTCTGACCTTGAAAGATCTTTGAGACTTCAGACTAGAGGATTGTTTTCACACATCAAGAAAGTAAAGAACCAATAACCAACTCATCTCTATGATGATCAAACTTTGAAACTCCGTGTCTTTGCAAAGAACACATGACATAATGTACATCAATACTTACTTGCATACTATTCTCATCACATCAGTGTGTGTTAACATCTCGAGAGGTGAATCATTGAAAATAATGGATTTGATTTTACCGTGAGCCATTACTACCGGAGTAGCCAGATGTTTAAGTTCAGAAACTATGGTACATTGATAACCATCGATTATGAGCAAATCAAAGAACTATATAAACGGATTTGAGGTGTTTTACTGTAGCCGCTTGCTCGTGACTAGTCAATTCTTAGAATTGGTGAATTGATAACCAAATATGAAGATAGTTGCCTTTACCACAATCCATATCGTGGGCTAGCCAATTTTGATTCCAAAAGGAATAGACCATGGTGAATTGAGGACCATACAACTCTCAGCAATTAAGCATGGGTGGTTGCACCCTATGATTTTGAGCAAACCATTACAAATATCAATGATTTGACATGTTTTACCAAAGCTTTTACTCTTTGGACTAGCCAACTCTTTGATACACACAAGGCATATCCGTGAGTTAATAACCCTCAAAACAAAACCCAAGAAAGAAATTTTTTTTCACTAAGAAATTAACAATACAAGAACTACAAAGTAAAACAAATAATGCAAAATACACTCTCTTGAGGCATATGCTTCTCTGGGAGGCCTATGCCTCCCCGAGGCCTATGCCTCCCCTTAATCTAGGCAGTATAAGTAGCATCCCAATATTGACCACTAGGTGTTGAAACCTTGGTCCATCAAAAGCTTTAGTTAACAGATCTGCCACATTATCATCTGTATCAATTTTAGCCACATTTATCAAATGTTTTTCATATGCATCTCTTA
The DNA here is from genome assembly GCA_910596185.1 of Chrysanthemum makinoi. Taxonomy (NCBI): domain Eukaryota; kingdom Viridiplantae; phylum Streptophyta; class Magnoliopsida; order Asterales; family Asteraceae; genus Chrysanthemum; species Chrysanthemum makinoi. The sequence continues at coordinate 128,012,764 of OU343218.1, forward strand.
TAAAGTGGTGTCTGATTTCAATATGTTTGGTTCTATTGTGAAAAACTGGATTTTTGGCAATGCATATGGTACTGATTATCAATAAAAGAGTTGTGTTCATGAAGTTATACCCATAGTCCAAATAGAAATGGTTTTGTATCCATAGTACTTGCCCACAGCCAGCTTTGCAGCGAAGAACATACTCGCTTCAAGAGTTGAGGTAGCCACAACGGTTTGTTTCTTGCACTGCCACGAGATCAATCTCTTTCTAATGAATTGACAGCCTCCGCCAGGATCTCCTATCCAGATTTGCACCAAAGATAATCACCGGCCACTATATGCTTCCAACTTAAAAGGAGACTCCTTGGGTACCAAAGGCCTAAAAGAGGTTGGCCTTTGAGGTACTTAAAGATCTTCTTGACGGCATTGAGATGGGAAGTAAGTGGAGTGACTTGATGTCGAGAGCACACACTTACAACAAAGGTAATATCGTGCCTTGAAGTCGTTAGATACATTAATGAACCAATCATAGATCTCAGATAAATGAACATTCACAGGTAGATCCGATCATTGTTGGCTTTTGTTTTGGAGCTTCATAGGTGTTGTGGCGAGAGAAGACTAATATCCAGATGTGAGTTTGGGAGGATCAATCGAGCACCGTGGAAGATTTGATATCCGCATCGGTGACCAGATTCTACCACCTAAAGAGTTTTAGATATTCTGGGATCGATGATCCACAGATCAGGGAGGATAGACGAGGACGTGACCCATCGGATTCGAGCCGATGGGCAAGATGGAGGGCGGCGTCGGGAGTCCTTTGTGATAGGAACGTCCCTTGTAAGTTAAAGGGAAAATTTTACAAGGTGGCGATTAGACCGGCTATGCCAGATGGGTCCGAAAAGTTGTTGGCCCATCTCCAAGGCGCATGCTAACAGAGTAGAGGTGGCGGAATTGAGAATGTTAAGATGGACTTGTGGAAAACTTGCTTGACATGATCCCAACGGTGTTTTCGTGAGCAAAACTAGAGGTCGGGAATATTATCGAGAAGATGAGAGAGGGAAGGCTAAGGTGGTTCGGCCATGTCAGGAGAGGCCACAATCACTGTAAGAAGAGTCGCCGCTAGTAGTTGATGGTGTGAGAAGGAGGGTAGACCCAATCTCAGGTGGGAGGATAGACTTAAGCTCGACATGAAGGAGTTGCTCTTGTCCGAGGACATGACCTCGATAGGAATTGTGGAGAGATAGAATTAGGATTGCGGGTAGTTCCAGATAGGTGTTAGGTTTTTTTTTTTTTTTTTTTTTTTTTTTTTTTTTTGCTCTCATTTAGTTTAGGCCTCCTTGCTGTTTGCTTTTGCCCTTTGTTGCCCCTTAGGTTGCCTTTTGCCTTCTGGTATCGTCCTTCCTTTGTTTTGCTCCTTAGGTTTACCCGCCTTTCTTTGCTTTTGGTTTACCCTTAGGATGCCTTTTGCCCTTAGGGTTGGTTTTTTTGTTTCTGGTTTGCAGGTGCTTTTATTTTGAGTTTGCATGCTGTTTGGTCCGCCTTTTCACCGCTTTGTTTGTCAGCCTTTATGCCCTTTTTGCTCTCTTTCTTTATCACCCGCACACGCACAGCCGGAGGTCTCATTGGAAGCAGCCTCCTTACCCCGGGTTTATCCCCTCGGGTAGGGTAGGTACGCTCTACATTCTACCTCCCCATACCCTGCCTCGGCGGGATTGGGTATGTTGTTGTTGTTGTTGTGTTGATAGGGTGTTGTGGCAGTCCTGATACCTTCCATGCCGAATTTCTTCAACATGTCCTCACATATTTATCCCGACCGATAAATATTCCATCCTGCTTTCACGAACTTGGAGACCCAAAAAGAAAGTGAGCTCTCCCATGGCACTCATATGAAATTCTCCCTTCATCGATCCTCAATTCCCTACACCAAGCTTCTTTAGTGGATCCGAAAATGATGTCATCCACATACACTTGCACAAGTATGATATATGTCGAGTTCTTCTTCGTAAAAAGAGTTTTATCAATGGCACCTCTCCTGTAACCATGCTTCAGCAGAAATGATGAAAGCCTAGCATACCGTGCCCTTGGTGCCCCTGATGAAGTCCATAGAGAGCTTTAACGACTTTGTAAACATGATTAGGATGATCTGGGTCTTCAAATCCTTTGGGTTGTGTGACATAAACTTCCTCTTCAATCTCTCCATACATAAAGGCACCTTTAACATCCATCTGATATAACATGAAGCCCATGTAAGAGGCATATGCCAAGAAAATTCAAATGGCCTCTACTCTGCAAAAAAAAACACTTCATCATAGTCAATCCCTTCCTCTTGCCTGTAACCTTGAGCTACTAATCTTGCTTTGTTTTTAATCACCACACCCCTGCATCTCTTTGATTTTCGTAATCCATTTAGTTCCAATAGCATATTTCCCATCTGGTAAAGGTACCAAGATCCAAACTTGTTGGTTCTAAAACTGTTGCATTTCGTCTTGCATTGCCTCAATCCAGCTTGAGTCTTCAAGAGCTTGAGAGACACTGGTTGGTTCTACTAGGGAAAGAAAACATGCAAACAGACAATGCTTGTAGTCTGTGGATTGTCTCTTTGCGATTTGAGACATAGGAAAGAAAAGCAACATGTCCAAATTTAGGGCTAGAGATAGCCTTTCGAAGTTCTAACAGAGCTAGAATGTCTCCAATGATATTGGATTGAGGGTGAGAAAAGTTGATTCTTTTAGTAGCAGTGGGGTTGACTTCAATTGTAGGTTCAAGATTCGCCACGCTTGGTACAAAAGTTGTGTCATAGGAAGGTGAGGAGAATATGCCAGATTTGGTTGATGATTTCCAAGATCTGAAGGACTTGGAAAGCGAGTATACGGTTCCCCAAAGTCTGTGGACACTCTAGTAGGAGTAGGAGTAGAAACAGACGAGCTTTCAGCAGATTTGATGACGATGGGAGAGATCCATCTGTCACAGAAAATGGTTTCCATCGACATTTCATTTGCAAGCTCCCATTACACCTTTCAGCTTCAAGCTTAGCCGCAAATTCTTGAGTCTCAAGCCTAGCAAGGTCCTCAAAGATAGTGTGATTCATCTTCACGCCGCAGAAGTATCTCTTGAAGAGTTACCGCAACATTGTTAGGGAGAAAGAAGGCACAAGTATGGGATGTTCATCATCTTCAAATTCACTTCCGAGTCGCGATCCAAGGTACCTGTATTGTTAGTGGATATTCTTGAGAGCCTGCACTTTGGTTAGCCATATGTCTAGTATACCCCGTATAATCAGCTAGGTAGTCGAGGTCAAAAGACCACACATGACCCGCCTTGAACGCTGGGCTTATCCTCCGTGTATCTCAGTTCAACGTCTCCTCAATCTTCTTGGCAGATAAGTTGTACACTCTATAAGCCTTGCTATTAGCTGAATAACCCACAATATAGCCATCATCAGCCTTCTCATCGAACTTCCCCAACGGATCACTGGTGTTTAGAATGGTCACTTGACAACCAAAAGGTTTGAGGTAATGAATGACAGGAACCTTCCCAAAGAGAAGTTCATATGGTGTCTTGAGGTGAGGTCTAGTAATGGAGACCCTGTTAAGCACATAGCAAGCTGTGCCAACAGCTTCCGTCCAAAACATAGTGGGTAGCTTTGAGTCTGCAAGCATAGATCTTGCAGCCTCAATCAAGGTCCTATTCTTTCTTTCAGCCACCCTATTTTGTTGCGGGGTTCTTGGATTGCTATAGTCCCTCTTTATCCCTTTAGACCTACAGAGTTCTATAATAATGGCATTCTTGAACTTTGTCCCATTATCACACCGAATTCCCTTAACCTTCTTGTTCAACCTGATATTCAACGAGTGATGAAGTCTTTCAAAGACTGAGTTGTTTCATCTTTAGTTCTTAGAAAGAACACCCAAAGAAAATCTCGCTATATCCATCCGTGATGACCAAACAATAGAACTTGTGATCAATGCTTCTGAATTGAGTTGGACCAAATAGATCCATATGTAACACCAAGAGGTTCAGAGATGATGCTCACTGCAGTGACAGCTTTGTAGGATGCTCTATGTTGCTTCCCTTTGTTGCATGCAACACAATTATGATCATTGGAGAACACTTTGGTGGGAAGACCTTCGACAAGACCCCTTTTGGAGAGAGTGTTTATAGTTTTGAAATTCACATGAGCCATTCTCTTATGCCATTTATTGGACTCATCCAATGATGCTTTAGCCAAAGAAACAGGTGAGGTTACCATCATGGTGAACTTCATTGAGGTTGAATGTGTATAGATTGTGAGTTCGAGGGACTCTCAGCAGAATTGAGGTATCTTCTTGAAGCTTGAACTCTTTAGAAAGCACAAGACATTCATTTTCAGAGAAGAGTACCTTGTTCTTGGTGTCACAAATTTGTGAGACAGAGAACAAGTTGAAGTTCTTAAGCTCCCTAACATAGTACACATTCTCAAAGTTCAGAAGAGGTGTCTTGATTGTGCCTTTTCCAGTAATTCTACCATTACTTCCACCAAAGGTCACATTTCCTCCTTCTTCAATAGGAACAAAATTGTGCATCATATCTCTATTACCAGACATACTTCTTGAACAGCCACTATCAACAATACCAATATCTTTATGTTTAAGGGGATGATCCTATAAAAACAAACATATATACAAATGAATGTTAGTATACCGAGGAGGCTCAAGTCATTGCGACTTGAACCTGCCATTTGTGGATCATTAGATTTAGGTTTAGCAAAAGAGTAAGATCCACCATTGTTCTTGGGTTTCCATTGATAGTTAGGTCTTTTATTATACCAAGAACAACCTGCCGAGGACTTGACAAGCAAGCGCCCCAACATCCTTTCCCATTTTTCATGGAGTCAACATATGCGTGCCAATAACCATGTTTAAAGTATGGGCTGGTGGGTCGCACATAAGGTCTATTAGGAGATTTCCTCCAAGAAGGGTCAGTTCTAGCTTGTGGGACATATGGTGGAATGATTTTAACATTGGTCCACACTGGTCTTGGTTTCTCACTGCCAAGAGCACATGCACCTGATCTTTGCTCATGAAAATCACAATCCTTAATTAAATGAAATTTACTCCTCAAAACAAAACAAGTCTTCCTTTTGGAAGATGGATTCAACAAAGAAGATGTTCGATTACATGTAGAAGTATTTAAACCGAAAACATTAAAGGAATTGTTTTAACAGCACAAATTATGCAAAGATGTAAAAGACAAGTCTTCAGAGAAACAGCTTGGAAGTTGATTCCTCAGCAGCTATCCTAGAGGGCTTGTAGATAGTCTTGGGTGCAGGCTTGGGTGTAGGCTCAGGTGAGGGCTTGGGAAGGTCTGATTTATCACTTGGATCACACCGTAAGTAGATCCTTGATCCGATGAATTGTCACTGTCAGAGAAAGAGACAAAATCATAAGATGAAGCATCGTTGTCTGGCAAGTCTTTTGACTTTTGCCATACAGATGGTGTGATCCATCAAAGTCAACAGAATAGACAGTGTCATGGGCATGAATTCACCTCTAATAGGTCCAGGGACAGCATGCAAATCACCTTCCTTTCTAAAATGTTCTAAGCCTGCAGGTGTAGATTTACGCCCATCATTCCTAGCTTCCAGACCTACATACTTTTGAAAACCTAAACCTATTCCAGAGTTCACCGACGACTACTATAGAGTTCTTTAGCTAGATCGTCACCTGATATCAACCATTGTTTATGTCTAGCTATTTCCTCAGCAAGTTTCTATTTAAGCTCTAGATTCTCGTAATAGTATCGCTTTTTCCTTTTCAGTGCGTTTCAAGTTAATGTTTGCAATATCTAGATCAAATTGAAGCACCTTAATCTTTTCTTCATAAGCAATCTGATTCTTTTGAAACCAAACCTTTTGTCTTTCTAATGTTTTTAACGAAAGTTTATAGGCTTCATTATCAACATAGCATGCATTGTATCTAGGTTTCATAGTATCATAAGCTTCTTTCAGTTCAAGATATCTTTTACTACAACCAAATATACAGTTGTGTACCTGAGAAAGACCCATGAAGGCAAACTGATCATGCCTATCTTCTAAAGTGCACCTTGCCAGCAGACCAAGCTTCTCTGTATCAGCAGCTTCCACATTCACAGGTTCATGAGCAACCCAGTTGACCTGTTCATCCAAGGTGACTAGAGCTGCCAAGTGCTAGCTCCTTTCGATTCTGCCGATAGGTATTGTAGTCGGTACTCTCTCCACTCTTCCTATCTTTGCATTCCCTTGAGAAATGACCCATCTGGTGGCAAGAGAAACACTTGACCTTTCTCCTATCAAATCGAGCTGGATCCTTTCCCTTGAATCCAAACTTCCTTCCTGCTTTCTCTTCAAACCTCTTGATATCCACTAAAGCATGGCCACTTGCCATTTCAGCTTCATCTCCTCCATCTCAAGTGGGTCCACTTAATTAAAGTCTTCATATACCGATGCTGCGAGTGTCATAATCAGCAACAAAGGAGTGAAGGACATCCTCCAATATACTTCCAGTCTTAGCTTGAGGATGTGAAGGAGTGGGACGATAGGATGATGATGGTAAATAAGATGGACTTGAAGCATGCATCATCATATTCGAGTGGGATGTCCCAACAAAGGCTGAATGACCAGAGGAGGTTACACGGTAGGGAGATCCCACATCAGGTTCAAGAGATCCGAGTTTGTTGTATAGCTCGTCAAAAGTGAGCATGTCCAGCCCACCTTTAGCTTTCAAGGCTATACTCACATGCAACCAAGATGGAGGCAAAGATCTAAGGAACTTAGAGTTGCTATCATCATTGTCAGGCTTTGCATTCACTGGTTTAGTGACTCGAATCTTGTGAAACCTGTCGTATCCCTTGTGGATACCCTCTTCTTCATAAATATTGAACTCTTGGAAGTGTTGTCTAAGCATGGACTTCCTCATTCTCTCGACTCTTCATTACCACCAAACCTAGCTTTGAGAGCCATCCGGATGTCCTTTGCATCAACCATGTGGTGAAAATCACCTAAGTGATCTTCAGGAATTGATTGAAGGAGGATGGTTCTTACCTTGTGCTCTCTTTGCATAGCCAAAACCTCTTCAGCAGTTTTGGGAGGAGCAATGGTGAACTTACCATCAAGATCCGGGATGGTCTTCTTTAGGCTGTTGCCATTTTTACTATCTCCTATAGATTCCAATCAATATTGGAGATCCAGGTGATCTTCATTGTCCAGATCATATTCTTCCTTCTTCAGATAAGGAAACTTGCCATTACTGTTGGAGAGACTAAGTTGCTGCATAGAAGTGGTGTTTTTGATGATGTTGTTGTTGTTGGTGTTTGTGACATCCGATTCATCATCAGTTCCAGGCATTGTGAATAAGTTTTTGGTTGTATGTGGGTGAGGAAAATAAGGTTCTCAGTATCGTAGAGACTCTCTCGAGGCTCTGAAACCACTTGTTAAACGTTTTACACACGTTGCACACACTCAGACCTTGAAAGATCTAGCACTCGTGGATCGTTAGTGTTGCCTATGTAATCATAAGCAAACTAATAGAAAATCTCTACAACTCGTGTTCTAAAGCGGAATGTAAGCACAAGCTGTTATCACTAAGAACACTTAGATCCTCTATGGATCCTTTTATTCACTGAAACTCTATGTTTCAGATGACTTATCTATTACAAACTATGAGGTCCCTTTTATAAACAAGGAACCCTAATCTATTACTACCCAATCGACTAAACATGCAAGCATGCATTTAATGACTAATACACTAAACTATATTGAGCAGTACAATAAAACCCATGCTAACCTTGGGCCGTTCAAAGATAATAAAGAGTTAGCATTTAATACAAGAGTTTAGCGCATCGATCCTAGTCACTTTCACCCTTCAGCAGTAACACGGTAATGCTTGTACTCTTCAATAGAATCACTTCTTCAGCAGATTCTGCTTCTACTTCAGCAGAAACCTTCGGCAGTAATGACAGCAGAAATCCTACTTCACATAATTCCCAACACTGTTAGGATGAAATTGATGAGTCTGCAAGTTAAACAATCCATGGAAGTTACTCAGGTTGAGAGAATATGGAATGTCCAGTTTAAAAGATGATTAAATGAATAGAAGTAGTTTTATATTTTTGATAAGATGATTGGGGAGGAGCATGGTTGTGTATACGTTCTTGTTGGAATGTATGTCCCTGTATTAGTCTTCTATGTAAACATGGGGATTGTCCATGGTAATGCCATAAAATGATTTGTGCTAATATATGTTCACTTTTTAGAAAAAAATTGTTGCTTTCTTGATCTGCTTGATTTATAGTCACCATCTAGCACAAACTGAAAGTAAATTGGACTTTCTTGTTATTTCAGATTCATGGGACTCCAGTTAAAGTAATGCGATACAACTATGCTCTTGATGCTGTGGTCTCCGCAGATACCGTGGGATTCATCGAGTATTGGGACCCTAGTACGCTTAAGTTCCCCAAAAGCGAGTATGTTTTGAAAATTTCTACAAGTTTTTCCATCCTTATCTTCGTCTCTTGGCTACTGGTATTGATTAGTCTTCTGCTTGGGCTTTAACAGGGTTAAATTTAAATATAAAAGTGACACTGATTTGTTTGAGATTGTGAAATGTAAAACGGTTGTTTCTGCTATCGAGGTAATGAATTGATTTGTGATAATGTTTTGTATAACAGTAATAGTCATTTTAATATTATTTTGTGATATTATGAATGCTTAACGTTTTTGCCATTATATTTCTTATAGTAAACAATTCTACTGCTCTTACAATTAATTTAATATATGTAAAATTAATCAAATTGCTATTAAATGTTAGTACTAAGTTCAAGATAACCATGTGTACAATAACCACCTCTAATTAGATATGCTATATTTGCATTATCACGTGCTAACAGTATTAACGTGTTTGGTATATGTCTTTAGGTAAGCAAGGATGGCAAGCAATTTGCTGTCACATCACCTGATCATAAGATACGTGTATTTTGGTACATGACTGGTAAGCTAAGATGGGTCTATGATGCATCACGTGAGGTAATTTACTTATTGCAGTCGGTTATATTGATATGTATATATATATATTTATCATCAACTATTTTTGAGATATCCGTATCTGCTTTGTTTAGAATGCTGGACTTATGCAACGACACAGTGATCCTTTGTACCAGCTAGAAGCTATAGAATTTGCTCGAAGAATTGAAGTTGAAAAGGAAATTGAAAACACAGAAGATATACCACAGCCAAACGCCGTTTTTGATGAAAGCTCCAATTTCATTATTTATCCAACCCTCCTTGGTATAAAAGTAAGAGATTCCTCTTTCCATTCCTGTAACGTTCGTTGAAATATTTCGTTTTGTCAAGTTAAAAAGAGTTAATATATTGTTTTTCTTCTCATTTTCGTTATGGTAGATCGTAAATCTGCACACGAATGAAGTTGCCAGAATTCTAGGAAAGGCGGAAAAAAACAAAAGATTTTTAAGCATTGCCTTGTTCCAAGAATCCCTCGCAGAGCCTATTCTATTATGCTGTGCTTTCAAAAAGCACCGTATTTTTATGTTTAGGTATATCAGTTGGTCGCTTTTTCTCACTCTGCATGTTTATTATATTTTGATATCAAATTTAGTAGTTACCTTTTTTGAGTTTGCTCACATGAATTGCATATGTATGTTATAGTTGAAAAGAACCAAGATAATTTGATGATACAACCAAGGGTTGTCTACAATGAGAAGCCTCCTCTTGATGCACTTGTGGCCGTGTCAGATATAGGAAAGTCTGTGCCAACATCACTTCTGAAGAATGATTGTTATTAGAAGTCCTGTTGTTGGATTGGCTTTTGCTGTTGGTGTTAATATTTGACTTGAGATAGATATATTCTGAGTATTGTCCAAACGGGTTAGACAACAGAAAATTGCTTTTATGTTATGGGCTTTCATTGTGTGCAGAGGTTAATATATGTTTATTTTGAATCCTATAGACCCAAAGGAATTGTACACCTTGTGAAGAATTTGCATAGGTGGACTTTTTTAAATGTTATCCTCCAATATTCTTTAACCATTATGAATGACATTTTTAAAATTAAATATCAAAAAAAAATTTACCATGTTTATAAAAATATATATGTATTATACATTGCCTTATGACCTTTTTAACCATTATGAAGAATTCACAGGATTACCATCCATTTGACTTGACAAGAAAACACAACTTCACTTAATAATGCATAGTATCAGTCACATGAATATTGTCTTCAAATCAATAAAGTATACTTACCTGTTTTTATTTTCTTCATATATTAAAAGACCCAAAAAAAAAAAGTTAAAGAGATGAAATGGAATTCACCTTCTAAGTCTCCAAGCAGGTGCTTCATAAGCTAAACAACTTCACTTCTAAAGTGTCTACTATCTCACCAATGTAAAGTTACAAAAAATTCTAATCTTATAGATTAAACTTGTGACATGTTTTTGTTATTTCGGGCCAACTTTTCTTAGTATTTCTTTACAAGGGGTACTCTCTCTGTGTAGAAAGGTTATGTATTTTATGTGTTTAATTGTTCAGTAAATTAATTAAATGTTGTCTTTAGCCTAACTTATTAGATTTGTCTACTCTTAGGGGATGTTTAGCATTGCTTACGATATACATATAGCAAAATACAGAATATTTCGCTTTCTAGTTAAATGCTACTTTGGATAGCATACATAACACAGGCAAGTTAAGGCAACTATATAATGTTACATGCCATTATATTATAGGTTTTGACATGAAAAGTCAGGGAGTTTACCAAACATGAAACGTACGTGCGCATTCAAACCAAATCAGTTATATTCAAGTATTTATATTTTCTTCGACACTATTGGTTTCTAATAAGAGCAACTTCAACAATGATTTTGACTTCGGAAACATGACTGGTAAAAACTAGAGGAAAAAATGATACCAGCAACATTATATTTCATGTGTTTTGACTACAAGTTACAAAATTTTAATTCTTGTACCATATAACCATATGTCCCAATTTGATTAAAAGTATATGGAATAACAAAGAATACTATAAAGATTTATACAATTAAGTACACCAATTCTTTGTTTTAGGTTTATTGGAGGAATTCTTGGTGATCCCCTTAAGCTGCTATTCTTTGTAATCCGTTAAACTTATATCCATAGAATCCATCAACTACGTAATCTGAGATGAATCCCAACCGCACCAAATGCCGGACTCGCTCCTCAAAATATAGATCAGATATCTGCCAAAAAGATAAAAACAAATTAACTGATTGATGACTGGATGTGCCATTCTAGTAGGTTATTTGTCTGCATACCTCAAAATCTAACTCTAAATCACACGCATTTCTCAACAGTGTGTGACTTAGCTTTCCCTTGACCTTCAAAATCTTTTTAATTACAGCATCCAAACCATCTTTACGATGCTCTCCATTCATTTCCAGAGTCTTTGTTGGCTCTAAAGGGCGTGGAACCTATTATTGCGCCAAGTAAAACACAAAAAATGAGTTCAAATCAGAACCGAACCTTACAAATTACCCGTTTGACCTCTTACTCCACATGTCTTAAGAAGTAAAAGAAGTAAAAGACGAGAAATTGACCTGGAAACATCCACCCATGTCACATTTAAATTGAGAATTGACCATGAAATAGTCTGCTTCTGACACTGCCTTGTTTCTTGGTATTTTCATCAGGACATTACACGTATCACTACATGAAAGAGAGGCCAGTACTCTCGTCAATATTTTCTTCTCAAAATTCAACCTCCTCAATATGTCAGTATAAGTCATAGATAGCTGGGTGGTGAATAACAGGATGACAGCTGCCTGATAAAACCATTCAAACCAAATATAATGCGTCAAATAGGCTAGAGGTGTCAAATATATATTACCAAAAAGTACAACCAAAACGCAGAGCGCGTAAAAATTCAGCAACTCAAGTATAAAAATCTAGAAACTATTATAATTCAAGATCAGCTTATAGCAAGTTAACCAGACTTTAAGCTAGATCGCTGTTTGAACCATTAACACGGCAAACACAGAAAGCCTCAACATATCCTAAGATTAACACTCAATTATCTACTTATCTTAAACTTAAACAGTCTAAACCACCTAAGAATTCTATTTATCGAATAAATAATAATTTAGCCAGAAACGATCACCACAAAGCACAGAAAAACATCAATTTTCAGTAATCAGAACATATAAAAAAACTAAAGCCCAATCACAAATATACATTCAACAATACAAACTTTATTCATTATAGAAGCAAATTCATCAGTTTAAAACTTCATACCAATAATCAAAGTTACACACATAGCGTATAAATTACGCAACCAAAGCATACAAATCAAGGAACTATTGAAATACATGATCATATGATCAGCAAGTTTACCAAATTCTAAAATTCCACCCTAAACAAAACGAAGCGTCATGTCAATTAATCCTTACTTTCGACACTTAAACTGCCAAACACACAGAGCCTAAACAAATACTAGATTAAAACTCAATTATATACTTTGTAGCCATTAAACAGTCTAACCGTCTACCAACTCAAACATAATCCTCGGTAAAAAAAAAGAACATTAACACATAGCACAAAAACCACTGGGATCGTCAGCAACCTAAATAAGTTAGAAATATAAATTCCATGATAAATATCACACAATTTAACGCACCACTAACAAGTCCAAATCATCTACCTCAACTTATTAACGTAACTAATAAAAATCACCACAAAAAACCTCAAAATTCAGCAACTAAACCATTAAAAAAAAAAAAAAAAAAAAACCCATAAAAAATCAGTTCTAAACTTCAATCCTAATCAGAATAAAACATCACATTGATAAAACCTCACTTAACACGCCAAGCACACAATGCCTCAACATACTCTAAGATTACTACAATCTAAACCGTCCACGATCGTAATCGACTCACTTAACCTAACGTAACCACAAATAAACACCACAGAAACGCAAAGCATAAAATTCAAGTAACTATTCAAATTCTATATCATATAACCACAAGTTTCACGCTAACCTAAACAAAGCATCACATCAGTTAATCCTCACCTAAACCCTAAACCCTCAACATACCTTAAGACCAAAAGTTAACCATCATTGAAGTTTAACACATTGAGTAATTATTAAGAGTTTACCTGTACCGGAAGCATGGCCAACTCAACTGTTTGAGTTTCAAAATCCATCTCTATAATACATTTGCCCTCAGAATACAGAAATGAAATGTCAATGAACTTGGGATTTTGTTTGGTAAAAAACTTCTTATAAACAGCCACCGCCTCTGCCTAAATATCAATTGAAAACCAATAAATGCAAGGATGTCTAATAATAAATCTACAACCATCAGTATGAAAAACAGTAGGCATACCATCTCCTTTGGAGGTGTAAAAGAAGAATAAGGCTCAAGCATACTCCAACAATCTTCATTAACGTTAGTTACTTTGAAATCCAATCCAAATAGATAAAGCTGATTTCTCTCATTACTCTCGCTAAACCGGTCAGATATCTCCTTAGACGTTAACACGTCATCAATCTGGATGCAAGATAGCAGAGAAGTTTAATACTGATTGGCAAAAAAAACCATGAAACAAAATAAGGGAAGAATAGTAGAAAAAAAAGATAGAATGATCACCATATTGTCCATCTCGAAGGCTAATGGATGGCCTAGCTTTGATAGTTCTGAAACGATATGTCGTTCTATGCCAATATCAGTTAGGTTAGACAGTAGACGTCCGGCAAGCTTTTTCCTACATCCACAATTAGTTAGTTACTTCAAATATATATTACACTTATCCATTTAAGGTTTCACATAAAACTCGTGAATATGAAATTAGATGAATATGTCGTTAAAAATACATACATGTAAAGATCTTTTCTGATGAACATAGTCATTCTCAGAATCTGTATCACAAAAAGAAAAAAACTAACATCATGAGGTGAGCAATATCAACCCATTTACTTATGATTGGATTGATGGGGGATTATATATTATCTCTTATGATGGAAACATGTTTTAAAAGAGTAGCACAAGAAGTTGAAACACATAGGACCATTACCTTGCATAATTCTTCACGTGCCTGCTCAGCCATCTTTGCAGCACTATCCATGTTGATCAAGATATCGTTGATGTGATAAAGAAGCAACTCTGCCACGGTGATCCCGGCAATCTCTTTATCAAACAACTCTCTAAATACGTCCTCAAGGTCCTATACAAGATTATATAACAAAGTAAATTTCATGACTCACTTAAAATTCGAGTCAATAAATTGCAAAAAAAATATACCAACCTTTAAAAGGGTTGGGCGCTCTCGGAGAAACACTCTAAAGGGGCCCTCAAATTTTTCGAGCAACTCTAGTAAATTCATGAAGAGCTCCTGAAAAATAGTAACCTACCTCAGTTATTGCATTTCCTATATATTTTTGTAATGTGAAACAAACAGACGAGTCAAGTATAAGGTCAAACCAACTCAATTCAAGTTTACCCATAACAATCATCTATCTATAAATTGTTATTGTGTCTAATTTAAGTGCTACAATACAATGATTTAGAACAATTAATAAGAGAACTATTTAGTAACCATAACTACTGTTGTTCTAGATATAAAGAGTGCATTAAGAATTAAGAACGTAAATTTCAATGTTTCATAGATAAAATATGAGAAATGCCGTAAAATTTAAAGAAATTGAGGTAAATCTTTATGGTTATGCAAACTATGTTCGTACAGTAAGAATCTAAATAGCTAAAGAAAAAATTTAGGAGGCAGTATGCATCAATATCTAGACTTTCGCAAACTTCAACCGCCTTTTAGCTAAAGTCTTTGCTTTGAAAAGGTCCGACTTAATTGGGTTAAAAACAGAGCCCAAACAACCCATACATAAATAAACAGGTCAAAACAGCAACCTCTATTTTGACCAAATCAAAAATATCATATGAGGCATAAAGAATTATAGGACAAATAAGGTTTTTCAAATAAGCACTCACCCTATTAGAAGCAGCAGCTTTTCTAGCATCTTGGACCACTGTGATTCCTCTGGTTCTTAAGTCCTAGCAAAATGAAGCACAGGTAATAATGACAATATCAGCAAAGTAAATGTGGATATATAGGTGGCCTAATTGGTGGGATAGGGTTGACCCATATCCAAATCATTTACTTGTTAAGGACCAAACATAACCCAAATCAACCGATTCATAACTGTGTACTACCTGAATCACTGCTGAAGCCAAAAAGGAGAATGCTTGATCCATTCCTGAAAGGATTCTGCCCAGCCTTTGTAGATCTAGCTGCTGGTTTAAAAGAATAAAAAAACTGTTATACATCAGACCAAAAAGACTGAAGCCCTTAGCACAGATTTACATACCGCATCATCATGGAATAATGACAAGTAGCCGGCTCCTTTTAACCAGCCAGGACTACCATCAATCAAAAACTTGTATTGTAGAACCTGCAAAGGTATAGAAAAAAAAAATCATAAAAGGTTAAATTCGAAGTAGTTCAAAATCAGAAAACAAATACAGACATCAAAACTTGAATATAAAACATTTTGATATGTATCTGACCAGAAAACACTTACTTTTCTTGTTTTAAGAGAAAAAAACTTTAATAAAAAGAAGTTACATGTGCATTCATTTACTATCATTAAAAGGCGTAAAATGAAAATGTAGTTAATTTCAGGTTTCCCGAAGCATCTAAATAATTGGAATTACTAACCTCTATCAAGTTGGGTTCAGTTGAATCAAAACAGTCATACAGTAGACGCACCTCCTTTTCAATGAAAGTCTCTACCTGTATTTTCATGCAAAAAATTGGATGATCAAATACATACATAAGGTATGACAACAGTCAACATAGTACAATAATATTGAAATAAAAAACAAACGTGCAAAAGGTATATGCAAATTACCTTATAGAGATACTCAGAGCAAGAGCAGTTAAAGCTCCATGAGCGAGCAAGTGATTCATAATCCGAAACACACTCATTTATTGTGTGTTTTTTTAGGTCATCAACACAGCTTGGTTTGAGTTCAAGAATGGCATGTAGCGCTCTTTTTATAAAAGGCAACTTAGATTCACTAACTTCTCGTGCTTCTCTTATATATTTTATCAATATTCGTTTAAAATCAAACTCAAAACACAGATACAAGGACTGGAAATACTCAAAAGCGAGTGACCTTGTTGAAAGACCTCCTAGACGAGCAAAAGCGTAGCTAAGCCAATTGATAAGAACTTTGTATTTCTCCCACTCCAACACATATTGCAACAAAAAAGTTGTATCAGTCTCCATGTCATCAGATAGCGTGCTCTTTGTGCCTTTAATTGAAATCTTCATTCGTTTATTTGGTTTAGGAGCACCAGACAAAGCAGCAGCAGCAGCAGCATTTATCGAACTAATAAACTTTTAAGAAAAGAACAAAAGCATAAGTATTTTAAAAGAAAACAATGATTGATTAAAACCAACTTAAACCTTTTTAAGAAAGGAAAAAACAGAACACAACCAACCTGGCGGTAACATCGTTGTAAAATTTGTTTGAAGTTTGCATGCACTTCCTCAGTATTCATTTGACTCACTATCATTTGCAGTTGTATAATCTCGTTTGGATATGTGATATTTTGTTGCTGTGAAAAATCTAAAAGTTGCATAGTCGTGTCGACTAGACTGAGTAAAGTAGTATTTTCCGTCATTTGCACCTGCATAAAGCTAATCAAGTTAGTCGAACAAGTTAGAAAATTAACTGTATTGAAGTTTATTCTAAATTAGACATGCATATGTAAGGTTAAATATAAAGCTTAAACAATAAGTTTCAATACAACTAATTGGGTGTTGATTTCGGCTTATAGTTTATTTGGTTTGGGTATTATGTTACGTAAGCTCACTTTTTGTGGCTTATTTTGAAACTTTTCGCGTTATATAAACTTAATAAGTTTATACCAGCCGCAAAGTTTCGAAATAAGCTACAAAAAGTGAGATTATGAAACATAAGCCCAAAACAAATAAAACAAACATCCCCTAAAAGTAGCTGGCAAAATCAGTGCCTAAGTATAAAACCTTACCCAATAATCCAATTTTCATATACATAAATGGTTATACATCGCCAGGATTAACGCAGAAATGGTTTAAAACAATAAATTTCCTTCTTTTATATGTCAATTTCAATTTAAAAGGCATAAGCAAAAACACAAATCATAACAAGAATTAAAAAGAAGCGATCTTTGATTTAAAGAATCAATAATCCAAATCTTGATTTTCAAGTGGTTTATAAAAATTGAGTTTTAAGATCAAGAATAACACATTTAATAAAATAAAATAAAAAATAAAGATCAAGATGAACAGAATAGTAATATGTGAAAAATATAAAAATACCCAACTATAAACTAATATAAGAAAGAATCAAACCTTTTTAAGTTGAAGAGAAGAGAATACAATCTGGTGGGCAAGAGAATGAACCCTTTTCTCGGTTGCAGATGAAGATCAAGAAAAGGTTTTCAAATTTTGAAAATTTATAAAACAAATGTGTCGTTTGTTTGCACCAACGGTCAATTTTTATTTTGTGTGGGCTTCGGTTATATTTGAACTTAAAAACCCAAACACCACATGGTCTTTCATATAATAATAATAATAATAATAATAAAGGAAAACGTTTTGACATTTTAAGAAGAAAAAAAATGTGAGTTTTAATTTTTAATATTTTGAAATTATTTTTTATTTTAAAAATGTTTAGGAAAAAAATTTGAGCACAATAACTATACTTGATTCGATCTCTGTTTCAAAAATTACAAGAACAAGACTCGAAACATTAGTGAAAAGATACAAGATCTCAGATTTGTTCAGCTTAATTCTAAGTTTGAACACATCCCCATCACTGATCTTGAACGAAAACATTAATTAAATATCTTGAAGCCGAATGACTCAAAGGAGCTACAATATTAAAGCTTTAGTTGGTTTAGTGAGCACAAGGGTTTGTCATTCGGATTTGGTAATTGCAAGGTTTGAGCTGGTTGCTGCTGTTTTGTGTGTTGTGGTGAAATGAGAGATGACTGCGTTTTTCTTAAGAGAAGTTTGTATGAGAAAAATAATACTACTAGGATTAGGGTTATGGAAGTAAAGTTTGGGCTATTGTAACTACTGATTTGGGCCAAATTTATGACATTGAACTTTTTTTTTTTTTTTTTTTTTTTTAATAGAAAGTACCAGTTGACTTAAATAAATATCACATATGTTTGAATTGGTCAAAAACCAAATGGTATAAAAGATAAAAAGTTTAAGGCTAGTCGCAGTCGTCCGGTTAACATCGGTTGGGCAACGGATTTTTGGAGGGTCGACCGATGTTTGGATCGGTTGCGTCGAATGTGGAGTTCGGTCTCGACATCGGTCGAGTGAAGAAAAAAACAAACATCGAGTGCTTCTACAACCGATGTTATTCACTCACATTTTGTCACTTTTGTTTCTATAATTTCAAAAAAAGACCGTTTGTAACATTAAAAAAAAACTTTTTTTAAAACCAAATTTACCAATCTATAAATACCAACTTCTCCTCAAACACAATTCACCACTCAACATTTCTCATCTATATTCAATAAACCATTCTAACGAAATACCCACGAAACACAAATTTTAATATGTCGTCATTCGAGCATTTATTCGGTTCTTCTTCGTCATCTGACGAGGAAGAAGTTTTTAGTGAGTTTGCGGAGTTTGCGAATTTTGCTTGGAAGGCTTACAAAGCATCACAGCCAAAAACCCGACGAAGGTACATACGTAGGGATCATGAGGGTGCTCATAATCGTTTAGTGGCGGCATACTTCTCCGAAAACCCGCAATTCGACGAAAGAACATTCTCTCGGCGGTTCCGTATGAGCCGAGAGCTATTCACAGAAATTGTTCGAGAGATAACCGATCACTCTACTTATTTTCGACAAACTCTTGATGCTAGAGGCGTACCTAGTATTAGCCCATTGGTCAAGTGTACTGCCGCCATTCGCCAATTGGGATACGCGGCGTTCTGATTCTCTTGACGAGACTCGGCAATTGCCGCATCCACGCCGTGAATGTCTTCGTAAGTTTTGCGAGGTTATCATGGAGTTATATGGTCGTGAATATTTGCGAAGGCCCACGTATTCTGACCTTGAAAGAATATATGCTCATCACGAGCATAAGCATGGCTTTCCCGGGATGATGGGAAGCATTGATTGTACAAGTTGGGAGTGGGAGAATTGCCCGAATAGTGAGAGAGCTCAACATTGTAGGGGTGATCACGGGCCACATCCATTCATTTTTTTGGAAGCGGTCGCTTCCGTGATTTATGGATTTGGCATGCTCTTTGGTGTCTCCGGAATGAATAACGACGTAAACGCTTTTACGCCGTTCAATTGCTTTCAATGAAATCAAATCGGGAGAGCACCGGACCTTGAATTTGAGGCTAACGATGTGGCTTATAAAAGGGGATATTATCTTCCTGATGGGATATATCCACAATGGTCCGTTCTTATGAAGTCTATTTCAAATTCTCCCACGGGTGATCGTAAAAGAATATCGTACAAGAGGAGGCACGAAGCAGCAAGGAAAGATGTGGAACGGGCTTTTGGTGTGTTGAAGAAGAAGTGGAAAATGCTTAAAGTTCCTGCTCGAGGGTTTTTTAGAAATGATATCCAAGATATTATGTATACATGTATCATATTACATAATATGATCATCCGACACAAGCAGCGGGTGATATGTCCTACATGGTTTGAAGATGAGGGACACCAAGATCATGATCCCTTAAGAACGCATGCAGAATCAATGGTGGTTACTCAGGAGCTAATGGACTCAACAACTCATCAAAACTTAAAATCTGATTTGGTCGAACACATTTGGAGAAATCGTCGACATCATGTCGAAGCAGTGAATCAAGTCGATAGTGACGATGAAGAGTTTTTGTAATGTTTTAACGTTATTTGAATTTCGTATTGTAATGTTTTTTTTTTTTTTTTCGTAGTGTAATGTTTTTTTTTTAATTTCGTAATGTAATGTTTTTTTAATTTGAATGAAATTTAAATTTAATGTTAAAAATGTTTGAATTAAAAAAAAAATAAAAAAAAATATATAAAATAAAAATCCTTGGTCGCCGACGGGCATCCGGGTTGTCTCAGTCACGGAGAGAGAAAGCTCGACGTGGCGCAGGTTGTCCTGTGTCGTCCCAGGTTGCGATCGGGATTAGCCTAAGAACCATAAAATTGAGGGGTATACCTTTAGCTTGATGCTACAACAACGATATCTTAATGGTTAATATGCACCTCTGATCTTGTTCTTCATCATCTAAATCGCTTGAAGATTGATTACCCATTGGGTATTGGATGAATGGAATTGCACACTAATACCAAATATCTACATCCGTATCCTTGCAAAACAAAGTAAATATCAATCTGTTACGACACTTCTATTTGTTAGTAAACGTGAACAACGCATTGTACTATTCCTTATCAAAGGCTATGTCAACTCGTTCGTCGGGCACAACAAACTTTGTCATTAAACATGAACAACAAATTGTACTATTCATCATGAAAGGTTGTGCCAACGTCGTCGCCAGGCAGAACAAATGTTTACCACAGTCCATCACTAACCTAACCAACAAATTACATAGGTTAAAGTTATCGCCTCTTCCGTGCCATTGATTCGATATCATGTATGCATAACTAAGAATTAACAATTAATTAGAAGCATTTTATTTTGCATACTCAAAAATCCTTACATACTAAGGGATAAATCTCCACATTTCATCTAGTTTGATCTAAAAGTGAAGATTAACCTAAGATTTAATATGTTTAAACCTAAGTCATTGTCTTTTTCTTTTCTTTTTATCTTTCTTATTTATTTTCTCATTTTTCGTCTTTTTATTTAATCCCTTTTTTCAATTTCTTTTTTTTCTTTTTCCTTTTCGTTTTCTTACGTTTTTGTCCGCTTTTTCCGCTTTTTATACGTTTTCGTCTGTTTTCATATGTTTTCATACGTTTTCGCCCGTTTTCTTACGTTTTCGTCTGTTTTCGTCCGTTTTCATAAGTTTTCGTCTGTTTTGTTACGTTTCAGTCCGTTTTCGTCTGTTTTCTTACGTTTCTTACGTTTTTGTCCATTTTCATACGTTTTCATCCGTTTTCATAGTTTTCGTTTGTTTCTTACGTTTTCGTCTGTTTTCTTTTGTTTTCTTACATTTTCATCCGTTTTCTTAAGTTTTCGTCTGTTTTCATATGTTTTCGTCTGTTTTCATACGTTTTCGCCCGTTTTCATACGTTTTCGTCCATTTTCATACGTTTTCGTTCGTTTTCATACGTTTTCGCCCGTTTTCATATGTTTTCGTCCGTTTTAATACGTTTTCATTCGTTTCATACGTTTTCGTCCGTTTTCATCAGTTTCCTTTCATTTTCGTCCATTTTTCATACGTTTTCATCCATTTTCAAACGTGTTTTTACGCTTTCATACATTTCGTCCGTTTTCATACGTATTCGTCCATTTTCTTACGTTTTCATATGTTTCTGACTATCACAAGTGATATTATGTGATATTCAGAATATCACTTATGATTTTCTGAATATCACTTTGTGATATTCTGTGATATTATGAATATCACTTTGTGGTATTCTGAATATCACTTGTTATTTTCATGTTACAAAACATTAGTTGAAAAACACTTATAATATTCAGAAAATCACTTGTGATATTTTGAATAGAATATCACAAGTGATTTTCTGAATATCACATAATATCACTTGTGGTCATCTGAATATAACAGAATATCACTTGTGATATTCATAATATTATTTTTGATACTCAGAATATCACTTGTGATATTCAGAAACATATGAAAACGGCCAAAAACATTTTAAACGGACGAAAATATATGAAAACGAACAAAAACAGACGAATATGTATGAACTCTAAACCAAAATTTGACCATTTTCTCTTTATACGTGGTAAATATAAACTTACATATTTTTATAAGTTTCAAAATAAGCAAATTAAGCTTGTGAAACATAAACTGAAAATCACATAAGCTCATAAGCAAATAAAATAAGGTTAAACAAAAACCCCCAAACTATGTAGCTTCTACTCAACTTATATATTTGTGATATTCTGAATATCACTTTGTGATATTCTGAATATCGATTGTGATTTTCATGTTATAAAACATTAGTTGAAAATCACTTGTGATATTTAGAATATCACAAGTTATATTATGAATATCACATAATATGTTGGGAATAATCTTTAACCACGGATAGTTGTTGGTTTACACTGCTGAGATTAACACCAACAGTGGAAACGTATTCCCACTGCCAGTTCATTATTACCACTGCTATCAGTTTAAGTTTAGTTAAACGCGTCTAGATAAGTATAGAATAGATTGTGCGTATATTCTATAATGTTAGCTTTATACTTATCTTGTAAAGGACTCCTTGTTGTATAAAAGGAGATCCTAGGTCATTGTCTTAGGTACGTATGTTTACACATTAGTTTACCTACAAAAGCTTCAAGGTGTAACCCTAGTGATACTAAGATCACTCGTATTATTCATTAATAATATTAGAGCTTGAGTTTTGTGTTTATTCGTGTTTACTCATTACATTATACAATTCATCTTCTAAGTATTACTAAGTAAATTCCGCTTGCTTGATAATATTATACAAAATATCATTGACACAAGGTGTGTGTCCAGATCCATCAAGTGGTATCAGAGAGAAGGTTCTGATATTTTGTTTTAGAAGATCTAAAGAATTTGCTTAACTCACTCACTCGGTTCAATGGAGATGGAAAACAATCAGTCCAACGCTTCTACACCTAGACTACCTAAGCTCAAACTTAATGAGTTTGAGATGTGGAGGATACTGATTGAGCAATACTTTCTCATTCAGGATTATGCTCTTTGGGAGATTATCCAACTTGGTGATTCTTTCAAGCCTGTGACTAGTACTGTGAAGGTTGGTGAAACAAATGTTGTGAAAGTTTCGTGCACTGAATCCAATATTGAAAAGGCAATGAGGAAGAATGATCTTAAGGCTAGAAGTTTATTGTTGATGACTCTTCCTAGAGACCAGATCATTGCATTCAAAGAAGTTCAAGACTGCTAAAGAACTATTTGAAGAAATTTGCTCAGTGTTTGGTGGTAATGATGCTACTAAGAAGACTCAAAAGACATTGCTGAAGCAAAGCTATGAAAACTTCACTGCTTCAAGCAATGACTCACTTGATAGCATTTTTGCCAAACTTCAGAAGATTGTTACTCAGTTGACAGTATTTGGCATTGAGGTAGAAAAGGAAGACCTAAATTTGAAGTTTTTAAGAAGTTTACCTTCAGAGTTTCAAACAAATGTCACTGTTTGGGAAAACAAAACAGACATTGAAACAATGAAGCTCAATGATCTGTACAACAACTTCAAATTAATTGAGCAAAGGTTAAAGAAGGCTGGGAAACTTGGTACAAGCTCTAGTGGCTTGGCATTGTTGTCAACCTCTGTTGACAGTGATGTTTCTGATGATGATAGTGATGATGATGTTGCCTCTAATATCTCTAAAGTTTCCACTGGTAACCACAATGTTACCACTGCAGGTTCAAAGAAGAAGGTTGCTAGTATTGGAGATCCTACTTTTTATGCTTTTATTTCCACTCAAGTCAATGGCTCTGACTTAACTCATGAAGATATAAAGCAAATTGATGAAGATGACTTGGAGGAGATGGATATTAAATGGCAGATAGCTCTTCTTAGCATGAGAGCTAGAAAGTTTTACAAGAAGACTGGCAAGCCTATTCATATTAATGGTAATGAAACTGCAGGCTTTGATAAGAAGAAAGTGGAGTGCTTTAACTGCCACAAGTTGGGACATTTTGCTAGAGAGTGTAGAAGACCAAAGACCAAGGACAACAGGTCTACTTGGTACAAGCAGAAGAATGAACCAACTGTGGAAGAACCAAAGGCAATGCTGGCTATTGATGGTGTGAGCTATGATTGGAGTTTCATGGCTGATGAACAAGAAAAAGAACATACTGATGTCGCTCTTGTTGCTACTTGAATTTGCTCTCATGGCTTTTTTCGACTCGAGGTACAAAACTTTGATAGTTGTTCTAAAACTTGTAGGGCTGCTAAAGAAGTAGAAAGGCTTAATGACTTATACTCCAATGAAAGACAAGAGTTATATAATGCTAATTATATCGTGTCTAATCTTAGGAGAGCTATGGCAGTTTTAGAAAAGCAAATAGAGCATTATCAGGCTAATGAGACAAAATATAATGATGATATGATTCTTATTAGAAGAGAGATAGAGCTTACCACAGCTGTGAATGAAGCATACCAAGTAGAGCTTGAAAAACTTCAAAAGAAATATGAAAATGTTAATTTAACTTTAGACACATGTTATCATCAGTCTAAGTCAATTGATAAAATTTGGAATGCTCAAATATATAATAAAGCTAAGTCTGGTATGGGTTATAATACAGTTCCTCCACCACTAAGAGGTGTTCCAACACCTCCAGGTATAGATTTAGCTCATATAGGCATAAAGGATTTTAAGGATCTTGAAATAAAATATGGTCCTTTAAAGGACACAGTTGTGACGAGTGAGGAAGAGAGTAAGCTAGAAAATGATGTTTTTGAGAGTGCTAGTGACTCATCTGTTGTTGATGAGAATGTTAAAAGGAAAGAAGAGACACCTATCCCAAAAGTTGTAAATACTATTACAGAGGAACCTAAGAAACAAGCTAACAAACCTAGACCAACTGTAAAGTATGCTGAGATGTATAGGAACAAGCCTACAGCTCCTAGGGGTAACCAAAGGAGTTGAAATCATGTTAAATCTCGACAACTAGGTAGTGATTTTGTGATGAATAATAAGGCATGCCATATCTGTGGTAGTTTTGATCATTTACATGCTTATTGTGACTATCATGTTGGGAGAAGGGAAGTCTATGGGAAGAAAAGGGTCAAGTCAAACATGTCTCAAAATATTGTACACCCTAACCCACACAGCAAAATGGTCCCAAGAGCAGTTCAACTTAGAAGTGGCCTCAAAACTTTTGCCACTACAAAAACTGTTAACACTGCTCATCCAAAGTCACCTGTTAAAAGTGCACAAAACAAAACAGCTTTTGCTAAATCTGCACAAACAGGGAAAGGAACTTTTCAAGTTATAAAGTTTAATTACAACCAACAGTGGGTACCTAAAAAGAAACCAGCAGTTTCAACTGCTTCTAAGGTTTCCACTGAAAGGGTTTTTAACAAGAAAAGGGGGGACATGGGGAATGCTGTGAAGGCCTCAGCACGTTGGGAATGGAAACGAAAAGGAAATATTTCTACAACCAATCTCAATGGTGTATCAATGACCTTTGATAGATACAACTATATTGATACACGAGGCAGATCCAAGTCAATCATGGCTTGGGTCCCCAAAAGAAACTAACTCTTTACTCTAAATGTGCAGGAACATCCAATGACTAAATGATTAGGTTTTGTGTTAATATACAGTGGATGTTCAAGGCACTTGACTGGCAACAAGTCCTTCTTTTTGATTTTGTGCATTATAATGGACTGTATGTCAGTTTTGATTATGAAGTTAGTAAAACAAAGTGTGTGATGCATGAGTCAAATTTTAAAGGGTTTTGTCCGTATAATAGAAACGTACTTTTTCAAATCTATTATATATAATAAAATAAGCTTTTCTACAAGCCTACTAAGCATCCTGCATTAAAAATTGGTTTAATACCCTACCTTATTTAGCTTCTAAATACAACCAACTAAAGCACAAATTTGCCTTTAATGTTTTGCCATTTCCAAATTAAAATCTCAGTATAACCAATCTTTTAGTCAAACGCTCCTTCTGAATTATTTTTGGATAGTAATAACTCTATTGAAATCGTCACACGCTCCTCTTCATCTTCATTCTTCCTCCACAAGATTTGTGCCTGTCAGTTACAAATCCTCTAGAGCAATAACTCGGTGCTTGCAAGGAGATTAGAGATATCTCCAAGTGGAACGAATGTTCTGATTCTTTGAAAGCTCAGATCCGCAGCATTAAGAATAAGGTAAATGATCTCCTGCATTTGCTTGACTTATATTTTGTGAGCAGACACGATTTTGTAGTTTGTAGAAGTAGCAAATTAGGCAGGTCGACCTACAAACAAGTTTTTTATAAATCTTTTAAATTGACTGTCAAGCACATAACTTTTAAGGTGTTAAAATGTTATGCTCTTAATGTGCTATATATACGTTGATCCTTTTTCCAGGTCTGAAGCAAGCTTTATCACGGAAATGGTTATTACAATGGACTGTCAAGCACATCTAAAGTCGTGAAAAAAGGGGCAACCACACTACATAGAGTCATCAAAACTGTTGGATGGACCAACTAAAAACCATTAGCCCACAATCATGAAATTTATGTTTCTTATAGAAAGGTATGCGTCTGATATGTTTGTTGTGTTTTTTTCTAAATATATGAGTTCTTACCGAGCAATTATAGCTTGGTGTTATTTTAAATAAGAAGTTGATTTGATGGCTATTTTTAATTTCTGATAACTGAAATGAATGACAAGTAGTGTAAATGGAACAACGTGGTGAGTAGTGAGTTGAATTGGTTGTTGGAGAGCAACTTTGATTTTGCACGGGTGATCTGTGTCAGTGTAAATAATTAGTTTTTTTAGGTTTTAAGGGCTTCTGAAAGAATTGTGAATTAATATAGGATTTAGTCTTTTAGATTAACTTCAGCGGGTGTTTGGATTAGCTTATATTCCACCCTTATGGGCTTTAACTGAAGTTTGGAAAATTTTATAAGGTATACTTTTTCTGGCATACGGGCTTATCAAGTTGAGCTTATGGATTTAAAAAATCCATAAGCTCCAAAGTTGATGAGCTCATAAGACGGAGAAAGTGACCTTTGGGGCTTTTTCAATCTTCAGATAAGCCCATAAGCCCGAAGAATTAGCTAATATGTGCTACCCTTTGTTCAAGTGTCCTGTCAGCAAAAGTGTACTCACATGATGTAAATTATAAATATATGTAGTGATGGAGAGGATTATATGGGACAACCCAGTTACATTGAGCTGAATTTCAAATAAGGAATGAACAGTTTATTACTGAACGAACTCTTTACTCAGTAGGACTATTTAATTCCTTGAGACTCTTATAAATGAGTAGCTCATATCATTTTACTCTGATTATTGTTTGAGCTGCTCTATTGGTGAGAGTGTGAGACATCAAATGATCAATTATACATGGCATTTAATGTAAAAAACAAAATCATAAAGATAGCATGTTTAGTTATTCTCTTAAATAGATAAACTCACATGCTCAATACGCTCTTCTTAATCTCATGCTTATAGGAGCATAAAGGTGCTGAGAAATGTGAAGAATACAATCATCAAACAACCGTTGCAACCATGGTTTTTACTATTATAAATAGGGTGTGTCTACTTATTGACCAGGTAAATACTCACATTTTTATTCAAGTTCTCTTTAATAACATACTCTGTTTTTTTTATTGATTATCACACCATGTTTAAGCCACAATGTATAAAGTATATGTTCTTTGTGATATGTCAAGCCTAATTTGCATGTTTAATTTCATTAAATATCAGGCAACAAAGATAATTGGAAGTATTGAAGGGAATGAATAGAGCAGGGCCCACTACGGGACTCTTTGGGTGATGCTTTAGGGATTTCTCAACATCATGATGGAGTTAGTAGTACTTCACGATAGCACGTAGTTGATGATTATGCAAAATGGCTTGCAATAGGTCACAAGGAGATACAAATTTGTTTATTATTTGTCATAAGTTTACCTATTACTCTATTCACTTTTCTACATAGTAAGATATAAATTTCGCTTTGTTACAGGCTGAAGTGGTGTTTGTAGAGTCATTAGCTAGCATGGTATCGTCAAAATCTGGTCATGGAAGTTCAACAACCCATTTTTAACAGGTAGCTATGCAATACATACACAAAGATCAGACATATAGATTTGGTTACCTCTATGTAATGATATTCTCTTCTCTGTGTTTTCATTTCAGTGTTCGTTCCTGAACCGAAGTTACTGCCCTCCAACTAAAGCTAATATATCGTCTGGCAAAAAGTTGGTAAGTGAGACGCTTAATATGTTTTGTTAGTCGCAACGAAACTCATTATAGTAGCTACTTAAGAGGTCAAATAATCAGTTTAGTGTTCAAATAACCAGTTGAGAGTAAACTACTTAAGAGGTCAAATAACCAGTTTAGTTAGTCGCAATGAAACTCTTTATAATATTCCAATCATATGTTTTACATGTAAATCCTTAAGAAACGAAATTATAAGAACCTAGAAGCAAATTCAGACGCTATCTCATGCACATATCTGTTAATCTTATTACTATAACCACTTTTAAAATGTATTGCGAAACACTTAAAGGTTTGCGAAAGAAATAACAAAGTTCCAAACATGGATTCCTAATCAACCTGAATTAGTATTAGTCATTTTAACTTAATCAAGGCCATGGTTCTTCTTTGATCGAAAAAGGTCATGATTTTTCACTATCTGAATAATATACTGCAGATCTATGTGTCAAGGGATAGAGTAATAATGCATATTTTTTGTAAGTTATTCTACAGATAACCATCTCATTGACTTTTAGTTAGGTATAACAATTATGCATTTTTAGTCTATTTCTCTAAGTAAGAAATTATGCAGTAGAAACCTATTGTACCTTTATTCAAAATTATGCAGTAGAAACTAATCATTTTATAAAATTTATAGGTGAGGTACTCAAAGGAGCTGATAATCCGACCAAGTGTAAGTAACTCTTATTTGTTTTTTTAGCTAATTTGATAGGCTTATTAGCTTATTGGAAAACTGACAAGCTTTATAAGCTCATTTTTATGGCTTATGCATATGAGGTTATGTAATAAGACTGCATAAGCTACCAAGGCTATAAGTCATTAATAATGATCTTATAAAGCTTATTAAATTTTGATGTTTATGTAAAATAGCTTTTAATAGAAATGAGCTTATCTATCCATAAAAATGAGCTTATGGGTTAATTAAACTTTCAATAGAAGCTTATAAACCTGTCATGTAAGCTGAGCTAAACACCCCTTTAAAGTTTTAGCTTTCATATTGTTGATAATAGTCTCATAATAACGCAGTACAAATTCGGTGATTATCTTACTTCTTGGATTATGATATGTTCAATCATGCACTCACTTTTTGGATTATCTTAAAATGTTTTATTGGTTTTCGCTTAGCTGTCGTTGTATTTGAGGTGAAATGAAGTGCAATATCAGAAGCTAACAAAGAAGAAATCTGTAAGCATGAAATTGAGGTAAAAGTTATAGTTATTGATGGTTAGAATATGTAACTTTAATGTTAATGTTTCTAAATTTCAAACATGCTTTTTCTGTCGAATAATTTGTTTTTAGAAAGCCAACGTGGATAAGGATGTTAAGCTTTACTGCTGATATAAATGGAAGATAGCCGATTGGTAGAAACTGTTGGCATACCAGGTGAACATTTTTCTAAAGTGAAGACCCAACTCCTTATTTAAGCTCACAGCTCAGCTCATTGGTGAATGCAATCGAGTCCTTCAAGGCAATGTCACGAAACAACATGTATGCTATACATGAGCATAAAAGGAGGAAAAAATTTCTAAAAGTTTTCTGCATTGAATTCAGTATGTCTTTGTGATTGCAATGGTTTCTAGATGGAGGCAGTCCAATTCTCAGGTGGCTACAAGAGATGTATATTGTTTTCTATGGGAGTAGTAGTTATTGATGTTTTTCCTGTTTAAAATGATTAACGTTACCCTTCTATTTATGTGTCTTTGAAAGGGCATGGCTTGGAGCATCAGATGGTAAGGTTAGGTGGCGTTTGGGATTGGTTAAAGACTCATCATCATCCATCAAGGAAGTTGGATCAGAAATCTACATTACGTACAGAAGCTGTATCACTCCTATTAACCAAGAAAATCTCTTCGTTCTTGGATGATGAGGTTTATTTCTTTCTTTTTCACTACCTATGTAATTAGCTTATTTACAGTGTCGAGAGCTCTTCCTATCTATCAATAGAAGTTTATAAATATAAGAAATAAAGCAACTAGGTTTGTTTTCTAACTCTTTCATGTAGGTCTCAAGCCTTAAATTTACAGAAACTATTATACTCGGGTATTGTATAATAAATGTGGTGATGGTTCTTAGAAATGCATTACAATTGCTATACCAAGTCACTTAACTTAAACTCCTCAACTGAACTTAACAACAATACAACAAATAAAAGAAACTTTTGAGCAATTTCACCATCATCGCCTATTTCAACAATACTTGACCAACAAACTGGCCACTCTTAAGAAAAATCGTAAATTTAACATGTAATGTATAAAATCTAATCAGCCACCAATTATTTCTAACGAATAGAGTCAATATATGTAAAAGTGGATAAAAAGTAGGGAAATTAGAGCAATTTCACCACTACCAGAACCTTTCCACATACCATTTAACTGAATCTGATAATCTGTTATTATCTCAACGACTATCCTAACTATGTATCCTGATACACTTAATTAAATAGCATGAATGATACTTTCACATTTTTGTTCGCTTTGAGTAAAATTGGCTCCGCTATCTTCAGTTGATGTTTTATCTAATTTTTTGTTCGATTCCATAATAAGATGTAGCTTATGTTCGAATCCTGTGTTTAGACTTAAAAGGGAGTACAAACAACACAAATTGAATTAGTATTTTGTCACTTATCGATAGATTGGAAATATGCAACACCACTCAATTTTCAGTTCTTTTATACTTACTTATTAATTTAATCATTATATTACGAGATGTATTTACAGATACGAACGATGTATTTACATTAGTTATCATGTTTGTTAATTTTGTTTTACAGAACTTGACACTGAGTGCTGACTTTTCCTCTATTCTCGGAGAAACCAATTACTACAAGTAAGTATTCTATATCATTTATAGTGCATTTTGGCAGTTAATTAGTGGTGACAAGTTTTGACCAGTTTATCTATAAATGGGCTGATTTTGGGTATGTTTATCTCTAACGGGTCAAACGGGTTATACTATAAAATTTATTGAAAAGGATACGGGTCAAATGGGTAAAAAATTATCTAATGTGGTACTCCAAAATTACTATCATGATGCGAAGATCTGAACATTTTATTATATTGCAGATACGAACGATGTATTTACATCAGTTATCATGTTTGTTAATTTTGTTTTACAGAAATTGACACTGAGCGCTGACTTTACTTCTATTCTTGGAGAAACCAATTACTACAAGTAAGTATTCTATATCATCTATAGTGCATTCTGGCTGTTAATTAGTGGTGACAAGTTTTGACCAGTTTGTCTTTGTCTATAAATGTCTTTGTCTATAAATGGGTTATACTATAAAATTTATTGAAAAGGATACGGGTCAAATGGGTAAAAAATTATCTAAAGTGGTACTCCAATATTACTATCTAAAAAAGTTAGTTCATTATTGTGATTTAGTTGTAGCACTTACAGTTGCTATAACACCAAATCTACCTACTTTCCCTATACAAACCTATACTCTTATAACAAATGTACCAAACATAATCCAATATTACTATCTAAAAAAGTTAGAATTATTGTGATTTAGTTCTTTTGGGTGGACTTATGAGCGTGTCAACTTGAGTTAATTGCTTATATAATCTCAAAACCTCAACCTAATAAGCTTATATTCCAGAAAATATTTGCTTAAAGTAAGCTTATCCAAACACAATAAGTTGTCATTCTTTGTCGTCGTTTGAATGGTTAAAAAAGATATCATAGGAGATCCATATATTTTTGAAACACAATAAGTTCAAATGTGTTAATATAGGAGCGGTTATTATCTTAGCAATATAGAAAAAATAAACTTTTAGGTCTATTGAAATAGCTTAAGTTGTTTTAGATAAGCTAATCAGGGTGTACTTCAGAAATAGCTTTAGTTATTTATGTTAACCTAATTCAGGC
Source organism: Chrysanthemum makinoi (assembly GCA_910596185.1). Taxonomy (NCBI): domain Eukaryota; kingdom Viridiplantae; phylum Streptophyta; class Magnoliopsida; order Asterales; family Asteraceae; genus Chrysanthemum; species Chrysanthemum makinoi. Next base: position 128,044,732 of record OU343218.1, read on the forward strand.
ACTTACTTTTTATTTTGTTTTGAAGTGTTTACTTCCGGTAATTCTTCTAATAGTGGCTAACTGGCAACTTTTTCTTTTTATCTATAGCAATGTCTTTGCTGGTATGGTTACATAATTTAACATTCCTATATGATAATGAATCGAAATAATTCTAAGGGGTTGTTTGGTTGTGTTTTGATTATGTTTGGTACATTTGTTATAAGAGTATAGGTTCGTATAGGGAAAGTAGGTAGATTTGGTGTTATAGCAACCGTAAGTGCTACAACTAAGGAAGTTTTCGGTTGGACATAAACCATTAATTTAGCTTGCAATTTCTGATTAAAATGTTTGAAACAAAGACACATCTTTAGTGGAGCTTGAACTCATGAATTTTTGATCAAAACTTGGTTAATACCAATTATAGCTTTATGTCAATGATCCTTTGTAATTTTTTTTATATACTTATATATATTCTTACGATTAAGAGCCAAAGTGACAAATATGTAGCTTCACGTCTTCACATCTTGAGGGGTTAGAAACAAGTTTGTCCAAGCATTCAGTGTGAAAAATATTAGTGGGTCAGGGACTTGGGTAAAAGGTCTAAACAACTGCATTGGTAGTCGTTGAAGCATGTTGGGTCGACCGAAAAGCTTATTTGTCCAAGCATTCAGTGTGAAAAATATGATAAAAATGCTTATGTTATTTCAATAAAATCAATCTATTACCAGTTTCACAAGTGTGTATCTTCAAAATGTGACTCATTAAATTTTGTAGCCGAAATTGAAATGAATGGGAGTTGATCCAAATTGTATTTCAAGACCGTCATTTGCTGTTCAAGACCGTCAAATTTGGAGACGAAAACGCATGGACATTTATTATTTTAATTGTTACAAACTCAATTGATTATCGAATAATTCACGTGTTCTCTCATTGTTTCTTTCATATACTAATAGAACATGTTTACGTTAATTGTTTTCTTATTATCTCATTTTAATATTTCTTTAAAAACCCCGTGAATCCACGGGTCTTTGAACAAGGTTCATGTATGTATCATTGGTGTAATCACGTTATATTATACTATGGTTCATTATTTTTAATGTTACAAGGTTTGTTAGCAGCTCAATTGATCATTAAAATCACACATCATTTTATGTTCGAGTCAATCTATTTTAGATTGGCAACGCGATGGTTGTAAATCGATTGTGACTCACACATATTTTAAATTTAACAAATTTACGTTATTACTTTTATTATCATCTCATTTATCTATTTCTTTAAAAAATAACCCGGTGTCAACGGGTCTCTAAGCTAGTGTATTGATATAGTACGCATACTATTTTTCGTCCTACTTAATGTTACGAACTTTCATCTTTTGTACCAATCAACCCACAAGTTTACCGGCTACCGGGAAAAAAGTATGAAAACCAGAAAAAATGCCTACGTGGCATATTAACACTTGAGTAAATTGCATGGATTCTAGTTTCCCAAATTGCATCTAATGTCCCTCGTGGATTCATATTGCATTGGCACTATTTATTTTTTATTTTTTTCGAACGACTACTAACTATCTCACAATATTACGTTTTTGGCCGTTTTTATAGGTTTGCATACGTTTTTGTCCGTTTTTATACATTTTCATTCGTTTTATACGTTTTTATAAATTGCATTTAAAATAATTAAGGTCCTTCTTCACTACAGAAAACAAAAGGGTTTAACATTCTATCTATCCAAAAAAAGTTACCCCCAAAAGTAGGATTCAAATCAACGGTAAATTCTTTATGATTCACCATCAAAACCTAAATACTTTACCCACCATTTCTTTTCTCCTTAAATCATGCTCATCCAACACAATCCCAAAAACACCTTTTTTTCACCTAAATCCCATTCTTTTCTCAAACTCTAATAATTTTCGTTTTCTTCTAAGATTTTCTAAATCAGAAAATACCCATTTTCAAATTCACATTATTTTCATAGTTTTAATCAATTTGCAAAGTGGGTTGATTATAAAAATCGTTTCTTGATTCATTTTTGGCGGGAAAAGCCATGCATGCATGATTTTGTTGCATGGTGAATAAGAAGATGAATGGTGGTGTATATTTGGTTCTTGTATTGTTTGTGTTTGTGGGTCATTTTCCAAATAATGTTTGGTGTCAAAATAGGAATTCTAGAAAGCCGAAACCGAGATTATCGCCTATGCTTTCTAATCTTTTTCTTGGAAGGTTTAATAAGACGATTGAGAAATTCCAACCCGCTATCGAGAAAGAGATTGGATTTTGCACTGAAGATGTGTAAGTGTAAGATATCTGTGTATTTTATAACAATATTTGTGTTGCATGAGGGTTAAGTTTATTTGTTTTTTGTTTTGTAGGAAAAAATATTTTAATGGTGCTTTTGATTTTCAAGGCAGAGAAGATTTTTTTCAAAATTGCCATGATAAGTTACAAGGTGATGAGTCGACTATGAAATGTTTCAATACTTATGCATCCCTTTATGTTTTGGTCTAATGTTTTGATATATACTTATGTATAGAATGTACGTGGCAATACTTATCTTAACTGATTAAGAACATATTAACAAGCAATATAAGGGATGTTTAGGATTGCTCATTTCGAACTGCTTATCTACTTAAAAGATAAGCGGGGTAGGAAAATGCTCAATGCTAAATGATTTTAGTTTCTCCAAACTGCTTATCTGCTGAAAAGATAAGTGGATATGACTTAACTAAACAATGCCAAATACTTTCATAATCGACTTTAGGGGGTAACCTTATTTGTGGTGCTTTATAGCTAGCTTATTCTATTATTAACCAAAACAATGTAAGCTCCAAAATGGTGTTTGGTAAAACTTTATCTTAGAAGCATATTAGCTAATTTGTGAAGAAAAGAAGCCTACAAGCTTTTGAAGCTTAAGCTCCAAAATTGGATCTTTTTGGAGATGCATAGCCCTTAATTATGCTTAAGCTTATCCAAACACACCCTTAGTATAATATATAGTTTCACCTAGCATCTGTAATGATTTGGGATATCAGATTTAACACAACATATGCATGCATATCAAAAAAGCAACTTTTTTGTAGCTCATAAAAGAAAGATCATTGAGCTTATTTTCTAATTCTTGACATTGTATTACTTATTTTCAGACCTTCCAATTCGATTATGTACTGTGGCGGAACTTAAAGTATTCTTCACCAGTTTTCTGAAAAATGGTGGCGATAAGAGAAGTATTTCTCAGTCTCATTTCTTAGAACCCACCAGAAACTGTAACCAGACATCATGGTCGGCTGGGTGTGAGGCTGGATGGGCAAGTGCAGCCAATCCGGGCCAAAAATATGATTACAATGAGACTGATCCCAAAAAAATGCCTTTCCGGACAACTGCTAGTAAACCATGTTGCGAGGGGTTTTTCTGCCCTCAAGGTCTCACTTGCATGATACGTAAGTCTACTTCACCGTAAATTTCAAAATTTTTGGGAAAATGTCACTTTGTAATGACCAAGTATTATCACTGTTGTAATTGGCTCACTGAATTACTTAGAATTTGTATTTCCTTTAAGTTGAAACAACTTTCAAACTTGGTTACCATTTGATAATATCCCCTAAAGTTTGAAATTTCTAGCGAATTACTTACAATTTGTATATTAAATTGTGACTACTACAGCATGCCCGTTGGGTGCACACTGCCCTGTAGCAAAACTTAATCCAACAACTGGCATTTGTTTACCGTAAGTGATTATCTGAATTTGATCAAGAATTTGAACATTTCTACACCCTTTGATGCTTTATCTACATTATTAAGACATATATTCTTAGAAATCGTCTTGCAGATACCACTATCAGTTACCTTCAGGCAAGCTGAATCATACTTGCGGTGCAGCTGATATGTGGGTTCCTGTACATTTGGGCAAAGAGATATTCTGCGAGGCAGGATATTATTGTCCAACAACTATCAAGAAAATTCAATGCCCTCAAGGGTATTTGACTATCTATTTTTATTATCATGGCATTCATATTTTGCTTATTGATCCTTGTGATATGTGTTTGCTCATGCACAAACATGTGGATCTTCTGCAGATGCTATTGCAGGATGGGCTCTAGGATTAAATACCGTAAGTTCGTTTGATTAATAAAATGTTGATGGATAGCAGCACACCCATCCATTTTAGCTTAGTAGTCTTGTGAAGATATGAAATTTAGCTTTTTTGAGTGAATTATTAATATGCAGGATGCTTCACTGGCACTAAGTGTGATAAGGGAACAGAACTTCCAAGCATGCAAGTTTATGGAATTTTGCTCATTGTAAGTACTTGATCATTTATAACAGGGGTGTTTGGATTTGTATTTTGGTACAAACAATATGATTATTGCCACTTAAAGTCTCAATAATCAGTCTTTAATGTTTGGATAGACAGTTTCTGCTGCTATATGTTATCTTGTAATTAGGGGTCAAATAATCAGTTTCACCATGACAAAGTTGAGTATCTGATGATATTGTAACATAATCAGGAAATGTTTAACAAGTAGAATCACATCCAAACACTATCTCCCACTACTTGTATTATGTCAACTGATTGTCTCATATTGATTATATAAATAACATAAATCACTCTCAAAACACACATCCAAACACCCCACAAGGGTTACATCTTGCGTCTCTCTGTATACAATTTCTTATTCCATAGACTATGCATACGTATTAATGTCCAAAAAAATTGTAGGTGTTGCTGAGTGCTATATTGATTGTCGTCTACAATTGCTCAGACCAAGTAATATCAAATCGATATGAAAAACAAGCAAAGTCAAGGGAAGCAGCAGCCAAATATGCACGAGAAATAGCACAAGCAAGACAAAAATCTCGAGCAGGAAAAGATACTGGCTGGAAACCGTCAGGGTTACAAGGGTTACAAGAAACACTCTCACGAACCTTTTCCAGAACAAAAACCACCAGGAGTACACTAGGGAACAAAAAGGAAACACATTTAAGTGACGATAACATAGAAAATGATAAAAGTTCCAATTTAGAAAAAGGAGATAAAAATACAGATGCAAATGCCAAACACTCACGTAAAGCTTCAAAAGAATTACACACGAGAAGTATGATATATAAATACGCATTTAATCAAATCGAGAAAGAAAAAGCAATGGAGGACAACATGAATGTGATGTATGGTGATGATTATATTATAAGAAGTAGGCCTAGAATTGAGGTTGCGTTTAAGGAGTTAACGTTAACTCTCAAAGGTAAACGCAAAAATATCATGAGATGTGTTAGTGGTAAAATATTACCTGGTAGAATATCGGCTGTAATGGGTCCTTCTGGTGCTGGAAAGACGACTTTTTTGTCTGCTTTGACTGGAAAAATAACTGGATGTACTATGTCTGGGAAGATTGAAATCAACGGAAAGAATGAATCTATTCACTCTTATAAAAAGATTATCGGGTTTGTACCACAAGATGATATAGTTCATGGTGATTTAACTGTAGAAGAGAACCTGCGGTTCAGCGCACGCTGCAGGTATGCTTTTATATGAAATTAGTTTAATCGTACTATATTACTAGTAGTATCTATATACTTACTCATTGTCTTGTATCATTGCTAAAATCCTGCAATATGAAGACTATCTGCCGATTTGCCAAAAGCAGATAAAGTTCTTATAACAGAAAGAGTAATTGAAGCGTTAGGACTACAAGGAGTGAGAGATTCTAAAGTGGGGACAGTTGAAAAACGTGGAATTTCTGGAGGCCAAAGGAAACGAGTGAATGTTGGGCTCTAGATGGTCATGGAACCGTCACTTTTAATCTTAGACGAACCCACTTCCGGTTTAGACAGTGCTTCTTCCAGTTTACTTCTTAGAGCTCTTCGACGTGAAGCTCTGGAAGGCGTTAATATAAGCATGGTCGTTCACCAGCCAAGCTACTCGTTATACAAAATGTTTGATGATTTAATACTTTTAGCAAAAGGTGGGTTAACTGTGTACCATGGACCCATAGATAAGGTCGAAGAATACTTTTTAGGTATAGGAATTACTATACCAGACCGTGTGAATACCCCTGATCATTTAATTGATATTCTTGAGGGGATAACGAAACCGGGTGGAGATGTGACAGCTAAGCAGCTTCCTGTGAGATGGATGCTTCACAATGGGTATACCGTACCCCCCGATATGTTGCACCTTTGTGATAATAATGGATCATCATCGACGCCAGCGATAGTTACTGAGCATGGTGAGGGCCAACGGGAAGTTGAAAAGTATAATTACTTCACAACCCCGGATTTATCAGGCAGAGTAACTCCCGGGGTGTTTAGGCAGTACAGATATTACCTCGGAAGGTAATCATATATATTTATTCTATCTGTTTTTTCTTTTAGTCTTTTTAAGAATATACAAACGTACTTGTACTTTTTCTTTCGTACATTCCGTTTCGGTCATTCCGTGACCCGTACTTTTTACCACTTTTATATGCAACTTAGACATTTTGTTTAGTTTAACATATTTATGTAGGAACTATCATTTTTTAAAAGCTGGTTTTTAGTGTTCTTTCGCTACAATGACTCATACATGACACAAGTTAAATAGCTCATGCACAAAAAAATATCACGACTAAAACAAAGCAAATTAAATTCGAAAGTACATTTTGATCATATATACAAAAATTAGAAACCCCTATTACAAATGTTATCTGCATTTTAATCAAATGTAAAGTTAATTGCGTAATTTGGGTGTCACAGGGTTGCTAAGCAGCGATTGCGAGATGCAAGAGTACAAGCAGCAGACTATATAATTCTTTTGCTTGCTGGAGCATGCTTAGGAACCATGGCTGAAGTGAGTGATGTGTCATTTGGATATACTGGTTATCAATATACCGTCATTGCTGTCTGTAAGTGCACAAAATAAAAACAATAAGATGACTTCTGTTTTACATTGCATTTGCATTTTATGGGCATTTATGAATATCAATTTTCTTCGTTTGTCGGTGTCATATGACCAGATGGGTTGATTGCATAAAATGATAGGCATATACGAGTGACATCTGACATGCAACCTATCTCATGTCACTGTTGCCATCTATTGAACTTTTGAAACTTTTTGATATTTTTTGGACTAAATAAGTTTAAAGGTGGTTAACTATTTTATTAATCTTTTTGGAGCTTTATTACTCGCTCCTTTCTGAATATAAAGACTATTCTGTTTCAAATATGCTAATATTTGAAATATATCTTGTATCTTTTATTTTTAACATCTTCACCATGATATCAGTCAATTTCGAGTTTATTCAGCCGAGATTCTACATTTGGGGCTTTACAATACTGGCCTCATATTTTAGAATAGAGGGAATTGGAGTACAGTGTGCATGTTGCAACATCAGCAAAGAATTTCTATACTAAATATTGTCTTTTGATATATGATTGCAGCTTTGTTATGCATGATTGGGGCGTTGAGAACATTTGCAATGGATAAATTACAATACAAGAGGGAGAGTGCTAGTGGCATGAACAGTTTATCGTATTTTCTAGCCAAAGATACAATGGATCTTTTAAACATAGTGATGAAGCCGTTAGTCTATCTATGCATGTTCTACTTCTTTAGCTACCCAAGGTCAAGCTTCGAGTCAAATTATTTAACTTTGCTGTGCCTGGTTTATTGTGTGACGGGCATATCTTATACTCTTGCCATCGCACTCGAGTTTAGTCAAGCCCAATTGGTATGACACCTTTTAAAATACCAATACCAATCATATACATCATGTTGTCCAACCAACTCTATTATAATCTCTTTCTTATAGACGTCATGATTGGCTGATTTAAGTTAGTGTTCAAATGACAATACCAATATGAATGCACATAAGTTGAATCCAATAATTATTTATCTAAGAATTTTATAAATTTACATCTAATACTCGTTCTACGTTTTCCTCAGTGGTCGGTGCTTCTTCCTGTTGTTTTGACCCTCATTGCGAATCAGGACAAGAGTTCGGCGATTTCATTGGTTTCAAAGTTTGTCTTTCCTAGATGGGCTTTGGAAGCCTTTGTGATTGCAAATGCCAAAGAGTACGTTTTCAAAATCATTTATGGAATAACATGACAAATATTGATAAGAGCATGAAATTCTGATAGTTCATTTTGGTGTTTTAGGTACACGGGCGTTTGGCTGATGACACGATGTGCTGCATTAAAGAAATTTGATTTTGATATACATAACACAAGGAAATGCCTTTGCTACCTTATTGCAACTGGTGTAGGTTGTCGTGTCATAGCATTCATATGTTTGATGTGTAGGTCTAAATAGTGGAATTTAACTCCACCGAGTTGAATTTAGAGGTCAGTCACTAATTCTTGGTGGCTGAAGAAGCAAGGGGTCTCGGGTTTTATTATGATCAACTATGAGGGTCAAGTATGCTGGTTGGAAGGCTTAAGATGGCCCTTATGGAAGGCGCGAATACGACCCTTTGGACCAAACGGGTTAGACAAAAGAAAATTGCTCCGATTTTGTAGCTTTCACTTCATGCAGAGCTTAATAGTTTTAATGTTTATTTTGAATCCTATAGACCCGAAGGGATTGTACAAATGATAGTGTTTCTTAGATGAACTACTTGTTCTAGATGAACTACTTGTTCTTGTTCCTTTTCCCATTCCGTATAAGCAATTGTTGGTCATTCCAAGGGATGGCAACGGGGTCGGGTTCGGGGCGGGATTTAGTGTACGCGTACCCGCACCCGCTTAAAATATCCGAACCCGTACGGCCGTACCCGCCCCATTACCCGCCGGATACCCGATTAATATTATCCATCGGTTTTTCGGGTTTCCCCGCGGGTATCGGTTATCCCCAATTAAATATTAATGGACAAAATTGCGGTATTAAGATTAAGTCACACTAAAATCAACCAACAAAACAAAGGAAAACACAATAATATATTCAAATTTTTTAAAGAAAATGAATATCGTGTGAAATGATTTAATGCTTTTGAATTATTCATGTACAAAATAAAATGTGTTATGTAATAGAGATACTTACTTATATAAAAATATATAATGGAAGAAATTATATATAATGTATATATATAGTTAATTAAAATATTAATAAAGCGGGTATATATTCGAGTAAACGGATACGGATACGGATACAGATACGGATACGGGTACGGGTACGGATAACTTTATAGTGGGATATGCTGGATACAATTCTCTAAGTCGTCCACGACGCTCTCATCGTCTGTCATATTAACAATGCTACATATATATACCAATCCACTTCGATATTTTGAACGGTAATTTCAATCTTAAAAGCATAGTTCCTACCCAAAAACTGAGTTAAATCTTGTGGGAATTTTTAAACACCAACCTATTCAGATAATAAACATAGTGTTAATACAATTTCGGGCGCTCCCCTAATGAAGATTAGTGTATGCTAACTTCCCAGGAAATAGATCTTGTATTAAGTGAGGTTCTTGATCGCTAGTGCTAAGAAGCCAACACTTAGTCTCACCATGAACGGGATTCAGCGGTCAACCTCCCGTAAGAGTAAGTGATAGTTTTTTAGAGAGATAAAGTTGGTTCTAGAGAGAGAAAGTGTGTATGTGTTACCGTTTGAATAGTGGCGAGGCCTCTATTTATATGGTTGACCTTTCTGTCGTGTTCTCAAGATCACGGGTCATGAGAACGACAGTCTTGGGAACGGGGAGTGACGTAGGTCAACTCCAGAGCTTGTCGCATTGCTGTGATAGCGACGCTTTTGGGGGAGTTGTCCCGCTTTCCCTTTACAGGAATTTGCAGGTTGCGCGTACATTGAGTCGAGCGAGATTCCTACCTTTACGTTGGAGCGGTTGTGTTCCTCTTGACGCGTCTCTGTCTGCTGAATGGCTTAGTGGCCTTTGCCAGAACGATGTTTAGTCCGCGACCGAACCATATGGGTGTCGGGAGTATTACACGGTGCGTGCTTAGTCCGCGTCGACGTATTGGTGCCGGAGGGTCATACGTGATCAAGTCCCCCCAGTCTAGTTGTGCTTGTTAGTCTCATTGCAAGCGTTGCTAGACTAAGTTATTCCGTGTATCCGTGGTTGGGTGTGCCGTAGGAAATCTTAGTCACTGCTGACTGTGTTTTCCATACACGCGGCGGCGGGGCTTTGTTCTGGTGTCCCTTGGGATTCGCGAACCGCCGCTGCGCGTATTTTTCGACCGACAAGACGTTTTGGCTCGCTTCTATCTTGTTCGTTGATCTAGGCGATCTGGGCGTTAGTTACGAGCCGGCGACGTGGCTGTTTTGTTTTTGTCGTTCGATTGACCCGTTGGTTTTACTTTTGGGAGAGTATAAATTCCCTCTTTTTACTTTCTTGGCCATCATGTTGCCATTTCATCTTCGCGAGTAAAAAGAAAACCGCTCTACCGAGTTACGTGTGTAAGCCCTACTTACGTCAGGTTAGGTTTTTCTTCCTTCCTTATAGTTCCATGGCTAAAAACTCCTAAGTGACTTTACCTGTAAGTTGTCCCAGAAAGATTTGAGTGATTTTTGTTCCAGATATCATATCCCTCGATTTCACCCTCTTCTTCCGGTCCTAATGATACCATAAAGGATGCTCCAGAGGGTAAGATAGGAGTGTACACTAGGTTCTTTGAACTTTGCAATTTTAGGATACCCCTTTCGTTCTGTGTAGGGTTTTGGAATATTTTCAAATTCATCTGTCAGCATTATATGTATGCCGCCGCTAGGATTAGTCACTTTGAGATCCTTTGCCGTGCTCACGGTGGGACACCCACCGTGCCTTTATTTAGGAAATTTTATTATTCGGGGATGAAGGATGGTTGGATGACCCTAGAGAAGTGTAAGGGTCCCAAGTCCTGATTGTTCGGTGTGTTACACCGCTCCTTTGGATTCTTAAGAATTGGAAGGAGTTTTTCTTTTGGTTGACGGCGATCGTTTTCCCAATAGCAATCTCGTGGAATGAGAAAGTTTCTGTTGACCGTGATCCACCTCCGAATGACGACGATATTGACCTTGAGTTATTGCGCCGTCTTGACACGATGCGTGCACCTTTTAAGAAGTTGCCGGAGCCCTTTCTTTGCGTGGTTGGCCTTAGTAGTGCGCGGGATGATATACGATGATACTACGGTATGGCCTACCTTTATGGCTTCAGATACGAGGTGGGTTTTTCTTTTTAGGGTTTGCCGCGCCTTATTGTCTTTTTCCTGTCCCCGTTTCTTTTACTAACGCCTGTGTTTTTATTTGTTGTCTTGCAGAGATGTCTTTGTTTGCCTTTATCAATTAGCCGGATCCATTCGAGGTGACATCCGGTGAGAGGACTCTTCAGGAAGGTGAGCGGACATTACAGATGAGACCGCTAGTCGCGTTATCGAGCCTTCCAAGAATGTCATCACCTTAGTCCAAGAGACTATCGTGGATAATGTTGAAGAGGCTAAGGCTAGTAAGGCAAATTGGGAAGAAAAGGGTTAGAGTTGCTGTTCCTTCCAAGCAACCGGAGAAGAAGAAGAGGCTTACTTTGCGGCAAAAGATGCCGGGTCCCCACTGGTATGACATCTTCGTTATGTTGATGATTTTTTTTCTTTTCTTTTTTTTAAAGTGTGCTCTTGTGATGGAGCTCAAGTGTTATTATGTTATTATGCGAGGATGCGACCGCGGGATCTCGCTTCTTGTGATGGAGCTTCGTGGCGAGTCCGATTCGGACCTATTCGCAGAGGTGACCCATATTTCTTCGAAGCCACTCCGGATTTTCGGGCTAATCCGATTCTATTTCAAAGACATCCACCCCCATCAAGAAGACTTGGATGTAGATATGTGCGGTCCTTCCAGCCACCCCTGCAGCTTGAGGGTGCTTTTGCGGTCGAGTCTCCGCCCAGGGACGGATCCGTTCACCGTCTGCGGCCTCGGATAACGATTTTACGAGTCTCTATCCGTGGAGCTGGCTAGCAAAATGTTTATGTTCCCAAGTGGTTGCCTACAAATGACTTCGGATGAACGATGGTTGGGTTCGCAAAGCATGTTGGACAACCTTGCTACTCCTGGTTACTTGTCGATGTTACGCAACATGCCGCATGCAGATTTGTTGGAGCAATATAACATTGCCACTATCAAAGAAACTTGTATGTCATCGAGGTGCGTCTGCGGTTAGAGTTTGAGTTGAGTTGAATCAGCACGAGCAATGAATAAGAGACTTGAGAGGAGGGATGCAAGGATCGAGACCCTTAAGCAAAAGTGCGGAGTTGGAATCTGAAGCTGAGGCGAAGGGTCTCCGTGAGCGTGTTGGTCGGCTGAGTCCGAGTCGGGAGGTGAAGAGATTGCGGGAGCGTGGCGCGGCAAATGGAGGGTATGATTGCTCCTAAGAGACGAGCAGTTGGCTAAATTGACCGCTTGATAATGCTGAGTTAGAGGGGAAAGTGGCGGGCTCACCTCTTTGTGAAGAGCTCAAAGGGCAGTTAAGGATGCCGGGTTGTTAGAGGGAAAATTGAAGGAGTGCGAGGAAAGAGTCCGCAGTGAATATGATTATCAACTTGGGCAGCTAGATCGAGATTGGCGGACCTCAACCGTGACTTTGATGAGGACCTATTCCCGAGCACTCTTGTGGCCATTGAAGGTAAGAGGTGGGTCATTGGGCATGGTTTCCGCAGGGCATGGATGGCGTTCCAACAATCTGAGGAACTTCAGGGCGGTTGGGGATTGTATTAGCAAGGCTATCGCCGAGGGCCTAAGGCAGGTTTGGAAGTCTGGTATTGTTCATGGTTCCAAGGGTGAAGTGGAGCAAATCAAGGCCTACAATCCGCGGGCTAAGGAGGTTTACCGCGAGGTCATCATTCGCCTTAGCGATGTTCCTTTCCCCCTACTGGATTCTTTAGAGGCGTGCAAAGATTCTTCTTTGGAGTTTCTTATGTCGCAGTTGGTGTTGCAAGAGGAGCGGCCGAGTGGTTCCGGGGAGTTTGTTTTAATGCTCGGTAGCGGAGGAGGTTGTCCTTCCCAATTCGTTGCTCCAACCATCACTAGGCACGCGTGCTATTGCCGCTGCAAGGAGAGGACAGGAGGGGTGTATGGTAAGAAGTTTGATGTGTGGAACCCGAGTTAATTGTTTCGGAGGTTGAGCACCGGTTACTTCTCCGGAGAGCCCTCCATGGTGATTGTTCCACCTGGTCGACCCCTTCCTCCGATTCTTGGCCTACGGGAGGATGAAAAAGAAGAAGAACAGTTTCATGATGATATGTTTGACACAAGTGTTCTTGATGGTGCCGGAAATGCTTGAGCTGTTTCTTTATGGGCGACATTTAGACTATGCCTTTTCCATCTATTTGTGAAACATCCTGTGTTTGTCAGGGTCGTGGCTGCCGCGACTATATTTTTGTAAGCCGGGGGGTATGCCCCCGTGTATTTGTAAAAAAGTCCTGTGAATTTAATGGAAATTTTTTCTTTTTCCCGGATTTAGTTGTTCCGGGCTTTGAGTTATACCCTTGGCCGTACTTTGGGAGTCCGGGGGTATCAAATAATGGTCAATGGGTTTGCAATACCACTTATATGCCTGAGTCAATTTTGAGGTTGCTCGTCCTCGCTTATGCTGCGGACTTTCTGTCAGCGGATGTGAGATCATGCAAAAATGTAAAAGTAAAGAATGTGATTGCATCTTTATTTTGGAAAATTTGTAGAGCGGGCCAGGCATCTACGTTTCATTACTTAGAAAACATTACAGTAGAAATAAGAAATATGAAAAGTTAAAGTTCCTGTTGTCGGACCACCGATCCGTGATCAACTTACAAGAGGTGGGGAGAGTCTACTTACACTTAGATGTAACATTTCTTCAAGTTGCGGACGTTCCATGTTCTTGGGAGAATCTCCCCATCCGCTGACTCTGAGCTTGTATGCTCCATTCCTAGTGCTTCCATCACTTGTATGGCCCTTCCCACTTGGGACCAAGCTTTCCGGTGTCCTCTCTACCTTGCTTCTTTGCGGTAGACAAATTCTTCGGGTCGGAAGACCGTGCTTCGCACTTTGGCGTTGTAGTATCCCTCCATCCTTACTTTGCTGCGTGCTTCTAGCGATGGCGCGGCTTCCGCTTTTCTTCAAGGATATCCGATTCGGCGAAGCTCTTAGTCGTTGGAGATTTGGTTTACGGCCATGCATCGGAGACTTGGCATTCCAATCTCGACGGGATAACCGCCTCGATGCCATATGTAAGGGAAAATGGGTCTCCCGTTGCTTGTTTTGATCATAGTTCGTGTGCCCGAGCACATGCGGCACTTCTTCCACCCGCTCTTTGCTTCCTCTCTCCAGCCTGCTTTGATGCCTTCTCCCGGACTTTTGTTGGCGCTTTAGGCGGCCCGTTTGCTGCGGATGCTTCGCGGCGCAAACCGTTGCTTGATGTTGAGTTTCCACCAATCCTTGAACGGGTTGTCGCGGAAGGCACTCCGTTGTCCGATACTATTTCTCTACAAGCGGCAGACTATGTTATCCCAAACAAACTTCTTTACTTGCCTTCCTGTGATGGAGGCTAAGGGTTTGGCTTCGATCCATTTAGTGAAGTAGTCTATCGCGACAATCATAAACTTTACCTTGCCGGGCCTTCTGGAAAGGTCCAAATGTCTATACCACTTGTAGAAAGGCGGGGGTGATTGGGGTGGAGATATGCTGCGGGTTCTTTGGTACGGACGGTGGACTTTGCAATCTTCGCCTTCGAATTAGCTCACGTGCATCCTTGTGCATCGTCGGCCATAATATCGGATCTAATTGCTTTGGCTACCACCTGCCCTTGGGCGGTGCATGCTACCCGACCCTTCGTGGATCTCTCGCAGCACATAGTTGGCTTGGGTGGGGCCTACACATCGGAGCCATGGTTCTAGAAAGGATTTCGGGAGCGGATTCCGTCTCTCAACGCGTCTGCCTTGCCTTGATGCGCAGCTTCCTTGCCTTGTTGTGCGTCCGGGCATATTTCATCCTGGTACTCGACCGGGGGTGTCATCCACGTATCCCGTCTTCTTCCACAATTGCGGCACCTCCTTTCTTCGATGGATTTTTCTTTCAAGACTTCCACTAGGACTGTCTGTCTTGTCGTGGGCAAAGGCGGTGGATGCAATTTTATGGCGATGCTCGCTTTGTTTTGGCTCAGGGAATCACGTGATGGAGAGCGTCCGGAACCTTCAATCAATGCTGGCCTTTGCCAAGTAGCGCGCCATGCTCCTCCTTTGCCGTATGATCCGTTTATCGATTTGCCACGAGACGAGAGTCAACATTTCTGATAAGTCTTTTACCGCATTTGTTGGCGATCCTTAGTCTGCGATGAGTGCTTGTACTTCGGCCGTTGTTGGAGGCCTCAAACTGAAGCGGAGCGTAGGTGAATTCTTGCCCTTTCGGGTTTGTCGAGGATCAAACTGCTCCGGACCCTTCCATACACGAGGATCCGTCGTGAATAGTTTCCACGGCTCGGTATTGTTGCTGGTCCTTCTTGTCAAGGATTCCTTCCTCACGGGATCTCGTGATGAAGTCCGCTAGAACTGTCCCTTTATGGCTGTCCGGTGGGAAAGTGATGTCATGCTCGTCCAACTCTATTGCCATCCGCCATTCTCCCACTCTTTCTGTCTTGGTCAAGACTTGCTTTAGTGGTGGTGATGCGTGATGATACTCTTTGGATGTGCTTGGAAGTATCGCCCAACCTACGGGACGCATATACTAGTGCGGGACAAGCTTCTCAATGGAGTGTAATTCACTTCGGGCCTTTTAGGTAGCGGTGACGAGTATCGGCATTTGCCTCGACTCCCTTTGTGCTAACAAAACCGCACTTACTGACCTCTTGGGGCCGGCTAAGTATATGATCAACTCCTCCTTTGGTTGTGGAGCGATGACCATTGGCGGGTTGGCAATATCTTTGCTTCATTCTTTGAAAGCTTGCTCCGTCCGATGTCCAAGGTCACTCTTTTTGATGCACTTCTTGGCGTCTTGAAGAATGGAAGGGACCTTTCCGTGATTTGGACATGAATCGGCCGAGGCGGCTAATTTTCCATTCGAGACGCACTTCCTTTTAGTTGTCGGGGATTTGAGAGTAGCTACGGCCGAGACTTGTGCGGCGGGGCTCGATGCCCTCCTTATCACCATATGACCTAGGAACATCCCCTGTTCCGCCAGATGTGCACTTCTTGGGGTTAAGCTTCATATTGATGTTCATAGGGTCTTGAAGGTTTGTTCATATCCTCGGAGTACTTCTTCCTCCGAATGGCTCTTGATGACTAGATCGTCAGCGTACACTTCAAATTTCTTCCAATCTGTTTCTCAAACGCCTTGTCTGAGCCTTTGGTATGTGCCGGCGTTCTTCAGACAGGCATTTTGGTGTAACAGAAAATGCCTTGGTTTTGTGAAAGCTTATTTGTCTTTTCCTCCTAGTCCCGGCGCCATTTGTATCGGTGATACCCTTTGTACGCGTCGAGGAAACACTTGAATGGGTATCCGCGAGAGGGATTCGACCTTCGGTCGATCTCTCGGCTAGGGGTAGCAATCTTTTGGACGAGCTTTGTTTAAGTCCTTGAAGTCCACACACATTCTCTAGCTTCCGTCACTCTTTTTGACGAGCACGGGGTTAGACAACCAATCGTGGTAGTGTACCTCTTTCATGATCCCTGCTGCAACTAGCTTGGTAACATCTTCATTGATTGCTTTGTTTCTTTCCGGGGCTTGTCCTCTTTTCTTTTTTTGCGTCGTGCAGGGTCATAACCATCACGGACATTCAGTTTGTGTTCGCGAATTGTCCGGAACTCCGGTCATGTCGGAGGGTTCCCAAGCCAAAGATGTCCAAGTTATTCTTGAGTAGCTCTCGCGAGAGGCTCTTTTTCCTTTCTCGCTTAACCCGCACCCTATGGTGACCGTTTGGTCGAGGAATTTGGGATTGATCGCCACCGCTACTCCTTCTGTCCGTGGTTTGCCTGCGGGTTCGGTTCCGCGATCATTCTACGCACTCAACGGGACCACCTTGTCACGTGCAAAGTCACAACTCCGCCATAGGTAGGAAATTTCACATCCCATGCGTAGTGGATGGCACTATCCTAATAGCCTAATCCCGGACGTCGGCGTCCGATTATTCCGTTGTAGGGAGACGGAGATCGCACCACCACGAAGTTCATCCAAGCATTAGCTGATTTTTCTTCGTCTCCCAATGTAACTTCTAAGAGGATCTGGCCTAAAGGCCACGAGTGATGTGGCAGGAATAAGTCTCTTGCGGATGTCTGGGCTCAGCTTGTTAAAGCAATGCTCGTACAGGACTTACGAAGCACTTCCGTTGTCCACATACATCATGTGGATCATGCACCCCTCAAGTCGTCGCGCCTTGATCACCGCGGATGATCATCCCAGTCATCCCCGGATATGGGGAAAAGATATTTCCATGTTCAAGACGCTTCGGACCCGTTTGGGTTTAACCGACCGTTGCCAGTCTTGCTGACCATGTATATGGCGTGAGCTTTGTCCTTAGCATGGTATCTTTCCTTCGCGCCTTGGGGCCACCATTCTTTTGCCCCATTCTTGATCTCTTTGACGGATCGCGAGTTGTCCGGACTGTGCCTCCTTCTCATTTTTTCAACTGATAGCATTCGTCTTTGTTGTGCCCCTTTTCTCTGTGAAAGTCGCAGGATTACTTGTCTTTATTCCTAGACTTCGGCTGGCCGGACATTGGCGGAGTGTGAATTTTACCGTATCCATGGCTAGGATTTCTTTTCGGCGCCGTGAGGGTGAACCTATCCCCTCTTTCTCTCGGCCTTGGGTCTTGAACTCCCCTTTCTTTCAACGATGCGGTGTTTTTTGTCCCCCTCCTGTTCTTCCATTGGGAGTGTTTCTTTTTTTTGGTTGTGCGGCTACCTCACCTCTGAGGAATGCTTTCACGACCCTCCACATTTCATCCTGCAACTGGGGAATGTTGTCATTGAGCCTTTTGATTAGTTCCGGGTTTGTTATCCCGTGCATAAAGCCAGACACTCTCATGCACTCTGGAGCTCCCTTCACATACATGCTCTCCGTCTTGAAGCGTTCCACGAACGCCTCGTGGACTCCCTTCCCATTTGCTTTATGTGGTGTAACTCAACAGGATCTTTCGTATACTTCTTCTGCTGTAGGAAGTATGAGAGAAAGCTCGATCTTAACTCCTCAAAGCTGTCAATGCTCTCCGGATGCAGCTCGTCAAACCAGCCGCGGGCATGTCCAACAAGGGTGGAGTTGAACATGTGGCACCATGTCGGCATGGCCCATCTTTCCACTTTTGCCGCAGTCTGGAAGATTTTCAGATGATCCTCCGGATCTCCTGTTCCATCGTATGTTACGATGCGAGTGGCATTCTTGTTCTGTCCGGGAACTCGAAATTCGTTATCGACGGGTAAAGGGGGTCTAGAGGTCGTCATCTTCCCGTTTCTTGCTTTTCGGGGTGGCCTTCCAATGTCCTCCAGTGCTTTCGCTTTCCGGGGAGACACTTCCACTGGTTTTGTCTGCGGCAAGAGCGGTATGTTTCTCCTCTGCCCGACTTCGAGTGGGAGGCACTGCACTGCGGGTAGCACCTCGCTTCGTTGGTATCTATCGGCCGAACCTTTTCGTTCAAGTCCCGTGTACTTCGGCTTTTCGCTTCTTTCTGCGTCGCCTACGGCGAAGTGACCTTTGACTGGAGTCCGAGAACACGGTTGGTTTTTGGTCCCCAAGTCTCGTGGACACATGCGGACGTTCCTTTTCTAGTCTTGAGAATACATCCGGTCGCGGCCTCTTGGCTTCCCATCGGTTCGTTGCATTAGGACCCTCATCGTTTCGACTGCTGAGTCTTGAGAAGACACTTTGCGACTTGGAATATTCCAACGGGTCTGACCTACTTTAGCACGGGACTGGCTTCAGCGCCTCCTTTTAGGTGCCCCTTTCTTTCGGATGTTGGGGGGTATTCGGGCGTGTTCTCGAGGTCTTTCATTTCCAGTCCCTCGTCGAAATCTAGACGGGTTTTGACCGACGGTCAGTTTTTCCTGATGGACCTTTTCGCCATGAAGGGCAAGATCGATGGTAGTGCCTTTCGCAGAACTCCCTTATTGGCGCGTGCATCCCGCGGTATTAGGGCGGTGTTGTTATGTGTCTTGCACTTTCTCATTCCCTCCCGTGTTTTCGACCGTGGATGGCTCAGGTGACGGGGAGGGGTTTTCTGCCAAATTGCTCATTAGAGTTTTTTTTTGCAAAAGGGAAACGCAGTTATGTCACGCGTCCCACGGATGGCGCCAACTTGTTAATACAATTCGGGCTCCCGATGAAGATTAGTGTATGCTAACTTCCCATGAAATAGATCTTGTATTAAGTGAGGTTCTTGATCGCTAGCTGCTAAGAAAGCCAACACCGTTAGTCTCACCGCCGTAACGGGTTCCGCGGTCAACCTCCGGCGTAAGAGTAAGTGATAGTTTTTTAGAGAGATAAAGTTGGTTCTAGAGAGAGAATGTGTGTATGTGTTACCGTTTGAATAGTAGCGAGGCCTCTATTTATATGGTTGACCTTTCCGTCGTGTTCTCAAGATCACGGGTCATGAGAACGACAGTCTTGGGAACGGGGAGTGACGTAGGTCAACTCCAGAGCTTGTCGCATTGCTGTGATAGCGACGCGTTTTGGGCGGAGTTGTCCGCTTTCCTTTTGGGGGACTGCAGGTTGCAGTGCATTGAGTCTGAGCGAGATTCCCTACCTTTTACGTTGGGCGCGGTTGTGTTCCTCTTCGGACGCGTCTACTGTCTGCGGAATGGCTTAGTGGCCTTTGCCAGGAACAGTGTTTAGTCCGCAACCGATCCATATGGGTGTCGGGAGTATTACACGGTCGTGCTTAGTCCGCGTCTGACCCGTATTGGTGCCAGGAGGGTCATACGTGATCACATAGCAAATAATTAAGTTTGTGAATAATGATTCATGCTTTATTTGTATTTATATTGTTATGATGAACTACCTGTTCTTGTTTATCTAACAATTCTTGAACAATTCTTATTTATTAAATGAGAAACCTATGTGTCAAACAATACATAACAAAGGATGCACTCTCACTTTCTATCATTGACATGTACTTTGACCTTGAAACTATATTAAATGACGAAAAACTTATCAAATGCAGAACTTGATGAATTGTAAGAACATGAAAAATAAAATATGGTTGTGGGCTAATTTTGCACTTGTTGCATCATAAATCGTCATGTATATCTTTTATATCAGCGGGATTATCACATATTGATTCCTATTCTAAACTTTTTTTTTACCACTTCTGTTACTACTCATGTAAAACCATGAGTCATCTATTTTCAAATCAAGAATAGATGCAAATATAACCGCATAACCACACTGTAAAATTAACTTGCAACTAATTTTAATAGAACATATATTTTTTATCAACAAACGATTAAACATCTAAAATAATAACCTTATGCATATCACGCATCTCTTGGATTGATCTAACAGGACACCTTTAAAAAAAATCATCTATGGAAAAATACAATTTTCTTACACTGCGTTCTTGAGTTACTTTTTGGAAAGAAAGGGGAAGGAGTAGAGAGAAGACGAGAGGAAATTAAAAAAAATCGTGTTCAAAGTATTTATGAGAAAAGAAAAGAAGAGGAAAGGAAAGAGAATTACATCAAATTTCCTCTCCAAACTTTCTTCTCAATTATGGAATGATTAGGAGATAAAGAAGCTAACAGTTTATTTGGTTTTTTTAAATCACCAAAACAACCTTGTGGTTTGTTCATATGAATTTATTACCATATATATACATATGTGATTATCTTTTAAATATATTAATCCATTTTTTAATAGCTATCGGTGTTGTAGTATCTCCATATGATCATCAATCATTTTGATTCGTCTATGTTTCATGCTCTCGTTTGTTAACATAGCTAATTAAATTTATATTTTTGTGGTACTAATTTAAAAATAAATGTAATATTAAACACGTATATATACTTATGCTATAGAACTCATTACATCAAACGCAAAAAAACGCAAAAAAATATATTTGTATATCTATTAATACATACTAAATTTTTACTGCAACAAAAAAAGCACATAAAAGATCTTAGTTAGTTA
Organism: Chrysanthemum makinoi; assembly: GCA_910596185.1. Classification (NCBI taxonomy): domain Eukaryota; kingdom Viridiplantae; phylum Streptophyta; class Magnoliopsida; order Asterales; family Asteraceae; genus Chrysanthemum; species Chrysanthemum makinoi. The sequence continues at coordinate 128,065,750 of OU343218.1, forward strand.
GCTAAGTAACTACATACTCTCTTGTTAGAAACAATTTCTAAATATTCTTGAAATGTTAGTGCATGTCAATGGTGGACTATTTGTGTAGTGATATGGATGTGTTTGTTTTAATAGGATATTAAATAAAAAAATGTTATGAAACAATAAAGGATTTAATTGTAAAATTGTTAACTTTTTTTTTTCTCTCCAACTTGGGAATACAAAAAAGTTGTAAGTTCTTTTTTCTTCTTCTCAACTCAGGGACACAAAAAATACTTCCAACTACTTATCCTTACGTACTCCTTCTTTCCCGTTCTCTTCTTTCTACACTCCTTTTCTTTCCTCTTGAAACTCGGGTTAGAGTCAGATATATTGCAAACTGCTCTTATGTTCGTTTTGTCAAGCCACAATCCATAATTGAATCATGAAAGGTGAATAATAGGTCAATGCGTATCTGTATGAAAGCCAATATTTTTATAATTGTTTCACTTACTCTTGTTTGAAATATTTATAAGTTAATTCAATTAAAAAACAATGAGATTTGATTTTGCCGTATGGAGACGCAATAGTGAAATAATTAGTTTATTGAGAGCCAATTTCATCTATGTCCTTAGAAAACTTCACAATTACATCTATATCCTTGTAAATTTCGTAATTACATCATTATCCTTCCAATTTTCAAAAATTCATAATACTCATAATTATCCAAAACTCATTTAAATTTACTATAAAATTATTTTAGTTGTAAAGTTTAATTATTCTTGATATGCGTTTGATTATTGATTTATTGTTGAATCATAACAAGAAGGAAGAAAAAATTTCATACTCTCAAACACTTCTAAATAAAAGTTTAAATTCTTAATGATGGAAACCAGTTTTTGAGTCTGCAAATTATTACCTAAAACTAAAACCATGAAGTAGATTAATCTTTAATAATAAGAAAAGATCTTGGTTTTTAAGATCTTCGGCTAATGTCAGTTTCGAGAAAAAGAAAAGAAAATTAATATATGTGAAATAGAGTAGTTTTTTGAGATTGTTGTGATAAACTATCGTTATTGAGTTGCTTTTTTCAAATTGTCACTACATGTATTACTAATTTTGACTTTCAGTAACATATCTTCAGTCATCGAATTTAAACTAAGATGGATTTTGAGTATTTCAGTGTTTTTAGAGTATATATTGTTATTAAATAAAATGCTAGGATGGTCATTTAACTATTTAATCAAGAGGACACATGAATTTTTAATATTTTGGATCACTTTAAATTAAATTTTATTTGTATTTTGGATATATGTGAGTATTATAAAGTTTTAAAATGATATTGATTTAATTACGAAATTTGCAAAGATATAGATGAAATTTTCCCTAGTTTATTTGAGTCTGTGGCAAATGAGATTATTTAAATGCTTAATGTAAAATGACTAAAAAATATGTTGTCATATTGTTTCTATGAAACCGTAAGAGTGTGGTTAACTAAAATAAATATTCCTACAATAATTAATACTTTGCATAAAAGAACATATGATATATAAAGATTGAAGAAGATCATGTTTGAGTTAACGAAAAAAAACCCTATGGTATCGACATATACATCTCCTTTCTTTGCCTATATGTTTTCGTGTTTTATTCTTTTTCATCTTTTTTATTCTTTTTCATCTTTTTGAGTAAGGTTTCTTTTATAGGCGTTTTAAATTATATATTTGTCCATTAGCTCTATTTTATAGGAGCATTTTGATAAATAGGATGGGATATTATAACCGCGTTTTACAAAAGCAGGAGCTGCATAGCTTTTTTAGTTATGCGCTTTGAAGGTTTTCAAATGCAAATCAAAAGTCTTTTGCGAAACAAAACAAACAGATTAATTGTGTTTCTAAATCGTGATAATCAAATGTAGTGACATTAGTTACTTGTATTTTTTATTTAGAGAATGTTTTAATAATGACATGTCAAGTTTTTATTTATGGAAATCTTTTTTTTTTCTTTTTTTTTAAAAAGGAAAGGAATGTAGTACATTCATTGTTTTAAAAGGTTCGCAAAGGCCTCGCAAAGACGTCGCAAATGCGTGAGGCTTGATCATGCCGTCACGCCCAGAGGCGGAGCCACCCTTTCAGTAGTGGGGGGAACTGCCCCCAACAAACTTGTACGAGACACACAAAATATATAGGAAAAGATTGTCAAAATGGTACAGAAGAGGCTCGTTGCCCTCACCATTCATTGATTACCAACAATCAAAGTATTATTTTTTAGCCGGAAAAGCAGTTTCAATTGCTTGTTTATCGGAAAGAATGGAGATAATGGTAGTGCTTTGCTTTTGGGAAGTGGAAAAGTGGTTATGTGAAGTAGGGGTGTTGACGAGTCGAGGAATTAGCGAGCTACTCGAGTTCGAGCTCGTTTAGCTCGACTCGAGTTTGATAAGATTCGAGCTCGAGTCGATCTCGGACATAGTTGTAGTGTTCGATTAGCTTCACGAGCCGAGCTAAAAAATTAAATATTTAGCTCGGCTCATTCGAAAACTCGTTTATCTGTCGAGTCGAGCGAGGCGAGCGAACGAACCGAACAACCAAACGAGTCGAATGAGCCTATCGAGCATAGCTGCTAATGATAGATATTCCATATTCCAAAATGTTGGTATTGGGATTTGAACACTGGACCAGCACTATGAAAACACTAACATTTACCAACTCTCCACAAGTGCTTTTGTTTAATCTATTTATATTTTAAATATATCATTTATGTAATTACAATTTTTTTTTCACTAATATCCTTTTGCTTTTGGTTTATATATGAACACCGAACATTACACTTTGTTTTTCACTAATATCCTTTTGCCTTTTTTTTCACTAATATCCTTTTGCCACATTTTTTCAATTAATAAATGTTGTTCTTTATTATTGTTATATTTTCTTTTGGTGGATAAAAGGACATCATGAATTCATGATTATCAATATAATGCATTCTTGAATCGTAAAGTGAAAATGATATCAAAATTCTAATCATTCATTTCATAACACAAGTGATACATTGATATTATTATGACAAAACCATAATACAATCGTAGTTTCGAATCGAAATTCTAACTTCAATCTTCGACTTTATTTATTCAAACATGTTCCCAAATGTCGTCGCAAATGGGAATTTGATGAGTTGGAGGACGCCGGTAGAATGTTTCCACATCTAATACATAGAGCTTGATGTTTCCCATCTTTCATTATTAGCTGAAAATTTTCCCATATGATGGATAGACGAAGACGCTTTTTGTTTATCACTTCGTAATCCATTAGAGATCAAACAAAGTATCACAAATCAAATAATATCAAGAAAATTTTTCTAGTTGTTTTTTTTTTTAGTTTATAGTCAATAGTTAAAAGAACTTATATATAAGTGAACAATAGGTTGTTGGAGACTTTTAGTAATAAATTTGGTTGTTAGAGGTTGAGTTAATAAAGTTTTTTAGTTGGTTGTTGGTTAGAGGTTGGTTTAAGATATTAATTAATAAAAGTTGATAGGATTAATGAATTTGATTTGTTAGATGACAAAAAAAATCAATATTGGACCTTGAACATATAATTGTCACGTTTTAGTGTCATTTGATCGATTTTTCACCAATTGACCAACCTCGTATGGCGCAAAGACAAATATCTAAACATTACACGAGTCGAAAACTCTATTAGTGTCATTTTGTCGATTTTTCACCAATTGACCAAACCCCCAAGGAGCAAAGAAACGTATCTAAAGTCTAAACATTAACCGAGTCGAAAACCCTGTTAGAGTCATTTGTTCGATTTGTCACCAAGTGACCAACCCATCATGACGCAAAGACATGTATCTAAAGTCTAAACATTACATGAGTTGAAAACTCTATTAGTGTCATTTGGTCGATTTTTCACCAATTGACTAAACCCTTAAGGAGCAAAGAAACGTATCTAAAGTCTAAACATTAACCGAGTCAAAAACCCTGTTAGAGTCATTTGTTCGATTTGTCACCAAGTGACCAACCCATCATGACGCAAAGACATGTATCAAAAGTCTAAACATTACATGAGTTGAAAACCCTATTAGGGTCATTTGATCGATTTTTTACCAATTGACCAAACCCTCATGGCACACAGACTTAGACAATAAAGTTATGTGACCTAAAAACTCAAACAATAATTAACCAATAAAATGTGTTTGAAATAACTAATAAAAAATTATTAAATTTAGTTGGTTTATTTAAAAAGAAAAAAAAAAAGAAAAAAGAAAAAAGAAAAAAAAAAGATAGTTGAATATGACGGAGTAGTGCGGTGCAGTTATTTTGGTGCGGTTTTGGTGAAAACCGAAACAGCACCGCAAAAAATATTTTTTTTTTTTAAAACCGCACCACAAAATGAGTTTCTCTATTTTTTAAAACCGCACCGCGAGGGTCGATAAATATAGTCATTATACAACACTTTACTACGTAGTTAGTAATATATGTACATTAATAAGTTAGATTTAATTTATAAAACATTTAATTGCATATGTTAGGATAATATCAAACTAAAGCCTTTTTATTATATAGAAAAAGAAAATCAAGAGTCTTGCATTGGAGAATGGTACTTGCAGTCGCAAAACGAAACGTCAATACCCATCAGTCCATTGGGAGATTAAAAAATTTATTCACTTTCTTTTTCATTATACTACTACACTATATCAATTCTAAGTTCATAAAACTAAAAGGCTTGTTCTTCTTCTTCTTGACTACACATGGCTCTCGATGCAAACGAGAATACTGAATCAGGCGCTAATGGTTCTAGTGATCCTAATGATTCGAACAATCAAGCCCAAGAGAATGCTTCTGAAGCACATCAATTTACAAAGAGAAAAAGAGCTAAAACATCAAAAGTTTGGAATGATATGATCCAGATTGATGATGGAAAAAAGGCACAATGTATTCACTGCAAAGATCAGTTTGTAATGAACCCAACAGCAACAACAACAACTCTAAAGCGACATCTTGAAAGTTGTAAAAAGAAGAAACTTACTGATAATAAGCAACAACTTCTTAACTTTCAACGAGTTTCTGGCGATAATCAAGATGGTTCTTCGTATCCTGCTTTGACTACTGGTAAGTATGATCCTGCTACTACTAGAGAACTGATTTCCCATTGGGTACTTATGCATGAACACCCATTTTCTATTGTTGAAGAAGAAGGTTTAAATTTTGTTTTTAAAAGCTTGCAACATAGGGCTGAAACAGTTACTAGGCATGCTCTTAAGGATGATGTTATGAATGTGTATGAGATTGAGAAAAAAAAGTTAAAGAACTTGTTAAGAGATGTTAAGAGAATTAGTCTAACCACTGATTTGTGGAAGTCTAAGCACCAAAACATTGAATACATGGTTATAATTGGGCATTTTGTTGATGCAAATTGGAAGTTACAAAAAAGAGTTCTAAGCTTTGTTGAAATTCCTCCCCCTAGGCGTGGTATTAAAATTGCTGATACTTTGTTAACATGTCTAAGAGAGTGGGAAATAGAGGAGAAAATTATGACAATTTCTGTAGACAATGCTTCTGCAAATGATGCAGCAATGAAAATTCTTATTGCACATTTTAAAAGACTTGGAACCTTATTTTGTGATGGTATATTTTTTCATGTGAGATGTTGTGCACACATATTAAATCTGATGGTGCAAGACGGGTTGGAAAAAATCAAAGATGTAGTTCAAAAGGTTCATGCTAGTGTAAGTTATTTAAATGCTAGTGATTCAAGATTAAAGGTTTTTTCCCAAGTAGCGCAACAACTTCATTTACCTGAAAGAAAGCTCATTTTGGACTGTAAGACTAGATGGAACTCTACATACAAAATGTTGTCCACTGTAATTATTTTTAAAGAAGCTTTTTCTATGTATGAAGTGAGAGATCCATTATATAAGCATTGCCCTTCTGATGATGATTGGGAAAAAATTATAAGCATTTCCGAAACTTTACAAGATTTTGATTCTTGCACCAACATCATATCAGGAAGCGATTATCCAATTTAATGATCAACGTGAATGGCTAACAGAAATGGTAGACACTATGAAAAAAAAGTTTGATAAATATTGGGGAGAATGCAATATGCTAATGTGTATTGCTTGCATATTAGATCCAAGGTGCAAGTTTACTATGCTTAATTTGTACTTTAAGGATATATTTTCTAAGGAGGAGATAGAGCAGAAAAACATAGACTTGAAAAAGCTTTTAGGAGAGATTTATGCTGAGTATGCTACCTTGTTGCGCACTAGACAAGGTAACTCAGTGAGTGTGTCAAACTCATGTGGTCAAAGTCAAAGAGATATAAATGAGCAGGCTGGTTCAGGTAAAGGGTTTTCATATTATTACTCTCGTTTGAAAGAAGCTGATGTTTTTTATTTAGAAAAATCAGATTTGGATGTTTATCTAGAAGAGGGTATTTATCTATGCAAAGATAATTCAGCTCTCTCTTTTGACATCTTGGAATGGTGGAAATCTCACGAGACGAAGTTTCCAATATTATCGAATATGGCAGCTCATATTCTAGCGATCCCTGTCGCACCGTGGCATCGAGAAGCAACATTTAGCGGTAGGTGGTAGTGTAATTGATACATATCGTGCCTCTTTAAAACCGAAGCGGTACAAGCATTAATATGTGGAGGAGATTGGGTTCGGAAACTACATGGTGTCAAAAATAAAAACAAGGTATGTATTTTAATAATTCGAGCTTTAATTTATTATGATATTAGTTATAATGTTACTACCTTATTTATTGTATTTCAAAAGAAAAAACACTTAAAGAGATATTTTTGGTCGATATCCCTGATATATGAAAATTTGGTTAGTTTAGTCATTTGATAAATTTTCTAAAGTGTTTTTATATTAAGCTTCTCTCTTAACATGGAATGAATTTCTATTGTGCAGCTTCTCGTGGATATGGAATGCAACTGAACGGGTCATTCACTTTTGTGCTGCAACTGGTTTTTGGATGACTTGAAGTCTTGAAGCAAGTGTGCAAATGTTTATTCGATAGCTTGGTTTGCTACATGACTTTTGTTTGTTGCTGAAAAATTATGTTTTGCATTTGTGATGTTTCTTTTGTTTAAGGCTTATTAGAAGGATTTCTTTTGTTTCGGGACAAGTCTGTTGTTGAAAAATGATGTTTTTCATTTGTTATGTTTCTTTTGTTTAAGACTTATTAGAAGGATTACTTTTGTTCCTAGACTCGGACTTACTGATTGCATCAAATAGTTGGAATTTTGGATGTTTATTTTTATATGCCAACCCTTAAAAGGTGTCAAAATGTTTGGGTTGTCGTAGTTATTTGATTGAGCAGCTAGTTTTAAGTCAATATTTATCTATGTTAGAAAGTATAAAATTGTGGTCATAAACTTTAGATTTTATCTCATGACAAGTAATTTCGAACTTCTAAACGAGCTCATTCGAGAAAAAAAAATGAGTTCTTAAACGAGCCTATCGGTCTCGAGCTCATAAACGAGCAATTGAACTCTAAAATTATAAAGAAAAAAAAGATATAAATTTATATACTCGATCACGAGTTCGAGCCTAGGTAAAAAATATTTTACGAGCTCGAGTCGAGCTCGAGCAAAGTAAAAAAATAGCGAGCCTAGATCGATTAACTAAAAACTCGACTCGGCTCGGATCGTTAACACCCCTAATGTGAAGGGGGAGTCATGTGTGGGTCACGAAACTTTCAATTAATATATTAATTTATCTTTGCACTATTTATTTTTATTTTTTATTTTTGTTTATATTAGGATATGTGTATGTAACATTTGAATTAAGGCACACTTCTTATTATTTTTGTTATTGTTAACCACGTTAGTTTTATGTACTAGTTGCAACTTGTTTCTTCATTTTTGTTTAAGTAAGTTTTTGCCATAATACTCACATAGCTTTTAAATGGAAGCACTTTAAAACAATGAACGTCACATGCGATTTGTTTTATATTTCGCTTGATATCTAACTTTTACATAATATATACATATCCTAAGTTGGTTTATTGTAAGTTGACGGGTGAAACTACAATTTGGTTCGAAATAGTCCTAATTCATTAGAGTAATTTTTTGTTTTGCCTTTAATCAAACCAGACCCGACCCAACCCGTTTTATTTAAGGTGTCTCGTTGCTCAATGCCCTCTATAATTACATTTCGTGGTTCCGCCACTGGCCACGCCGCCTTATGCCATATGTTTTTGTAAACTTGATATATAAGAATTATGATATGAATATATATATTTTTTCATACTTTATGCCGCCTTATGTCACGCTTTATAAACGCAAAAGCTTCACCTTAACCGTAAAAGCGTAAGGCTTAGTCATGCCGCCACGTCACGCCTCGCGCTATTTATAACCTTGAGTACAGTAGTAGTATAGATAGATAATAGTTAGGGTGTTTGGGCTGGGCTTTAACGGGCCTTAAGATCACTCATTTTCTTACAACATAAAAGAAGGAAGTATAGTAAGTGCATAGTTTACTTGTCGGAAAAAAAGGGTACAATGGAGTATGCAGCGTCCGTACCGGTTAATGAGATGACGGTGGGACCCGCACGGCCACCAGTTCGTCGTTCAAATCGGCGTCAGTTTGCGGAGTATCTGGCTGCACTTCCTTCAGCTGAAATGTATGTATGGTTACGGTTTTTAGCTTAAAATTATGGCTGCTGAATAGTTAACTTTTTAGTTGTTATTATTTGATAAACTGTTATGGTTTGTGCAAGTGTTAGTTGTTACATATTTCATTTACGCCAAAGTTGAACTCAATCATTTTATTACGAATTGGTAGTGAGTCTCTGCTCTGCTTATTTACTGCTAGGTTAGGTAATCTTATGATGCTTTTTTAATTTGCGAGAATGGGTATGTTTTGGACCGGATTAGTTCGTGGTGTTATTATGTTTCGTAGGGAGCTTTTAGGAGCATTTAGCTTCTACCATTTAGAATTGAAAGCTTGTTTAACCTACTAGCATTTGGATTTGTTTTTTTTAATGCTCCTAATTAAACAATAATTGTAAGGGCGATTTCTATGATTGTAAGCTTCTTTTACACTTTAATTTAAAGTTGCCGCTACGGCTTGTTGCCAAGCACTAATACATGATAAAAGACATGCAATCACCGCTAGTTTTGCTAAACATATTTATTGACATATTAGGTACCTCTCAAAAGATAAAAACATAAGTAAGGTATGTTTTGACATGCACCGATTATGTCTCAAACGTTTGCAATCGGATTTTAAGGAACACATTATAAGTTACAAGTACAAAAAGTCAGTTAGTTAGTACGTACTGAAAATTTTGAAAAAATAACCTATAAATGTGACGAAATCTAAGAGCGGTATAAGTTTGCAATTCTGTCATGATGCAAATCTTGGAGATCATACCATTCTTGCTAGTACACATTGAGCTTGACTGTGGTACATTCTCAGGGGTGTTTGGTAACTTTTCTAGTTTGGGGGGTTTTGTTGGTTTTGAAATTAAAATACATTCCATATTTGTGTTTGGTTTAAAAATAAAGGGGCAATTCCATATTTACCCAACTTAAACATGATAATGTCATATTTACCCAAAACATGCTTTAAATGCATTATACATCATGCATTCAAAAGTTGTATTTTGGACATATATGACATTTTCATGTTTTAATTGGGTAAATATGGAATTATCCCTAAAAATAAAGGGGTGTATTTGAAACTGAACCCCACAAAGAAAGGAATTTTAGAAAGAAAAAGTCATGCATTTGAGTTAGAGAGCACACAAATAAGTTTCAAGCTTTGATGGGCAAAACTGTCCTTTCTCTCGCCCAACCCCCTGTGTTCTTCTCCATCATATTTTCTCAAACCTCAAATATAATATCTTCTTGCTTTCATCTTCCATTAACTTCCATCCATGAAATTTGAAGTATTCTTTTCCCTTTTACTATTCTCTCTTGGAAAGTTTGGGTTGCATACAACAATTTTGTGATACAAAGTAGAAAATGCAAAATCAGTTTCGTATTAACAAAGAAGCCTACTTCGGTTTCAAAACATCATTTAGGGCTAACATCGTTTTAGGTGTTGTGAAATCAATTTAATTACATATGTTTCTTGGTTGACTGAAATGCATTTTTCAATTTGGCTATAGCTTTTTGTTTGAACACAAATTGTAATTGCTCATTAGGATGTTCCAGATCTTAACGATTCAAGATTGTGTGTTCAAATGGTAAAAGGACAATTATGCCAATTACCAATTGATGTAACATTTTCCCAACCAAACACGTTAACGATTTCAAATCGTGTGATATAGAATCCATTAACCAAACGCACCCTCACTGAATTTGGATATTGAAACCCGCCTTCTCAAAGCAGTTAAACATGATAAGGGTTTTTGTTCAATTTCCCTCGTCTCTAAAACCTCCAACTCAAACTTATTGTTTGTACTTGACTGTATATATCCACATTAGTTCAGTTTAAGCTAGCTTCTGGATAGAGCAAGTAAAGTCTTCCACCCTTTTGATAGGCTTTCTTGTAAGCTAACACAATAGGCCAGAAAATATTTTTCATATTGATTTATGCTTAGAAGGTACACTGAATATATAATTTTAATTGACAGAATAATAGCAATTTCTTAGAGTTGTCATTTCGGTTTCCTTTATTCAGTTTGTGTACACATACTCTTTAGGTGCACATTTGAGATGCATCTCACAATAAATTCATGTAGGCTATAGATATTAACTGTTGTGATGTTACAGCACTTTCAAGTCCAAGCGATAGCTCTTAGTGGTAACCTTTTTTGAATTTGAGTGAATGCCTCTCATGTGACAAACTATAAATCTTGTCGTTCATTGTTGACATCTTTCAAATGCAGGTGCGAGAAAAGTTTGAAGCAACAAGAAGTGGTAACTCATGTTGCTATTTTGGCACATGATTTTCTTGTTACAGGGAGTAAAGATGGTAATTATTACTTTTACCTCTATGAATATTTAGTTTAATTTGGTATCTCACCAAATAATCTCTCTGCTTTTAAACTGCATCAAAATTGTTACAAAGCATGACTGAAAATATGGTGTTACTGATCAAACCGAAAGATTTTGAAATGAGCTAGATGCCATGGTAGAATAAAAAAATATTAGTAAAAATGTGAGTTTGACATCCAATCCTCTATTTCCATCTTCTCCCAGGATGCGTAAGTTTTTGGAAGAAAGGGGATGGTGACATCGAACGTGTTGTGCATTACAAATCCCACAATGGGCCTATTGAGGGGTTGGCGGTAAGTTATGAATGTATTCTGTAGACAGCAACTATATTTGTCTTTGGTTCTAGAGTTCCAATATTTTTGTGATCTGTATCTTGATTTCCTGGTGTCAATATATGTATACTTGCATCATGTTAAGGTATTTATCTTTTATACTTGACAACTGCAGGTCAGTGGAGACGGTTTACTTTTCTGTACGATTTCGAATACTGAGGAGGTCATGATACATGGCACGACCTCCAATACAGCGGAAAACTTGTTAGAACTGACATTTACACCAGGTGCTATTCAATGGGTTCACAAACATATGGCTGCTAAAGCCAAGCTTGCTATTAGTGATCGTAACTCCTCATTGGTGCACATATATGATGGTCTAGCTGGAACATATAAACCAATCATTTCTAACAAGGTAGGTTCACTTTGACCTCCATCCATCTTTGCTTTCTTGTTACAGAAAGTAACAGAATGAAAGCAGGTCTCCTGAGAGCCTGTGACTTTATCACACAATTTTTTTTTGGGTAAAAGGGATTTTTCACCCCGGTAAAATAAAAAGATTATGGTAAAAGGGATTTATCACACAATTTTGGAGACTGTTAGGATGAAATTGATGAGTCTGCAAGTTAAACAATCCATGGAAGTTACTCAGGTTGAGAGAATATGGAATGTCCAGTTTAAAAGATGATTAAATGAATAGAAGTAGTTTTATATTTTTGATAAGATGATTGGGGAGGAGCATGGTTGTGTATACGTTCTTGTTGGAATGTATGTCCCTGTATTAGTCTTCTATGTAAACATGGGGATTGTCCATGGTAATGCCATAAAATGATTTGTGCTAATATATGTTCACTTTTTAGAAAAAAATTGTTGCTTTCTTGATCTGCTTGATTTATAGTCACCATCTAGCACAAACTGAAAGTAAATTGGACTTTCTTGTTATTTCAGATTCATGGGACTCCAGTTAAAGTAATGCGATACAACTATGCTCTTGATGCTGTGGTCTCCGCAGATACCGTGGGATTCATCGAGTATTGGGACCCTAGTACGCTTAAGTTCCCCAAAAGCGAGTATGTTTTGAAAATTTCTACAAGTTTTTCCATCCTTATCTTCGTCTCTTGGCTACTGGTATTGATTAGTCTTCTGCTTGGGCTTTAACAGGGTTAAATTTAAATATAAAAGTGACACTGATTTGTTTGAGATTGTGAAATGTAAAACGGTTGTTTCTGCTATCGAGGTAATGAATTGATTTGTGATAATGTTTTGTATAACAGTAATAGTCATTTTAATATTATTTTGTGATATTATGAATGCTTAACGTTTTTGCCATTATATTTCTTATAGTAAACAATTCTACTGCTCTTACAATTAATTTAATATATGTAAAATTAATCAAATTGCTATTAAATGTTAGTACTAAGTTCAAGATAACCATGTGTACAATAACCACCTCTAATTAGATATGCTATATTTGCATTATCACGTTCTAACAGTATTAACGTGTTTGGTATATGTCTTTAGGTAAGCAAGGATGGCAAGCAATTTGCTGTCACATCACCTGATCATAAGATACGTGTATTTTGGTACATGACTGGTAAGCTAAGATGGGTCTATGATGCATCACGTGAGGTAATTTACTTATTGCAGTCGGTTATATTGATATGTATATATATATTTATCATCAACTATTTTTGAGATATCCGTATCTGCTTTGTTTAGAATGCTGGACTTATGCAACGACACAGTGATCCTTTGTACCAGCTAGAAGCTATAGAATTTGCTCGAAGAATTGAAGTTGAAAAGGAAATTGAAAACACAGAAGATATACCACAGCCAAACGCCGTTTTTGATGAAAGCTCCAATTTCATTATTTATCCAACCCTCCTTGGTATAAAAGTAAGAGATTCCTCTTTCCATTCCTGTAACGTTCGTTGAAATATTTCGTTTTGTCAAGTTAAAAAGAGTTAATATATTGTTTTTCTTCTCATTTTCGTTATGGTAGATCGTAAATCTGCACACGAATGAAGTTGCCAGAATTCTAGGAAAGGCGGAAAAAAACAAAAGATTTTTAAGCATTGCCTTGTTCCAAGAATCCCTCGCAGAGCCTATTCTATTATGCTGTGCTTTCAAAAAGCACCGTATTTTTATGTTTAGGTATATCAGTTGGTCGCTTTTTCTCACTCTGCATGTTTATTATATTTTGATATCAAATTTAGTAGTTACCTTTTTTGAGTTTGCTCACATGAATTGCATATGTATGTTATAGTTGAAAAGAACCAAGATAATTTGATGATACAACCAAGGGTTGTCTACAATGAGAAGCCTCCTCTTGATGCACTTGTGGCCGTGTCAGATATAGGAAAGTCTGTGCCAACATCACTTCTGAAGAATGATTGTTATTAGAAGTCCTGTTGTTGGATTGGCTTTTGCTGTTGGTGTTAATATTTGACTTGAGATAGATATATTCTGAGTATTGTCCAAACGGGTTAGACAACAGAAAATTGCTTTTATGTTATGGGCTTTCATTGTGTGCAGAGGTTAATATATGTTTATTTTGAATCCTATAGACCCAAAGGAATTGTACACCTTGTGAAGAATTTGCATAGGTGGACTTTTTTAAATGTTATCCTCCAATATTCTTTAACCATTATGAATGACATTTTTAAAATTAAATATCAAAAAAAAATTTACCATGTTTATAAAAATATATATGTATTATACATTGCCTTATGACCTCCAATATTCTTTAACCATTATGAAGAATTCACAGGATTACCATCCATTTGACTTGACAAGAAAACACAACTTCACTTAATAATGCATAGTATCAGTCACATGAATATTCATTATGTCTTCAAATCAATAAAGTATACTTACCTGTTTTTATTTTCTTCATATATTAAAAGACCCAAAAAAAAAAAGTTAAAGAGATGAAATGGAATTCACCTTCTAAGTCTCCAAGCAGGTGCTTCATAAGCTAAACAACTTCACTTCTAAAGTGTCTACTATCTCACCAATGTAAAGTTACAAAAAATTCTAATCTTATAGATTAAACTTGTGACATGTTTTTGTTATTTCGGGCCAACTTTTCTTAGTATTTCTTTACAAGGGGTACTCTCTCTGTGTAGAAAGGTTATGTATTTTATGTGTTTAATTGTTCAGTAAATTAATTAAATGTTGTCTTTAGCCTAACTTATTAGATTTGTCTACTCTTAGGGGATGTTTAGCATTGCTTACGATATACATATAGCAAAATACAGAATATTTCGCTTTCTAGTTAAATGCTACTTTGGATAGCATACATAACACAGGCAAGTTAAGGCAACTATATAATGTTACATGCCATTATATTATAGGTTTTGACATGAAAAGTCAGGGAGTTTACCAAACATGAAACGTACGTGCGCATTCAAACCAAATCAGTTATATTCAAGTATTTATATTTTCTTCGACACTATTGGTTTCTAATAAGAGCAACTTCAACAATGATTTTGACTTCGGAAACATGACTGGTAAAAACTAGAGGAAAAAATGATACCAGCAACATTATATTTCATGTGTTTTGACTACAAGTTACAAAATTTTAATTCTTGTACCATATAACCATATGTCCCAATTTGATTAAAAGTATATGGAATAACAAAGAATACTATAAAGATTTATACAATTAAGTACACCAATTCTTTGTTTTAGGTTTATTGGAGGAATTCTTGGTGATCCCCTTAAGCTGCTATTCTTTGTAATCCGTTAAACTTATATCCATAGAATCCATCAACTACGTAATCTGAGATGAATCCCAACCGCACCAAATGCCGGACTCGCTCCTCAAAATATAGATCAGATATCTGCCAAAAAGATAAAAACAAATTAACTGATTGATGACTGGATGTGCCATTCTAGTAGGTTATTTGTCTGCATACCTCAAAATCTAACTCTAAATCACACGCATTTCTCAACAGTGTGTGACTTAGCTTTCCCTTGACCTTCAAAATCTTTTTAATTACAGCATCCAAACCATCTTTACGATGCTCTCCATTCATTTCCAGAGTCTTTGTTGGCTCTAAAGGGCGTGGAACCTATTATTGCGCCAAGTAAAACACAAAAAATGAGTTCAAATCAGAACCGAACCTTACAAATTACCCGTTTGACCTCTTACTCCACATGTCTTAAGAAGTAAAAGAAGTAAAAGACGAGAAATTGACCTGGAAACATCCACCCATGTCACATTTAAATTGAGAATTGACCATGAAATAGTCTGCTTCTGACACTGCCTTGTTTCTTGGTATTTTCATCAGGACATTACACGTATCACTACATGAAAGAGAGGCCAGTACTCTCGTCAATATTTTCTTCTCAAAATTCAACCTCCTCAATATGTCAGTATAAGTCATAGATAGCTGGGTGGTGAATAACAGGATGACAGCTGCCTGATAAAACCATTCAAACCAAATATAATGCGTCAAATAGGCTAGAGGTGTCAAATATATATTACCAAAAAAAGTACAACCGAAAAACGCAGAGCGCGTAAAAATTCAGCAACTCAAGTATAAAAATCTAGAAACTATTATAATTCAAGATCAGCTTATAGCAAGTTAACCAGACTTTAAGCTAGATCGCTGTTTGAACCATTAACACGGCAAACACAGAAAGCCTCAACATATCCTAAGATTAACACTCAATTATCTACTTATCTTAAACTTAAACAGTCTAAACCACCTAAGAATTCTATTTATCGAATAAATAATAATTTAGCCAGAAACGATCACCACAAAGCACAGAAAAACATCAATTTTCAGTAATCAGAACATATAAAAAAACTAAAGCCCAATCACAAATATACATTCAACAATACAAACTTTATTCATTATAGAAGCAAATTCATCAGTTTAAAACTTCATACCAATAATCAAAGTTACACACATAGCGTATAAATTACGCAACCAAAGCATACAAATCAAGGAACTATTGAAATACATGATCATATGATCAGCAAGTTTACCAAATTCTAAAATTCCACCCTAAACAAAACGAAGCGTCATGTCAATTAATCCTTACTTTCGACACTTAAACTGCCAAACACACAGAGCCTAAACAAATACTAGATTAAAACTCAATTATATACTTTGTAGCCATTAAACAGTCTAACCGTCTACCAACTCAAACATAATCCTCGGTAAAAAAAAAGAACATTAACACATAGCACAAAAACCACTGGGATCGTCAGCAACCTAAATAAGTTAGAAATATAAATTCCATGATAAATATCACACAATTTAACGCACCACTAACAAGTCCAAATCATCTACCTCAACTTATTAACGTAACTAATAAAAATCACCACAAAAAACCTCAAAATTCAGCAACTAAACCATTAAAAAAAAAAAAAAAAAAAAAAGAACCCATAAAAAATCAGTTCTAAACTTCAATCCTAATCAGAATAAAACATCACATTGATAAAACCTCACTTAACACGCCAAGCACACAATGCCTCAACATACTCTAAGATTACTACAATCTAAACCGTCCACGATCGTAATCGACTCACTTAACCTAACGTAACCACAAATAATCACCACAGAAACGCAAAGCATAAAATTCGAGTAACTATTCAAATTCTATATCATATAACCACAAGTTTCACGCTAACCTAAACAAAGCATCACATCAGTTAATCCTCACCTAAACCCTAAACCCTCAACATACCTTAAGACCAAAAGTTAACCATCATTGAAGTTTAACACATTGAGTAATTATTAAGAGTTTACCTGTACCGGAAGCATGGCCAACTCAACTGTTTGAGTTTCAAAATCCATCTCTATAATACATTTGCCCTCAGAATACAGAAATGAAATGTCAATGAACTTGGGATTTTGTTTGGTAAAAAACTTCTTATAAACAGCCACCGCCTCTGCCTAAATATCAATTGAAAACCAATAAATGCAAGGATGTCTAATAATAAATCTACAACCATCAGTATGAAAAACAGTAGGCATACCATCTCCTTTGGAGGTGTAAAAGAAGAATAAGGCTCAAGCATACTCCAACAATCTTCATTAACGTTAGTTACTTTGAAATCCAATCCAAATAGATAAAGCTGATTTCTCTCATTACTCTCGCTAAACCGGTCAGATATCTCCTTAGACGTTAACACGTCATCAATCTGGATGCAAGATAGCAGAGAAGTTTAATACTGATTGGCAAAAAAAACCATGAAACAAAATAAGGGAAGAATAGTAGAAAAAAAAGATAGAATGATCACCATATTGTCCATCTCGAAGGCTAATGGATGGCCTAGCTTTGATAGTTCTGAAACGATATGGCGTTCTATGCCAATATCAGTTAGGTTAGACAGTAGACGTCCGGCAAGCTTTTTCCTACATCCACAATTAGTTAGTTACTTCAAATATATATTACACTTATCCATTTAAGGTTTCACATAAAACTCGTGAATATGAAATTAGATGAATATGTCGTTAAAAATACATACATGTAAAGATCTTTTCTGATGAACATAGTCATTCTCAGAATCTGTATCACAAAAAGAAAAAAACTAACATCATGAGGTGAGCAATATCAACCCATTTACTTATGATTGGATTGATGGGGGATTATATATTATCTCTTATGATGGAAACATGTTTTAAAAGAGTAGCACAAGAAGTTGAAACACATAGGACCATTACCTTGCATAATTCTTCACGTGCCTGCTCAGCCATCTTTGCAGCACTATCCATGTTGATCAAGATATCGTTGATGTGATAAAGAAGCAACTCTGCCACGGTGATCCCGGCAAT
Source organism: Chrysanthemum makinoi (assembly GCA_910596185.1). NCBI lineage: Eukaryota > Viridiplantae > Streptophyta > Magnoliopsida > Asterales > Asteraceae > Chrysanthemum > Chrysanthemum makinoi. The sequence goes on from OU343218.1 coordinate 128,083,733, forward strand.
CTCTTTATCAAACAACTCTCTAAATACGTCCTCAAGGTCCTATACAAGATTATATAACAAAGTTAATTTCATGACTCACTTAAAATTCGAGTCAATAAATTGCAAAAAAAATATACCAACCTTTAAAAGGGTTGGGCGCTCTCGGAGAAACACTCTAAAGGGGCCCTCAAATTTTTCGAGCAACTCTAGTAAATTCATGAAGAGCTCCTGAAAAATAGTAACCTACCTCAGTTATTGCATTTCCTATATATTTTTGTAATGTGAAACAAACAGACGGGTCAAGTATAAGGTCAAACCAACTCAATCATCTATCTATAAATTGTTATTGTGTCTAATTTAAGTGCTACAATACAATGATTTAGAACAATTAATAAGAGAACTATTTAGTAACCATAACTACTGTTGTTCTAGATATAAAGAGTGCATTAAGAATTAAGAACGTAAATTTCAATGTTTCATAGATAAAATATGAGAAATGCCGTAAAATTTAAAGAAATTGAGGTAAATCTTTATGGTTATGCAAACTATGTTCGTACAGTAAGAATCTAAATAGCTAAAGAAAAAATTTAGGAGGCAGTAAGCATCAATATCTAGACTTTCGCAAACTTCAACCGCCTTTTAGCTAAAGTCTTTGCTTTGAAAAGGTCCGACTTAATTGGGTTAAAAACAGAGCCCAAACAACCCATACATAAATAAACAGGTCAAAACAGCAACCTCTATTTTGACCAAATCAAAAATATCATATGAGGCATAAAGAATTATAGGACAAATAAGGTTTTTCAAATAAGCACTCACCCTATTAGAAGCAGCAGCTTTTCTAGCGTCTTGGACCACTGTGATTCCTCTGGTTCTTAAGTCCTAGCAAAATGAAGCACAGGTAATAATGACAATATCAGCAAAGTAAATGTGGATATATAGGTGGCCTAATTGGTGGGATAGGGTTGACCCATATCCAAATCATTTACTTGTTAAGGACCAAACATAACCCAAATCAACCGATTCATAACTGTGTACTACCTGAATCACTGCTGAAGCCAAAAAGGAGAATGCTTGATCCATTCCTGAAAGGATTCTGCCCAGCCTTTGTAGATCTAGCTGCTGGTTTAAAAGAATAAAAAAACTGTTATACATCAGACCAAAAAGACTGAAGCCCTTAGCACAGATTTACATACCGCATCATCATGGAATAATGACAAGTAGCCGGCTCCTTTTAACCAGCCAGGACTACCATCAATCAAAAACTTGTATTGTAGAACCTGCAAAGGTATAGAAAAAAAAAAATCATAAAAGGTTAAATTCGAAGTAGTTCAAAATCAGAAAACAAATACAGACATCAAAACTTGAATATAAAACATTTTGATATGTATCTGACCAGAAAACACTTACTTTTCTTGTTTTAAGAGAAAAAAACTTTAATAAAAAGAAGTTACATGTGCATTCATTTACTATCATTAAAAGGCGTAAAATGAAAATGTAGTTAATTTCAGGTTTCCCGAAGCATCTAAATAATTGGAATTACTAACCTCTATCAAGTTGGGTTCAGTTGAATCAAAACAGTCATACAGTAGACGCACCTCCTTTTCAATGAAAGTCTCTACCTGTATTTTCATGCAAAAAATTGGATGATCAAATACATACATAAGGTATGACAACAGTCAACATAGTACAATAATATTGAAATAAAAAACAAACGTGCAAAAGGTATATGCAAATTACCTTATAGAGATACTCAGAGCAAGAGCAGTTAAAGCTCCATGAGCGAGCAAGTGATTCATAATCCGAAACACACTCATTTATTGTGTGTTTTTTTAGGTCATCAACACAGCTTGGTTTGAGTTCAAGAATGGCATGTAGCGCTCTTTTTATAAAAGGCAACTTAGATTCACTAACTTCTCGTGCTTCTCTTATATATTTTAGCAATATTCGTTTAAAATCAAACTCAAAACTCAGATACAAGGACTGGAAATACTCAAAAGCGAGTGACCTTGTTGAAAGACCTCCTAGACGAGCAAAAGCGTAGCTAAGCCAATTGATAAGAACTTTGTATTTCTCCCACTCCAACACATATTGCAACAAAAAAGTTGTATCAGTGTGCTCGATGTCATCAGATAGCGTGCTCTTTGTGCCTTTAATTGAAATCTTCATTCGTTTATTTGGTTTAGGAGCACCAGACAAAGCAGCAGCAGCAGCAGCATTTATCGAACTAATAAACTTTTAAGAAAAGAACAAAAGCATAAGTATTTTAAAAGAAAACAATGATTGATTAAAACCAACTTAAACCTTTTTAAGAAAGGAAAAAACAGAACACAACCAACCTGGCGGTAACATCGTTGTAAAATTTGTTTGAAGTTTGCATGCACTTCCTCAGTATTCATTTGACTCACTATCATTTGCAGTTGTATAATCTCGTTTGGATATGTGATATTTTGTTGCTGTGAAAAATCTAAAAGTTGCATAGTCGTGTCGACTAGACTGAGTAAAGTAGTATTTTCCGTCATTTGCACCTGCATAAAGCTAATCAAGTTAGTCGAACAAGTTAGAAAATTAACTGTATTGAAGTTTATTCTAAATTAGACATGCATATGTAAGGTTAAATATAAAGCTTAAACAATAAGTTTCAATACAACTAATTGGGTGTTGATTTCGGCTTATAGTTTATTTGGTTTGGGTATTATGTTACGTAAGCTCACTTTTTGTGGCTTATTTTGAAACTTTTCGCGTTATATAAACTTAATAAGTTTATACCAGCCGCAAAGTTTCGAAATAAGCTACAAAAAGTGAGATTATGAAACATAAGCCCAAAAACAAATAAAAACAAACATCCCCTAAAAGTAGCTGGCAAAATCAGTGCCTAAGTATAAAACCTTACCCAATAATCCAATTTTCATATACATAAATGGTTATACATCGCCAGGATTAACGCAGAAAAGGTTTAAAACAATAAATTTCCTTCTTTTATATGTCAATTTCAATTTAAAAGGCATAAGCAAAAACACAAATCATAACAAGAATTAAAAAGAAGCAATCTTTGATTTAAAGAATCAATAATCCAAATCTTGATTTTCAAGTGGTTTATAAAAATTGAGTTTTAAGATCAAGAATAACACATTTAATAAAAAAAATAAAAAATAAAAATCAAGATGAACAGAATAGTAATATGTGAAAAATATAAAAATACCCAACTATAAACTAATATAAGAAAGAATCAAACCTTTTTAAGTTGAAGAGAAGAGAATACAATCTGGTGGGCAAGAGAATGAACCCTTTTCTCGGTTGCAGATGAAGATCAAGAAAAGGTTTTCAAATGTTGAAAATTTATAAAACAAATGTGTCGTTTGTTTGCACCAACGGTCAATTTTTATTTTGTGTGGGCTTCGGTTATATTTGAACTTAAAAACCCAAACACCACATGGTCTTTCATATAATAATAATAATAATAATAATAAAGGAAAACGTTTTGACATTTTAAGAAGAAAAAAAATGTGAGTTTTAATTTTTAATATTTTGAAATTATTTTTATTTTAAAATGTTTAGGAAAAAAATTTGAGCACAATAACTATACTTGATTCGATCTCTGTTTCAAAAATTACAAGAACAAGACTCGAAACATTAGTGAAAAGATACAAGATCTCAGATTTGTTCAGCTTAATTCTAAGTTTGAACACATCCCCATCACTGATCTTGAACGAAAACATTAATTAAATATCTTGAAGCCGAATGACTCAAAGGAGCTACAATATTAAAGCTTTAGTTGGTTTAGTGAGCACAAGGGTTTGTCATTCGGATTTGGTAATTGCAAGGTTTGAGCTGGTTGCTGCTGTTTTGTGTGTTGTGGTGAAATGAGAGATGACTGCGTTTTTCTTAAGAGAAGTTTGTATGAGAAAAATAATACTACTAGGATTAGGGTTATGGAAGTAAAGTTTGGGCTATTGTAACTACTGATTTGGGCCAAATTTATGACATTGAACTTTTTTTTTTTTTTTTTTTTTATTAGAAAGTACCAGTTGACTTAAATAAATGTCACATATGTTTGAATTGGTCAAAAACCAAATGGCATAAAAGATAAAAAGTTTAAGGCTAGTCGCAGTCGTCCGGTTAACATCGGTTGGGCAACGGATTTTTGGAGGGTCGACCGATGTTTGGATCGGTTGCGTCGAATGTGGAGTTCGGTCTCGACATCGGTCGAGTTAAGAAAAAAACAAACATCGAGTGCTTCTACAACCGATGTTATTCACTCACATTTTGTCACTTTTGTTTCTATAATTTCAAAAAAAGACCGTTTGTAACATTAAAAAACTTTTTTTAAAACTAAATTTACCAATCTATAAATACCAACTTCTCCTCAAACACAATTCATCACTCAACATTTCTCATCTATATTCAATAAACCATTCTAACGAAATACCCACGAAACACAAATTTTAATATGTCGTCATTCGAGCATTTATTCGGTTCTTCTTCGTCTTCTGACGAGGAAGAAGTTTTTAGTGAGTTTGCGGAGTTTGCGGATTTTGCTTGGAAGGCTTACAAAGCATCACAGCCAAAAACCCGACGAAGGTACATACGTAGGGATCATGAGGGTGCTCATAATCGTTTAGTGGCGGCATACTTCTCCGAAAACCCGCAATTCGACGAAAGAACATTCTCTCGGCGGTTCCGTATGAGCCGAGAGCTATTCACAGAAATTGTTCGAGAGATAACCGATCACTCTACTTATTTTCGACAAACTCTTGATGCTAGAGGCGTACCTAGTATTAGCCCATTGGTCAAGTGTACTGCTGCTATTCGTCAATTGGGATACGCGGCCGTTCCTGATTCTCTTGACGAGACTCTGGCAATTGCTGCATCCACAGCCCGTGAATGTCTTCGTAAGTTTTGCGAGGTTATCATGGAGTTATATGGTCGTGAATATTTGCGAAGGCCCACGTATTCTGACCTTGAAAGAATATATGCTCATCACGAGCATAAGCATGGCTTTCCTGGGATGATGGGAAGCATTGATTGTACAAGTTGGGAGTGGGAGAATTGCCCGAATAGTGAGAGAGCTCAACATTGTAGGGGTGATCACGGGCCACATCCATTCATTTTGTTGGAAGCGGTCGCTTCCCAGGATTTATGGATTTGGCATGCGTTCATTGGTGTCTCCGGAATGAATAACGACATAAACATTTTACGTCGTTCACCTGTTTTCAATGAAATCAAATCTGGGAGAGCACCAGACCTTGAGTTTGAGGCTAACGATGTGGCTTATAAAAGGGGATATTATCTTACTGATGGGATATATCCACAATGGTCCGTTCTTATGAAGTCTATTTCAAATCCTCCCACGGCTGATCGTAAAAGATGTTTGTACAAGAGGAGGCACGAAGCAGCAAGGAAAGATGTGGAACGGGCTTTTGGTGTGTTGAAGAAAAAGTGGAAAATGCTTAAAGTTCCTGCTCGAGGGTTTTTTAGAAATGATATCCAAGATATTATGTATACATGTATCATATTACATAATATGATCATCCGACACAAGCAGCGGGCGATATGTCCTACATGGTTTGAAGATGAGGGACACCAAGATCATGATCCCTTAAGAACGCATGAAGAATCAATGGTGGTTACTCAGGAGCTAATGGACTCATCAACTCATCAAAACTTAAAATCCGATTTGGTCGAACACATTTGGAGAAATCGTCGACATCATGTCGATGCAGTGAATCAAGTCGATAGTGACGATGAAGAGTTTTTGTAATGTTTTAACGTTATTTGAATTTCGTATTGTAATGTTTTTTTTTTTTTTTTCGTAGTGTAATGTTTTTTTTTTAATTTCGTAATGTAATGTTTTTTTAATTTGAATGAAATTTAAATTTAATGTTAAAAATGTTTGAATTAAAAAAAAAAAAAAATCCTTGGGTCGTCGACTGGGGCATTCGGGTTGTCTCAAGTCGCTGGAGAGAGAAAGCTGACGTGGCGCAGGTTGTCCCAGGTCGTCCCAGGTTGCGACTGGGATTAGCCTAAGAACCATAAAATTGAGGGGTATACCTTTAGCTTGATGCTACAACAACGATATCTTAATGGTTAATATGCACCTCTGATCTTGTTCTTCATCATCTAAATCGCTTGAAGATTGATTACCCATTGGGTATTGGATGAATGGAATTGCACACTAATACCAAATATCTACATCCGTATCCTTGCAAAACAAAGTAAATATCAATCTGTTACGACACTTCTATTTGTTAGTAAACGTGAACAACGCATTGTACTATTCCTTATCAAAGGCTATGTCAACTCGTTCGTCGGGCACAACAAACTTTGTCATTAAACATGAACAACAAATTGTACTATTCATCATGAAAGGTTGTGCCAACGTCGTCGCCAGGCAGAACAAATGTTTACCACAGTCCATCACTAACCTAACCAACAAATTACATAGGTTAAAGTTATCGCCTCTTCCGTGCCATTGATTCGATATCATGTATGCATAACTAAGAATTAACAATTAATTAGAAGCATTTTATTTTGCATACTCAAAAATCCTTACATACTAAGGGATAAATCTCCACATTTCATCTAGTTTGATCTAAAAGTAAAGATTAACCTAAGATTTAATATGTTTAAACCTAAGTCATTGTCTTTTTCTATTCTTTTTATCTTTCTTATTTATTTTCTCATTTTTCGTCTTTTTATTTAATCCTTTTTTTCAATTTCACGTTTTCTTTTTTTCTTTTTCCTTTTTTTTTTACGTTTTCTTACGTTTTTGTCCGCTTTTTCCGCTTTTTATACGTTTTCGTCTGTTTTCATATGTTTTCATACGTTTTCGCCCGTTTTCTTACGTTTTCGTCTGTTTTCGTCCGTTTTCATAAGTTTTCGTCTGTTTTGTTACGTTTCCGTCCGTTTTTGTCTGTTTTCTTACGTTTCTTACGTTTTTGTCCATTTTCATACGTTTTAATCCGTTTTCATAGTTTTCGTTCGTTTTCATACGTTTTCTTACGTTTTGCTTTTCTTTTGTTTTCTTACATTTTCGTCCGTTTTCTTAAGTTTTCGTCTGTTTTCATATGTTTTCGTCTGTTTTCATATGTTTTCGCCCGTTTTCATACGTTTTCGTCCATTTTCATACGTTTTCGTTCGTTTTCATACGTTTTCGCCCGTTTTCATATGTTTTCGTCCGTTTTAATACGTTTTCATTCGTTTCATACGTTTTCGTCCGTTTTCATCAGTTTCCTTTCATTTTCGTCCATTTTTCATACGTTTTCATCCATTTTCAAACGTGTTTTTACGCTTTCATACATTTCGTCCGTTTTCATACGTATTCGTCCATTTTCTTACATTTTCATATGTTTCTGACTATCACAAGTGATATTATGTGATATTCAGAATATCACTTATGATTTTCTGAATATCACTTTGTGATATTCTGTGATATTATGAATATCACTTTGTGGTATTCTGAATATCACTTGTGATTTTCATGTTACAAAACATTAGTTGAAAAACACTTGTAATATTCAGAAAATCACTTGTGATATTTTGAATAGAATATCACAAGTGATTTTCTGAATATCACATAATATCACTTGTGGTCATCTGAATATAACAGAATATCACTTGTGATATTCATAATATTATTTTTGATACTCAGAATATCACTTGTGATATTCAGAAACATATGAAAACGGCCAAAAACATTTTAAACGGACGAAAATATATGAAAACGAACAAAAACAAACGAATATGTATGAACTCTAAACCAAAATTTGACCATTTTCTCTTTATACGTGGTAAATATAAACTTATATATTTTTATAAGTTTCAAAATAAGCAAATTAAGCTTGTGAAACATAAACTGAAAATCACATAAGCTCATAAGCAAATAAAATAAGGTTAAACAAAAACCCCCAAACTATGTAGCTTCTATTCAACTTATATATTTGTGATATTCTGAATATCACTTTGTGATATTCTGAATATCGATTGTGATTTTCATGTTATAAAACATTAGTTGAAAATCACTTGTGATATTTAGAATATCACAGAATATGTTGGGAATAATCTTTAACCACGGATAGTTGTTGGTTTACACTGCTGAGATTAACACCAGTAGTGGAAACGTATTCCCACTGCCAGTTCATTATTACCACTGCTATCAGTTTAAGTTTAGTTAAACGCGTCTAGATAAGTATAGAATAGATTGTGCGTATATTCTATAATGTTAGCTTTATACTTATCTTGTAAAGGACTCCTTGTTGTATAAAAGGAGATCCTAGGTCATTGTCTTAGGTACGTATGTTTACACATTAGTTTACCTACAAAAGCTTCAAGGTGTAACCCTAGTGATACTAAGATCACTCGTATTATTCATTAATAATATTAGAGCTTGAGTTTTGTGTTTATTCTGTGTTTACTCTCATTACATTATACAGTTCATCTTCTAAGTATTACTAAGTAAATTCCGCTTGCTTGATAATATTATACAAAATATCATTGACACAAGGTGTGTGTCCAGATCCATCAAGTGGTATCAGAGAGAAGGTTCTGATATTTTGTTTTAGAAGATCTAAAGAATTTGCTTAACTCACTCACTCGGTTCAATGGAGATGGAAAACAATCAGTCCAACGCTTCTACACCTAGACTACCTAAGCTCAAACTTAATGAGTTTGAGATGTGGAGGATACTGATTGAGCAATACTTTCTCATTCGGGATTATGCTCTTTGGGAGATTATCCAACTTGGTGATTCTTTCAAGCCTGTGACTAGTACTGTGAAGGTTGGTGACTCATATGTTGTGAAAGTTTCGGTGCCTGAATCCAATGTTGAAAAGGCAATGAGGAAGAATGATCTTAAGGCTAGAAGTTTATTGCTGATGACTCTTCCTAGAGACCAGATCATTGCATTCAGCAAGTTCAAGACTGCTAAAGAACTATTTGAAGAAATTTGCTCAGTGTTTGGTGGTAATGATGCTACTAAGAAGACTTAAAAGACATTGTTGAAGCAAAGCTATGAAAACTTCACTGCTTCAAGCAATGACTCACTTGATAGCATTTTTACCAAACTTCAGAAGATTGTTACTCAGTTGACAGTATTTGGCATTGAGGTAGAAAAGGAAGACCTAAATTTGAAGTTTTTAAGAAGTTTACCTTCAGAGTTTCAAACAAATGTCACTGTTTGGGAAAACAAAACAGACATTGAAACAATGAAGCTCAATGATCTGTACAACAACTTCAAATTAATTGAGCAAAGGTTAAAGAAGGCTGGGAAACTTGGTACAAGCTCTAGTGGCTTGGCATTGTTGTCAACCTCTGTTGACAGTGATGTTTCTGATGATGATAGTGATGATGATGTTGCCTCTAATATCTCTAAAGTTTCCACTGGTAACCACAATGTTACCACTGCAGGTTCAAAGAAGAAGGTTGCTAGTATTGGAGATCCTACTTTTTATGCTTTTATTTCCACTCAAGTCAATGGCTCTGACTTAACTCATGAAGATATAAAGCAAATTGATGAAGATGACTTGGAGGAGATGGATATTAAATGGCAGATAACTCTTCTTAGCATGAGAGGTAGAAAGTTTTACAAGAAGACTGGCAAGCCTATTCATATCAATGGTAATGAAACTGCAGGCTTTGATAAGAAGAAAGTGGAGTGCTTTAATTGCCATAAGTTGGGACATTTTGCTAGAGAGTGTAGAAGACCAAAGACCAAGGACAACAGGTCTACTTGGTACAAGCAGAAGAAGGAACCAACTGTGGAAGAACCAAAGGCAATGCTGGCTATTGATGGTGTGAGCTATGATTGGAGTTTCATGGCTGATGAACAAGAAGAAGAACATACTGATTGATTGGTCCCAAACGGCCAGGTTTATTACACAAATCAACCACTTGTGAATGGTCAACCGTAATAAAAGTCAAACAGTCTAAAACCAAAGCAATTAAGTCCAGAGGAGTTTAGTGTATCCCCGGGTCGTTAAGTCCCAACGAGGTGTGTAAACTGTAATACAACGAATCTGTGATCGGGTGAATATTGAACAGGAAAAGGTTATGATTGATTACACTAAGGAAATTAAATCTAATAAAGACTTTGAATTCATTTTAATTCTATATTTAAAATCGTTTAACGATTAAAACCTAAAAACGTAAAACTTAAACTAAAACAAACGTAAACGTGTAAAATAAAAATGTGAAATCAGAAAACTAAAAGACTCATGAAAATGAAAATTACTTTTAACAATTCTAATAATAAAAGAAAATTTTAAGAAAAAGAAAATTATTTTTAAAACTATTTATCTAATTATTATTAATTAAAAACTATTTTTAACTATTTAAAAATATATTAGAATACAAGAAAATAGGAAATTACCCTAAAAAAATGAAATTATAAATTGAAAAAATCTAAAATATTATAAAACTAATGTTAAAACTGAAAATATATTTTTTAGACTTTTTATGTATTTATTATTAATTAAAAATGATTTAAAAATACTTAAAAACTAATATTAAATAAGAAAAGGACTAAATGAGCTAGGAAAAATCTGGAAATTTATGGAAAATCTAAAATATTATACTAAGCCTGGGAAAAATATAAAAAGTTAGATAAGCCCACTAATAAGCTGAATTGGGCAAATAAGCAGTTTGAATAAGCACTTGAAATAAACAATAAGCTATCCAAAAGCTACCATAAGCTACTACAACCTAAATCTAACCTAAAATGAGCTAATGCAACTGATTGGGACCTAAAAAGCACAAGCTAAAGAAAAAAAGCTCGAGACCATATTTCAACTCTCAACATGCCAAACGGCCCTTAATCACCTACTTTGAGCTTACATTAAGCCAGCTAGAAAAATTCCTAAAAATAAACTAAAATGGCCAAGATGTCCACAACCAACCAAAGAGCTTAAGTCTTAAATTTCAAAGAAGATTGACTCGTAATTGAGTGAATTAAAAATCCACAAAGTTTGGTTAAAAACTGACTTGACACTTTATTAGAAAAATGAGAACACTAATACACAAAATAAAAGGAGAGAACAGGATCCTGCTTTGGACAAGACATACCCAAACAAAGTCTAAGCACATAAAAAAAACAGTTGGAATAAAAACATAAGCTAACAAATCAAATGAACAACTAATTAAGCCAAATTATAAACAAATAACTAAATTAATATGGGGATAGGCAGTTAAAGGCGAGATAAGCTATCCTTCATATTAAACACTACAATAAGCCTAAGAACAACTAAAATAAACAATCAAATGGGAAATAGCGGCTTGGAAATAAACAATGCTAGGGGTAGTCCTAAACTAGGAAAAAGAAATAAGCTAATCCTAGGACTGACTAGGCAATAAAGAACAAACTAAGCTAGTCCTAAATAATCCACCCTAAAGCAATTAGTAGCATTAAAGTGAGCTAAAGAGATCTATGATGAGCTAAAAGAGATAAGCTGAGAATAGCTTACTCACCTGCTGCAGCAGCAGGCTCAAAACAGCCTATGGGAGCATCTTTGGAGCTTATTCTGAATAAGCTAGAGGACGAATCAACCACTGAGCTTCTTGAAGCATAGAATCAACCCAGCCAACTAACTTTTGCCCCCCCATATCTGACCCAAATAAGCTGTATAAAGCTTATAAATAAGCTGTTTTGATGGTACAAAACCAATAAAGCAGACAATATGGTGGATTTCAAGTCTAATTCAAACCATGCTAGAGATAATCTAAGTGCTTAAACTGAGACTACTGAGTGAGTTTGGCATACAATGAGTTGATAAAAACCAAATTTGCACAAATTAACCACCAAATAAACAAAGAAAATCCCCTAAGCCCAGCCTTCTTCCGTCAACTCCGCTTCATCAAAAGACGTAAAATGTTGATTTTTTAAAACTCTTGTCCACTAATCAAAACACTTGAGTTCACCTCGAAGAACTTGATGCAAGTTAATTTATTGAGTCGTGAGTGGGTAAAACCCCCTCTTGACCCGTAATGGTACCAATCCAAACATCCCTTGAGGGAGCAAACCGAGAAACCGGGATAAAAAATATGATGAGATTTGAGAAAACTTTCTTGCAAAATTGAAATTAACCAACTTAAACAACCTTAAAACTTGAACTGCAAATTAAGTACATCAATTAAAAGTAACAGCATAAATTAAAAGTAAACTGAAAAGTTTCATTAACTGAAAATTAAAGATTACATTAAACTTAAATGACAATGAAAAATAAACTGAGCTAGAACATCCAATTCTAGACTAGTTGATACAAATACACTAATCTCCTATTTATACTATGAAAACTTCTATCTTCTCTCCTGTTTTCTGCTCTTGTGTTTGTTTTTTGAGACAAAACAAGCAAAAGTGACATTGTGCTTTCTTGAAACCATTAGTGGCCCTTGGATTGCAACTAGGCCTAATCACAACCATGGATTGGCATGAGACCCATGTGGGTTGTGGGGGAGGTTGAAGCGTGTTTGACGGGTTTTGGGAAAGAGGAAGAGTGGGGTTTTAGGGTTTGTCGGTTTTGGGTAAGAAAACCGTAAGGTGGGAGGGAAACAAAAAGGGTCATGTGTCGTTTTATTTTATCTGATTTGTGGGGAGGTCGAAATGGGATGGGTCATGGGGTTTATAATGGAGGGGGTTCAAAGGGATAAGGAGGGGGTCCAATTGGTTTAAAAGGTGTAGTGGGTTGGGTTAATGGGTTTGGTGAATTTTGGGTTTAAGTTTTTGGGGTCCGGTTTGGATTTTTGGGTTAGTAACAAGGACCATTTTTGTAATTCACCATTCTCGAGGGACCAAAAATGTAATTTTGCAAAGTTTATTATAAGGACCACTTTTGACAAGTTAGAATTACCAAAGGACTAAAAATGTTAATTTTACAATTTAAAATGTCCAGGGGTAAATTATGTCAATCTTTGAAATTCCAAGGACTCAAGTTGTCATTTTGCAAAACTAGACTTTATAAGGCTAAATTTGACAACTTAAAAATTCCCGAGGGCCTTTTATGAAAAATTACATGTTTTGAATAACCGGGGACTAGATTTTTACAATTATTGAATAAAACACAGTCTAAATATTTTTTCTCTTTTTTACTTTTTAAAGTGTTTTGACTGGTTTTGCAAGCTATGAAGGAACAAAAATAATGAGTATTTACACACTCATCAATCCCCCCCACTAAACTATTGCTAGTCCCTAGCAATCTTTTGAGAAAACTTAATGGATTTAAGTCTCTTTACCAAAAGCCATTACTTCTGGAGTAGCCAAATGTTTTAGTTCAAGTAAGAACCTTGGTACATCGATAACCAAATGATTTTGAGCAAACCACCAGCTTTCAACGGTTTTGATTTGTCTTTACCAGAAGCCGTTTGCTTCCGGACTAGCCAACTCTTAGATAAAATATCTTTGGTGAGTCGATTACCAATTATGGTTTTCCAACCGCCTTTACCACAAGCCATAAACTTGGGCTAGCCAGCCAACTCTTCACTAATTAAAGATATGGTGAGCTGAACACCATACAATTTTGGGCAAATTGCAAGCCGCCAACGGATTTGAGATATCTTTACCAAGAGCCGTTTGCTCTTGGATTAGCCAATCCTTTTGTCTTTTAGACATGGCGGACGATAACAGTAGTTTGAGTAAGTGCAAAACACTTACCCAAAAAATTTTTTTGCCAAAAATGGGGAATGTGGTATAATTGCATGATAAAATTCGTGAGAATTCCCCCCACACTAGAAATGAATATTGCCCTCAATATTCAAAGTACCAGCGATTATGCCGAAACATAGAACGTAAAAGGGAAATACTACGGCCATTATTTTATTTTATTTTTTTAATATGAAAACTTATATACAACAAGGAGCAACTCCCCACACTAGGGTGGTAGAAAGTAGAAAGAAGTCAGAAATATGGGTGAAATCCCATATGGTGTGCTCTGTTTGATTCCGAAGTCGCTAGCTTGACTCGACCCCCGCATTCATTTGTTCATGGGGAAGTAAGTGGAAGAGACAATCTCCATCGGACTTTCATTCAAGATGTTTGTATAAACATTGAAGTACGTGAAAGTTCTACACCGATGAGATATACATAGATCCGGCTCACAAATAATAAATGAAAATGCCGGGGTCAAAGATAGTGTCTTCATTCCTGAAGGAGTGAAAATGAAGAGAAATCACAAGATATTTGAGGAAAGGAAGAAAGATTTTTATAACAATCAAGATCCATTCTTCATCCTCAAATGTAGACATATCGGGAGGAAGGGTGAGGGTAGTATCATCAATAAGCAAACTCTTATGATAGAGTACACCTTCCTCCGAGCCAATATCATCCTCAAGATCAAAATAGAAATGATCATATTTCGGAGGAGATATGTCATGAGAGAGTTCACCGGAGAACTCTTCATGAAGAGAATCATTCACATGAAGTGAGTTTGTGAACTCTTGTTCCATTGTGGGCTCATCACCATCCTCGTCAAAGATTGGATTGTTAGAAATCCAAGTGAATTCAGATTCAATTCAAATAGAGGATTGGTGAAAGTAGCTTTGAATGTTTCGGGAACAAAGTGATCAACATTCTCTATTGGACTGTTAGGGTGAGAAGTGAGTGAACGATCATTATAAAGGAGACTTTCAATTTCTCCTAGATCGGCTTCGAAATCAAAGAGATCATCATCACTTTCCGATGAAAGTGGATTGATGTGAGCGAGTTCATCGGTGAACTCCTCAAGAAGAGGATCAGACTGTGGGAGTGATGCCTCAACATACTTGATGTTTCCATAAGAAGCACAATCGTCGCTAAAATCGGAGAAAGTTTCAAAATGATCTAGAGAATACTCAAGAGGGGAAAGAGAATCACACATATGCTCGGTTCCCCGTGACTCTCGGGATTGGGACAAGGTTCTCAACACTAGACTTTATGAATTCGTCCGATTCCTTTCGCGAGGAAGTGTCAAGATGCTCATCCCCATGTTTAGAGAGTGAGTGGGAGCTTCTGGTGTGATAGCAGTTGTTTGAGAATGAATCTCAACTGCTGGGATATCAACTGATGAACTTGATGAATCGTTATAGAATTGAAGGATATCAAGTGTATCCTCATCATCATCATCATCGGGAATAAAATGATATTGAGAGCTAGATCCGGCGCTTTTTCTTTTGCAATTGATTCCTTAATAGCTTTTTCAAAGGCAATTTGGGAATTTATTTTAGTAGCATGCTCTTCAGCTAGCAATTCTTCCATGGATTTCTCATGTGAATTTTGAATGACGGACAGGGAGTGGAGATTTGTCAAAACCGGAAGGTTGACATTGATAATCATCATGAGGACCCCTACAATATACACAAGAAAAACTGGGAGCATTTCGAAATGCTGTTTTACTCAATTCCTCAGTTCTTTTCACTAACTCCCGAAGCTCTAGATAAGTGTCTTGTTGGGTTTGCTGAGGAGTTTGAGTCATTGGCACCTGTGGAGGTTGGTCGTGATATGGATAGTCGTAATTGTTACAAGGAAATGGATTCCCTGTTTGACAATCAGAGCTGAAATGGGGACCTCCACAGTTCTCACAACAAAATGATTGTTGTGACCGATTTAGTTAATAACATGGATATTGATCGTTTCCAAAGTTTGAGTGTTATCGAGATTTGTTCATAGAAAACGCGTGTCCTCGACACTCAAATCCTTAGTGAGGACCTCCACAAAATTCACACAAGTATGTCTGAATCTCATGATGGTAGTGATGAAATAAATTAGTCGTGTCATGGTAAGAATAGGGATCTTGGTTATAGACAGACCCATTTCCTGACTCTACCATGCTAAAACTGAGACAATTATCATCATTATGAGGGCCACCACACCATTGACAACCAAAATGGTGTGGATAATGACATAGGAAAGAATCAAAGGTTTACAAAGGGGTTGGGATGAAGAATCAAAGATGTGAGAGGGTAAAGATGGATATTTTTGGATTTTTGGATAAACATTTTGGAAATATAAGAAAGAAAATCTTTTTGGGTTTTTGTGTTCGTTGAAAACTGATTTTAAAATATTTTCGGAATCCGTTTTGTTTTTCTATAATAATAATAAGAAAATATGAACAAGGATGGTAAATATACAATGAATGTATATTCAACAACACTGATGCTTCAAATTCGTAGTACGCACCACCCCACCCGGCAGCAGCCAAAATTTGATTGGTCCTAAACGGTCGGGTTTATTACACAAATCAACCACTTGTGAATGGTCAACCGTAATAAAAGTCAAATAGTCTAAAACCAAAGCAATTAAGTCCAGAGGAGTTTAGTGTATCCCCGGGTCGTTAAGTCTCAACGAGGTGTGTAAACTGTAATACAACGAATCTGTGATCGGGTGAATATTGAACAGGAAAAGGTTATGATTGATTACACTAAGGAAATTAAATCTAATAAAGACTTTGAAGTCATTTTAATTATATATTTAAAATCGTTTAACGATTAAAACCTAAAAACGTAAAACTTAAACTAAAACAAACGTAAACGTGTAAAATAAAAATGTGAAATCAGAAAACTAAAAGACTCATGAAAATGAAAATTACTTTTTAACAATTCTAATAATAAAAGAAAATTTTAAGAAAAAGAAAATTATTTTTAAAACTATTTATCTAATTATTATTAATTAAAAATTATTTTTAACTATTTAAAAATATATTAGAATACAAGAAAATAGGAAATTACCCTAAAAAAATGAAATTATAAATTGGAAAAATCTAAAATATTATAAAACTAATGTTAAAACTGAAAATATATTTTTTAGACTTTTTATGTATTTATTATTAATTAAAAATGATTTAAAAATACTTAAAAACTAATATTAAATAAGAAAAGGACTAAATGAGCTAGGAAAAATCTGGAAATTTTATGGAAAATCTAAAATATTATACTAAGCCTGGGAAAAATATAAAAAGTTAGATAAGCCCACTAATAAGCTGAATTGGGCAAATAAGCAGTTTGAATAAGCACTTGAAATAAGCAATAAGCTATCCAAAAGCTACCATAAGCTACTACAGCCTAAATCTAACCTAAAATGAGCTAATTCAACTGATTGGGACCTAAAAAGCACAAGCTAAAGAAAAAAAGCTCGAGACCAGATTTCAACTCTCAACATGCCAAACGGCCCTTAATCACCTACTTTGAGCTTACATTAAGCCAGCTAGAAAAATTCCTAAAAATAAACTAAAATGGCAAAGATGTCCACAACCAACCAAAGAGCTTAAGTCTTAAATTTCAGCAAGATTGACTCAGAATTGAGTGAATTAAAAATCCACAAAGTTTGGTTAAAAACTGATGACACTTTATTAGAAAAATGAGAACACTAATACACAAAATAAAAGGAGAGAACAGGACTGCTGCTTTGGACAGTACATACCCAAACAAAGTCTAAGCACATAAAAAAAACAGTTGGAATAAAAACATAAGCTAACAAATCAAATGAACAACTAATTAAGCCAAATTATAAACAAATAACTAAATTAATATGGGGGGATAGGCAGTTGGGAAGGCGAGATAAGCTATCCTTCATATTAAACACTACAATAAGCCTAAGAAACAACTAAAATAAACAATCAAATGGGAAATAGCAGTTGGAAATAAACAATGCTAGGGGTAGTCCTAAACTAGGAAAAAGAAATAAGCTAATCCTAGGACTGACTAGGCAATAAAGAACAAACTAAGCTAGTCCTAAATAATCCACCCTAAAGCAATTAGTAGCATTAAAGTGAGCTAAAGAGATCTATGATGAGCTAAAAGAAATAAGCTGAGAATAGCTTACTGACCTGCTGCAGCAGCAGGCTCAAAACAGCCTATGGGAGCATCTTTGGAGCTTATTCTGAATAAGCTAGAGGACGAATCAACCACTGAGCTTCTTGAAGCATAGAGTCAACCCAAACCAACTAACTTTTGCCCCCATATCGACCCAAATAAGGTCAGTATAAAGCTTATAAATAATTTTCTTTGGTACAAAACCAATAAAGCGCAATATGGTGGATTTCAAGTCTAATTCAAACCATGCTAGAGATAATCTAAGTGCTTAAAACTGAGACTACAGTGAGTTTGGCATACAATGAGTTGATAAAAACCAAATTTGCACAAATTAACCACCAAATAAACAAAGAAAAACCCCCAAGAACAGCAGCTTCTGCTGCTGTCCTGTTCAGTACCAAAAGACAGAAAACATATTTTTTTTTAAAACTCTTGTCCACTAATCAAAACACTTGAGTTCACCCTGAAAGAACTTGATGCAAGTTAACTTACTGAGTCAGAGTGAGTAAAACCCCCCTCTTGACCCAGAATGGTACCAATCCAAACATCCCTTGAGGGGAGCAAACTGAGAAACTGATAAAAAATATGATGAGATTTGAGAAAACTTTCTTGCAAAATTGACATTAACCAACTTAAACAACCTTAAAACTTGAACTGCAAATTAAGTACATCAATTAAAAGTAACAACATAAATTAAAAGTAAACTGAAAAGTTTCATTAACTGAAAATTAAAGATTACATTAAACTTAAATGACAATGAAAAATAAACTGAGCTAGAACATCCAATTCTAGACTAGTTGATACAAATACACTAATCTCCTATTTATACTATGAAAACTTCTGTCTTCTCTCCTGTTTTCTGCTCCTGTGTTTGTTTTTTGAGACAAAACAAGCAAAAGTGACATTGTGCTTTCTTGAAACCATTAGTGTCCCTTGGATTGCAACTAGGCCTAATCACAGCCATGGATTGGCATGAGACCCATGTGGGTTGTGGGGGAGGTTGAAGCGTGTTTGACTGGATTTTGGGAAAAGAGGAAGAGTGGGGTTTTAGGGTTTGTCGGGTTTGGGTAAGAAACCGGAAGGTATGGGAGGGAAACAAAAAGGGTCATGTGTCGTTTTATTTTATCTGATTTGTGGGGAGGTCGAAATGGGATGGGTCATGGGGTTTATAATGGAAGGGGTTCAAAGGGATAAGGAGGGGGTCCAATTGGTTTAAAAGGTGTAGTGGGTTGGGTTAATGGGTTTGGTGAATTTTGGGTTTAAGTTTTTGGGGTCCGGTTTGGATTTTTGGGGTTAGTAACAAGGAACATTTTTGTAATTCACCAATTCTCGAGGGACCAAAAATGTAAATTTTCAAAGTTTATTATAAGGACCACTTTTGACAAGTTAGAATTACCAAAGGACTAAAAATGTTAATTTTACAATTTAAAATGTCCGGGTAAATTCTAAATCTTTAAAATTCCAAGGACTCAAGTTGTCATTTTGCAAAACTAGACTTTATAAGGCTAAATTTTGACAACTTAAAATTCAGGGCCTTTTATGAAAAATTACATGTTTTGAATAACCGGGGACTAGATTTTACAATTATTGAATAAAACACAGTCTAAATATTTTTTCTGTCTTTTTGAGACTTTTTAAAGTGTTTTTGACTGGTTTTGCAGTGCAGAAGGAACAAAAATGATGAGTATTTACACACTCATCACTGATGCTGCTCTTGTTGCTACTGAATTTGCTCTCATGGCTTTTTCTGACTCTGAGGTACAAAACTTTGATAGTTGTTCTAAAACTTGTAGGGCTGCTAAAGAAGTAGAAAGGCTTAATGACTTATACTCAAATGAAAGACAAGAGTTATATAATGCTAATTATACTGTGTCTAATCTTAGGAGAGCTATGGCAGTTTTAGAAAAGCAAATAGAGCATTATCAGGCTAATGAGACAAAATATAATGATGATATGATTCTTATTAGAAGAGAGATAGAGCTTACCACAGCTGTGAATGAAGCATACCAAGTAGAGCTTGAAAAACTTCAAAAGAAATATGAAAATGTCAATTTGTTGGATCGATATACTTTAATCAAACTAACTTAACTAGCTTGTTAAGGTTTAATAACCTCAGATAAATCCTAAGTTATTAACAAAGAAACACTGAGCAATCTTTATTAAGTACGCGGAATTTACTTAACAAAGCTAAGAAGAAAAACTTTATTAACAAACTCTAAATCTGCTTAATATGCAGATACTCTAATACAACTCTAAGATAATCGAACTTTCTCTAAAACTCTAATTCTAAAATCGTAAGTCATAAGTCATAAGTCATATCTCTAATGCCAATCTAGGAGTCCTTTTATAGGCTCAAGGATATCCTAGTCGGTTTACAATTGATAACCTTGTATGACAAGTAATCTAATACAGAATATTCTAGAGTTACCATACTTTCTATAAACGAATATAACAGTTCTTTGTTCTTGCAGTACTTTGACTTCATCTTGCAGTACTTTGACTTTGTCTTTAGCAGTACTTTGACTCTTTGACTTTTTCCAGTACTTTGCAGCTTACAGTACTTTGATATCTTCAGTACTTTGATATCTTCCGCACTTTCATATCCCAACAATCCTCCCCTAACTTGATTTCTACTTGCTTGACTTCAAGTTCCTTTGTGAATATATCTTTAACAGCTTCATCTTTAAAATGGATTGTTCTTAAGTCTTTAGATTATATCTTTGTAGAATCTGTGCTTTGTCAAAGTATCTCTTAGAATTGTTTTCTTCACAAATAAAGATCCAGCAATCTCCATCTTTTCAGCAACACAGCAACATATGACAATTTGTACATTTAATTCAGTTTAAGTTGCATACTATTCTCATCACTTTCAAATGAATCATTGAAAAAATAATGGATTTAGAACTCTTTACCAAAGCCATTATCTTTGAAGTAGCCAAATGTTTTGGTGTGTAAGACCATGGTACATTGATAACCATATGATTTTTTAGCAAACCACCAGCTATCAACAGATTTGTTTTGTCTTTACCAAAAGTCTGTACCCTTCTCGGACTAGTTAGTTCTTCTATCTAATGGTGAACTAATTACCAATAATGGTTTTTCCACCGCCTTTACCACAAGCCATTTTCTTGTGGGCTAGCCAACTCTTCACATTACCGATATGGTGAGTTGAATACCATCCAACTTATTAGCAAGTTGTCAACTAAAAACGGATTTGATATATCTTTACCAGAGCCGTTTGCTCATGGATTAGTCAATCCTTTTGTAACCATGGTGGATTGATAACCTATTGATGTTATCATCACAAAAACCATTTATTCAACCTTTAGTTCAAAATATTTATTACTTAACAACAAGGTTTCTTCTAAAATTTATTTAACTGGTTTAGTTCAAGAACAAGTACTTTGATGAAAGTACTGTCTGATCAGCAGTACTTTGAATAAAAGTACTGATATATCAAAAAGTATTTATTCAAATAAAATTCATACCAGTTATTGATCATTCTCAGCAATGGTAGTCCAGTTTATAAACAGATTAATCACCATGCAAGCAGTTTCATCAGCCTCTTCTACTTCCAAACCATGCTCAAGCATCCTTCTCATGAGCTCAACTGTAAGAGGGTATCTTCTTTCTGCAAACATGTGAATCATTGTTCCATTCTCTAACTCCAAGACATGAACTCCAGATTCTTCAAAGAATCTCCAGCAAACTATTTCCCGTTTTCCGATTCTTCCAGATATCATCAGAGTTTTCTTCAGCTTTCCCACATAGTTATTAGATCACCATGTAAAACCAATCCAATCCCTTCCAATGGATGATCTTCAAAATAAGCCTTCACAACATGATATAAGTAAAATAGGTCTACTCTATCAATAACATGCAGCAAATCCCATAACCTTTTGAAAACTTTAAAACTTTCATCTTCCTTATGAAAAACCATGTAATCTCCATTCTTAGATTTCTCAACTTTGAAAGCACTGATCTTTGATCTGTTCATCTTCATATCATCATCTTCCTTTGTATAATCAAAATCTACTACTCGAGATAATTCTTCAATTCATCACTAGTCTCAGATCTTAATTCTACCTTTTCTTTCTTTGAAAACTGAACATATGTAACTTCAGTTTTCTTTTCTTTAAGCTTTTCTTCCTTTTCACTTCAAATTCGTAAAGCTTCTTCTCTGAAGTCTTTAATGTCTGCAACATCTTTCTTATAAGCTTCGTTTCAGATCATAAAGTCTTTTCATATCAACATAGTTTAGCTTCTGAAGTCCTTTATATCCTCTGCCTTTTAAATATGCCATCATTGTATTCCTTTCCTTAGCTAAATTAGGTCTTCTTGACATAAATCTAACAGTGTAGGGGATGTAAAGGTTCAGAGCTTCAAAGATCTAAGTCTTCTTGCATTTTCCGAGCTGCTTCTCTATCTTTAGCTTCTTGAGCTTGCTGTTCTTCTCTATCTTTAGCATCTAATTCTTCCTGAAGTTTTCTAGCAGCAGCTTCATTCCTAGCCACTTCAAGTGCTCTAAGTTCTGCTAAAGTGAGTTTATTTTTCTTTGTTTCAACCAGAATACCTTTCCCTTTTGTCTTTAGGATCAATGGCTGGTTGAGAAGCTCTTGGTTGTTCTTCTTCTTGTACATCTCTAATGGTAACTCCTCCTCTTGGTTGTGATAGATCTAATATTGTAGCAATTACTTCATCATCACTAGCAGAATGGATAGGTATATAAGTAGCTTCCTCCTCTTCTTCTCTAACAAATGTAGAAGGACCAGCTTCTTCTTCAAAATTTAGTACCCTTGGAGTTATTGCTCCTTGCCTAGATGTATCATGAAGATCATACTTTGATGTTCAGTACCTTGAACACCAGTACTTTGAACTTGTACTTCTTCTTCTTGTTTCTCAGAAGAATCTTCTTTCTTTTTCATAACATCTTCTTTAGATTCTTTCTGCTGTGTAACATCTTCTTTCAAATTATCCTTTTCAGAATTCCTCCCCAAGTTGACAGAAGATGATTTAGGAACCTTCTTTCTTTTTAATTCCTTACGAAGCTCTTTACGACGCTTGTTTTCCTCCTTAACCCACAAGTTAAAACCTTGAATATAGGGTTTAACAAAATTGCTTAACCAGAAATAGTTGCGCTTCAACTTCCTAATAGTTTTAGCTTGATGCTCAACAGTCTTATTCAACCGAGCAAGCTCCCGTGTCAAAGCATAGTTATCCATAGATAAACTTTCATGAGGAATAGAATGAGCATCACCTGGAAGTGAAGAAGATGCCTCGAAACAAAGACGTTGTGGAGATGAAGTAGGTGATCTCTCAATCTCTACTTGAACCTCAGGACCTGAAGAATCATCACCTTGTAAGGATGCAATACCTTCACGAGAAGCAAGATTTGCAGATGCAGACCTTGTGAAGCAAGACTATGTGAAGCAAGATCGCGGAACGTAATCAGTACCTTCAGATTCTTCATCCTCTCCACCGGTGCATCACGAACACTGACAATTTCCATCATTGTTGTGGTTAAAGGAATATCTCCACCTCTCAACAAGTTACTCTTTTAGCCATGAATGTATAAATTTTGGCTTGTTGCACAATGACAGTAGTAAAGCAAGAGGTTTTGGAACATCACCAAGTGTTTGTTCAAGAAAAGCTGTATAAACCTTGGATACATCAACCAAGTAGCCCCAGATGATATATGCGATAGCATCCCATCCAAAATAAGCCGTAAAAAATTAAACACTCTGTCAGAGCTAAGCCAACTACGCAGATGCAATATTCGACCCAAATTGCTCCCAAGAAGTGCTTTTAGAACTTAAGCAATGGAGCAAAACATGAATCAAAAACTTCCATTGAGGACAAAATAAGGCCTTCTTAAAAGTTTGTTCAGTCAAAGAACCTTCATAACCCAGTTACAAAAGTATCCCAAATCAGTTGCTTGTCAAATCTAATATCCCCTTCTTCATCACCAAATAATAAATCATCACGAATGGAGGCCTCTGTAATCTTGATAGGCTTTCCAAGAATCGAGGATCTAATATAATATTCATCCTCCTCCATATTCTCTCTAGCATTAGCCCAAAATTCTTGAATCCATGGTTCAATAACATCTGGCTCAACTAAAAGAGCATAACTAATAGGCGACCCAACTAGATAATCAATGATATCATAGAAAGCCACGTTTGCCTCAGTCTTGTCCAAATTAGCCACCATATTGTGCTTCGAAACAGTTAAACGATTCGCCATTGTAGAATAAGTGAGCACAAGAATGAATTGATCGAAGAATAAAGAGATTGTGATTGGGAGATAAGTATGGAAAAGATGTAAGGTAATAATATGAGAGGGAAAATCGGAAAGTAGTTATTTATAGGTAGGATTTGAAAAATCACAGCCTATAATAACAAAGTTACCGTTATTATGAATTACCCATCAATATTACCGTTGGAACAGTACTTTAATACGACAAACATTACTTTCCACATAAGCGACTTTCCCAAGCAAGTACTTTCCCAAGCGTACTTTCGAGAAATACAATACTTTTCCAAAAACCTTCATATAAACTAAGTATAAACGAACATCCTCCCCTTAAGCATTACAGGACTATACTAACAACTTATAGTCCTCCCCTTAAACGAAGCTTAGTAGTTAATCATTCCAATGCTCACGACCAAGTGATTGAATCGTGACACATCAAAACCTTTGGTGAGTAAATCAGCTACATTATCATTCATGTGAACTTTAACCACATTAATAAGCCTATGCTCATAACATCTCTCGATAAAGTGATGCCTAATCAATATGCTTTGTCTTGGAATGATATACGGATTCTTAACAATACAAATTGTACTCTCATTATCAATATTGATAGGAGTATTTTTGAAATTGAACCCATAGTCCAAGAGTTGATTCTGCATCCACAAAACTTGACCACAACAACTTGCAGCAGCTACATATTCAGCTTCAGTAGATGATGTTGCTGCAATTGTCTGCTTTTTGCATTGCCAGGAGACTAACCTTCTCCCAAGATATTGGCATCCACCAGTTGTGGATCTTCTATCATAATTATCACCTTCATAGTCACTATCTGAAAAAGCTTCTAAGTGAAAAGGTGACTCTTTAGGATACCACAACCCCAACTTAGGTTGTTGTTTCAAATAACAGAAAATTCTTTTTACTGCATTCATGTGAGAGATCTTTGGTGAGACTTGATATCTTGCACATAGACAAACTGCAAACATAATATCAGGCCTTGATGCAGTGAGATACATAAGAGAGCCAATCATTGATCTATAAAGCTTGACTTCAACAGGGTGGCCATCTTCATCTTTGCCCAATGAATTGATAGATTTAATGGGTGTAGTAATAGCCTTCATATCATCAAAATTAAACTTCTTAAGTATATCTGCAACATACTTGTCTTGGCTAATGAAAATTCCTTCCTTGGACTGCTTAACGAAGTCCTAAAAGAATGTTAACTCTCCCATTGAACTCATTTGAAATTCTTTCTGCATCAGGTGCTCAAACTCCTTAACCATGGACTGTTTGGTAGCCCCAAAGATGATATCATCCACATAAACTTGAACTAACATGATATCCTTCTTGTCTCTCTTGATAAACAAAGTCTTGTCAATAGCTCCCCTCCTGTATCCATGTTGTAATAAGAATGTAGAGAGCCGCTCATACCAAGCTCTAGGTGCCTGATGAAGACCATATAAAGCCTTAACCACCTTATAGACTTTGTTTGGATGCTTAGGATCCTCAAATCCTGGAGGTTGTTTCACATACACCTCTTCTGTAATAGTACCATAAAGAAAGGCACTCTTGACATCCATCTGATATACCTGAAAACCCATATAAGAAGCAAAAGCAAGAAAGATTCTAATTGCTTCAATCCTTGCTACAGGAGCAAATACCTCATCATAATCGACCCCTTCCTCCTGTCTATAACCCTGAGCAACTAACCTTGCCTTGTTTTTGATAACATTGCCTCTTTCATCCCTTTTAACTCTAAAAACCCATCTGGTTCCTATAACTCTCTTCCCATCTGGAAGATCACATAAAACCCAAACCTCTTGAAGTTTAAATTGAAGAAGTTCTTCCTGCATAGCTTCAACCCAGCTTTCTTTAGTCAAAGCTTGAGCAATATTATTGGGTTCCTCTTGAGAGATGAAACAGGTGAATAAGCAGGTTTGATGATCCTTATGGTTTAGCCTGTTTTGTTTATACACAAAGCTAAGTAAAGCATTATGAGATTTTGTGAAACCCTTAGCTTTGTGTCTTGTCATAACTCCAGAAGTAGAAGGACCAATGATTTGATCAGTTGGATGATTCTTATGAATTCGTAAGATTGGAGACTCTGGAACTGCATATGTATCATCCAAGGTAGTATAATCAGCACCTTCATTGAAATCTGTGAAAATACCTTCATCTTCAAGCTCATCATCAGTGTCTTCTAACCCAGGCATTGTAGGATCATCCAAATCCTTTAAAGTACTGTTAGCAGTCAGATTACTTTGATCGAAAGTACTCTCCAAAGTACTGTGAGAGTACTCTGCAGTCTTATTCTTCTTCTTTGCCTCTTCATAAGCTTTCCTTTGTTCATCAGTGTAAGAATATGCTAAAACATCTTGAAGAAGCGGTGATTAAGTTCCTCTTGAATAGATTGATCCTCAGCAGATAATGAGGATTGTGGAGCATCAGTACTTTGTTTAGGAACATCAGTACTTTGTTTTGGACTCATAGGATCTTTATCAGGAACATCATTAGGTCTAAGATGAATATCATGAACAACATATTGAATATCTTCTTCATTATGCAAAGGTTGATTTTCTTCTCTAACAGGAACATAATTCATTGAAGGAGATAGAGCCTCAAGATCAAACATCCAATCAGGACCTTTGCCTTTCTCATTGTCTTGAGCTTCTAAGAACTCAACATGAAGACAATCTTGGATCTTCTTAGTAACCCTGTTGTATACTCTAAAGCCTTTACTGTTAGTGCAATATCCCAATAGGTAACCTTCTTCAGATTTGCCATCAAACTTCCCCAGATTATCAATGGTATTTAATATAGTAAGAGGGCATCCAAAAGGCTTCATAAAACGAATGTTGGGTTTATTGCCCATCAGCAATTCATAAGGTGTCTTCATCTGTGGTTTGGTGACAGAAACCCTGTTGAGTACATAGCATGCGTACTTACAGCTTACCTGCCCAAAATTGAATAGGGAGATGGGAATCAGCTAACATAGTCCTTGCAGCTTCAATCAATGTCCTATTTTTCCTCTCTGCAACACCATTTTGCTGTGGTGTTCTAGCAATACTAAATTCCCTCTTTATGCCTTTATTTGCACAAAAGTCGTCCATAAGCTTGTTCTTGAATTCAGTTCCATTGTCACATCTAATACCTCTAACTTTGAGTCTTAATTGGTTTTCAAGTGCTATTATAAGAGTTTGAATAGCATCAAAGGTATCATCTTTAAAGCCCAAAAAGAAAACCCAACTGAATCGACTACAATCATCAGTAACAACCAAACAGTACTTTTTCTTATTTAAACTTGCCACAGAGACAGGTCCAAATAAATCCATATGTAACAGCTCCAATGGTTCTCTAATAGTTCTTTCCTCAAGCTTCTTACAGGAAGCTTTATGTTGTTTACCCTTCTTGCATGCCAAACATGATTGATCATTCTTGTAAGTCTTTGAAGGTAAACCTCTAACTAAATTGCCTTTGACCAGTTTGTTGATGTTCTTGAAATTAACATGGCCCAATCTTCTATGCCATTGATGTGCTTCTTCTGATGTTGCTTTAGCCACCAAACATGTGGCTCTTCCATAAGAATGTAGACTCTTCATGTCTAAACTATACACATCATTTGTCCTTGGTACCCTTAGGACTACCAAGTCATCATCAACAGTTTGAAGTCGAAGAAAGAATAAGACATTCTGTGTCAGTGAATAACACAGGATGCTTTTTATCACAAATTTGAGATACTGACAACAAGTTGAACTTTAGCTCCTTCACATATCTGACATTCTCAAAATCGATTCTTCCAGCTTTAATTGTTCCTTTTCCAGTAATCCTTCCTCCATTGGGATCATTCCCAAATGCAACTTTTCCTCCACTAATATTTCTAAAATCAGACAGGATCTCTTTATCGCCTGTCATACTGCCAGAGCAACCACTATCCACAATAAGATGATCTTTAAGCTCCTCTTCTGGGTTGCCCTGCACACAAAGAAAAGAGATAGAAACTCTTAGGAACCCAAGCCATTACTGACTTGTGTTACCCTTGTGGAGTTACAAACTCAAATTCCTTGAGTATGTAATTTCCACTATCTTTCAAATGGTGATCCAAAATTATCTTTTGAGTTTTAGCATGTGGATTTTCAAAACTTTATGGTTTTTCAACATAAAGCTCTTTCACCAGTTTATTAGCATTTTCTTGTGTCACACAAACATCGATTCACTTTTTGTTGAACGCATCGTGTGTCCCTTACCAATACTTCCCTTTTTACCCATTCAGTTTTAGCAGGTGGTTCCTGTGATCTAGATCCCCTATATGAATTGTGATACATTCTAGGTTGATAATGAGATCTCCTAGAATACCTATTCGAAGCAGTTGTATCAGTTACCTTGTCTCGGCAGTACTTTGGAAAGTACTGTGAGATACTGAAGATCTTCTCTGATGTGGGTATCTATTACCTGGTGTGAAGTTTCTGTGATTAATCCTATTTGAATTAGTCCACACTGGTTTATGCTCTCTAGGTTTCGATTTGTAGACTTATTCCTTGGAAACTTGCTTAGATATTCTGAGTGTTTGTCACAGTCTTTGATTAAGTGAGTAGGACTATAACACACAAAACACAGCTTTTGACCCATATGACCAAAGTGATTTCTTCTATGTCTATGCCCAAAATTATTTTGCCTTCTTGATGGCTGATAAAATCTATTTTGACCAAAATTATCCCTAAAAGGTTTAGCAGTATAGTGTTGAAAGGGTTTTGCATAAGGTACTTGCTTGTTCGAAGGTACTGCTTGTTGAGCAGTACTTTGGTTTAAAGGATCTGCTTGAATATTTTCAACAGTTTCTTTGGGTTCCTCTGACCTAGATTTAGCAATAAGCTTCTTCCTAAACTCTAGACTATCTACACCATAACGAGAAACATCAGGCCTAGCAGGTTGATGATTAATAGGATGAGGAACAACATGATAACCATTGTCTTTCTTATATGCAAGAGGTGAGTCACTTAATGAACCATCATTACTAGATGTATCTACATAATTAATGAGTTCTTCATCACTAGTGGTTATATCCTCATACTCACCTTCATCCCGATTACTAGATTGGTTTTCTTCTATCTTACTAAAATCCATACCAAAACCTAATCCAGTTTTAAGATAAGCTCTTGCTGTTTTTGAACATAAGAAACATGTGACAAACCAACTTCACCCCAAGCAGCAAACTTAGCTAACAAATCATCTCTTTCCTTAGTTAATTTCTCAATTTCAGCAATTTTACAGTTTAGTTGCCATTCACTAAGTTTTAACGGTAAACTGTTGTTCATACTTTTCAGCCCAAGCCATTTCATTATTTTCATGTGTTATGATTTTAGCTTCCATAGACTCTAAAGTAATTTGATAACCTGCTACCTCAGACCTAGCCCTAATACAATTATCTCTTTCAATCACATAACTGTTAAGTAATTTTTGATAGAACTCGTAACAGTTTGAGCATACCTCAAGTATAGGAGACTGAGATGGTGCAGTAGCCACCATAGCAAGAAGAACAGGATCATCTTCACTTTCTTTGCTCCAATCAAATCTTCCAAAGCCATCATCGATTCCAAAGCGGCATGGTCGATTCTTCATTAAAAGCAGTGCTCCAGTCAATGCTTCCACTGTGTCTTCAATCGCATCTTCCACTGCTACCATACAGAAGTCACGGTTCATCATCAAACTCTTCACTCCAGTCAACTTCAGATAACTTCTCTTGAGCAACCAAAGCCTTTGTTTCAATAATGGGAATTTCCTTAAGCTCAAGTTTTGGCTTCTCGATGTCTGTTTGCTTGATACTTAGCAAACCTGCACTCTCTTGCAAAGTGACCAATCTTTTGACAATTGAAGCATTCAATTTGAGATTTGTCAAAAGTTATGCCTTGTTTGGGTTTGAAATCAATGCTTTTGCCTGTCTTCTTCATGTACTTTTTGATTCTTGCAGTGATCATAGCAACTTGCCACCCGATATCAATTTCTTCAAGTGCATCTTCTTCAATCTGTGCTAGATCTTCTTCATAAGTGACAGTAAACTAGCTTGTTGTGCAAAGAAGGAGCACATAACTTCATCTGAGGCCATAGTGGTAGTTGGTGGGGCCTCTTGAACATATGAGGGTGGTGTATAGGCAGTGATACTTTGAGAAACAAGTACTTTGAGGAGAAGCAGTACTTTTGGAAGTATCTGCTCTTCTTTCAGAGGATAGAAAAGCAATCTGTGAGATTTGGAATTTGGTTGACCACTCATCTCATGTTCATACACCTTCAGTTGATGATAAAGATCATCAAAGTCCATAACATCCAACCCCGATTGTCCTCTGATCATAGTAGCAATCACATGCCATGAGGATGGCAAACTTCTTAAAAACTTCAAATTAGCATCCTCAATGATACTTCTCGCCTTGTATAACTCCAACATGTTGAGAAGATTCGGAACCTATCGTATGCAAAGATCAAGACTTTCTCTTTCTCCAACTGTGAAAGTTTCGAATTGTTGTTTCAGCAAGTTTCTGTGCATCTTCTTAGAGGCTTCATTCCCTCCAAATATGGTCTTGAGAGCAGACCCGAGTGCTTAGCATCTTTAGCATCATGAAACTTGAGAAGATGACCATCGGAATGGCGACAAGAGAATGTTTAGAGCCTTCTCTTGATTCCTTATGGTTGCTGCTTTGGTAAAACCGCCTTTGGTGCTAAAGGTTGTCCAGCAACTTGAATGGGTTCTTGAGGAACTTCATTCCCATTCACAATTACATTCCACCGAGCATGGTCTGTAATGGCAATATACTGCCTCATCTTCATGCACCAGAGATCATATTCTCCCTTCTTGATTATTGGAATTCTGAGTGAGGTGATTGAGGGTTGTGGAATAGCTTCAGTCGACATCTTGGATATTGTAGGGTTTCTTCCTAGTCAGAGTTTCCACACAAGCTCGATACCACTTGTTGGATCGATATACTTTAATCAAACTAACTTAACTAGCTTGTTAAGGTTTAATAACCTCGGATAAATCCTAAGTTATTAACAAAGAAACACCGAGCAATCTTTATTAAGTACGCCGAATTTACTTAACAAAGCTAAGAAGAAAAACTTTATTAACAAACTCTAAATCTGCTTAATATGCAGATACTCTAATACAACTCTAAGATAATCGAACTTTCTCTAAAACTCTAATTCTAAAATCGTAAGTCATAAGTCATAAGTCATATCTCTAATGCCAATCTAGGAGTCCTTTTATAGGCTCAAGGATATCCTAGTCGGTTTACAATTGATAACCTTGTATGACAAGTAATCTAATACCGAATATTCTAGAGTTACCATACTTTCTATAAACGAATATAACAGTTCTTTGTTCTTGCAGTACTTTGACTTCATCTTGCAGTACTTTGACTTTGTCTTTAGCAATACTTTGACTCTTTGACTTTTTCCAGTACTTTGCAGCTTACAGTACTTTGATATCTTCATTACTTTGATATCTTCAAAGACTTTCATATCCTAACACAATTTAACTTTAGACACATGTTATCATCAGTCTAAGTCAATTGATAAAATTTGGAATGCTCAAATATATAATAAAGCTAAGTCTGGTATGGGTTATAATACAGTGCATCCACCACTAACAGGTGTTCCATCACCTTCAGGTATAGATTTAGCTCATACAGGCATAGAGGATTTTAAGGATCTTGAAAGAGAATATGGTCCTTTAAAGGACACAGTTGTGAAGAGTGAGGAAGAGAGTAAGCTAGAAAATGATGTTTTTTAGAGTGCTAGTGACTCATCTGTTGTTGATGAGAATGTTAAAAGGAAAAAAGAGACACCTATCCCAAAAGTTGTAAATACTATTACAGAGGAACCTAGGAAACAAGCTAACAAACCTAGACCAACTGTAAAGTATGCTGAGATGTATAGGAACAAGCCTACAGCTCCTAGGGGTAACCAAAGGAGTTGGAATCATGTTAAATCTCGACAACTAGGTAGTGATTTTGTTATGAATAATAAGGCATGCTATATCTGTGGTAGTTTTGATCATTTACATGCTTATTGTGATTATCATGTTGGGAGAAGGGAAGTCTATAGGAAGAAAAGGGTAAAGTCAAACATGTCTCAATATAATGTACACCCTAACCCACACAGCAATATGGTCCCAAGGGCAGTCCAACTTAGAAGTGGCCTCAAAAATTTAGCCACTACAAAAACTATTAACACTGCTCACCCAAAGTCACCTGTTAAAAGTGCACAAAACAAAACAGCTTTTGCTAAATCTGCACAAACAGGGAAAGGAACTTTTCAAGTTATAAAGTTTAATTACAACCAACAGTGGGTACCTAAAAAGAAACCAGCAGTTTCAACTGCTTCTAAGGTTTCCACTGAAAGGGTTTTTAACAAGAAAAGGGGGGACATGGGGAATGCTGTGAAGGCCTCAACACGTTGGGAATGGAAACCAAAAGGAAATATTTCTACAACCAATCCCAATGGTGTATCAATGACCTTTGATAGATACAACTATATTGATACACGAGGCAGATCCAAGTCAATCATGGCTTGGGTCCTTAAAAGAAACTAACTCTTTACTCTAAATGTGCAGGAACATCCAATGACTAAATGATTAGGTTTTGTGTTAATATACAGTGGATGTTCAAGGCACTTGACTGGCAACAAGTCCTTCTTTTTGATTTTGTGCATTATAATGGACTGTATGTCAGTTTTGATTATGAAGTTAGTAAAACAAAGTGTGTGATGCAGGAAAGTCAATGATAATGAAAACATGGATTATTATTAATATTTCACAAAACTGCACTCTAAGTGCAGCTATTACATCCATGAGGTACTGGTTACAAGCATCGCAACATTAACTAACAACTACTACCAACAACCTACCCTAAAAACAAGCTTACTAACCCATCCCTTTTCCTACCCATCATCCATCATCTATGGCTTCTTGGGAATGCCCCAGGTTGGCATCACCTTTGGAGCCCCACGCATGTTAATCCACTCGTACACTCTAGGGCATGCCAACCCTCACCACTTCTCTGACTGGTGGAGAGGATGTTGAAGGTTTCTCTTGTGATGGTGTTGTCAACAGTGGTGGAAAAGGAGGTATCTGTATTTCTCCTGAAGGAAGCATTCTTGCAAGGGGAATCACATCCAATATCCTTGACTCAGTATCATTATTTGTGCTTGCACATGGTGAAATGTAGCTTGCATTGGAGTCTGAGCTATCTTCTATCATAACAGCTTCTTGTGGATTTGGATGAATGGAAGAAGGACCAGCAGCAACAGGATTTGTATTTGCATCTGCATGAGTTATCTTTCTTGATGAAACTGCCTCAAACACTTCTTTCTCTGTCCTTCCTGGATTGTTCAATATATAATTCCAAGCCTCTTCATCCCAAAAGCTATTTGAGATTGAGTCGTCTGAAGAGATGCTGATTGGATTTGAACTGCTTATTTTTGTGAATGTTCTTATTGACAGATTTTTGGAGTGAGACGTGTTGTTGGTGAAAGCTTGGTTCTTTAATACAAGTTAAAATTGGATTAACTATGTTAATGAGGGGAAGGTGTAAGTGGTTGTGAAGTAAATAGAGTTCAATGGCCTTGGAAAGTGTGTCAATACTTAAAAGTTGACTTATTTGAGCATAGCCACTGCTATGATCATTTCTCTATATACACTAACCATAGCCAATGCTCAACAGTGATTCTAGTGTTTTATTTATGCTTGTGAGATGCAAAGTTGAAGGATTCTTTGTTTACACTACATGTTCGAGGCTATTTGACCTTATCTAGTTATCCACTGATGTGTATACAGAGATTATTTTGACAGTGGGAACTATAATGCAAACAGTGTTATAAAGTGTGTTCATACAGTGGAAATAGAAAAACAAAGGAACTTCATTGCATTTATAAGACATAGATCATTACAACCAAAGTGCAAGTACTACTAATCATCAAAACACAAAAGACTGCAAACTAGCATACTCTAAACCTAACTTCAGCTACTCCATTGGCTTCTTGCCTTTTCCCACATAGTCATGCTTGTTTCTTGGTGCCCTCTTCCTTTTGTTCTCAAAGGTGGATTGCATTCTTGGACATGGAAGACCAAGAACTTGTGGAGAAGGCTTTGGTAGCATTGCAGACCTTATTGGACTTGATATCTTTTTCATGTTGGAGATAGTTGTTTCCAGTGCTATTGATAGCGCCTTTGGCAACTCTTTGGCTATGGAATAAGTTTCATCTTTTTCTTCATCATCCTCTGAAGAGCTGGAGTAGAACTCAAGAGATTTTGCAGGTTTAGCTGCAGGCATACGCTTAGCAGTTTCTTTGGTATACTTTTTGGATGAAGAACCAGCCCCTGGTGGAAAGTATCCAAACCATCCTGATGCCTCTAAGGATGTCTCTGACTCAATTACATACTCTTCTTCTGAATCAGAAGAGATATCGATGGTGTTGGAAGGATTGCTCATGATTATGGTTTTGGGGATATTGTGTTTGAAAGTGAATTGATGATGTGTATCCAAAGCCAAGCCTCCTTATATAGACAAAGTCGGTTGAAGGGTTATTTAATGAAGATATTTATCTTTTTCCTTACTTTGGTAGGTTAAGGAGTAAATATAGATATTATTGGTTTGACTTTGGAAGATATTTTACTTGGACAATGGTTTGGTTAAATTTAAATCTAGTATGTATCAAGTTGGTTATTCTTATCTTTTAAAGATACATAACCAAGTCTTGATAGGAGTTTTGGTGTTAAAAGGTGTATATCTTAGATACACAACAAATGGTTATTGATTCACCATGTCTAATACACATAAGAATCAACTAGTCCATAGCAAACTGCTACTGGTAAAGACTTGACAAATCCGTTTATGGTTGATAGTTTACCAAAAACTATATGGTTATCAACTCACCATATTGTTTATGATTTAGAGTTGGCTAGTCCATAGCAAACGGCTTATGGTAAAGATACATCAAATCCGTTGATAGCTTGTAGTTTGCTAAAAACTATGATAAGAGTAGTCTAGTTTTCAAGTTTTTATTTAAAACTGCT
This sequence comes from Chrysanthemum makinoi, assembly GCA_910596185.1. NCBI lineage: Eukaryota > Viridiplantae > Streptophyta > Magnoliopsida > Asterales > Asteraceae > Chrysanthemum > Chrysanthemum makinoi. The sequence continues at coordinate 128,118,786 of OU343218.1, forward strand.
TTTTGAAATTTTTGTGAAAAATTCCCACTGCTAGTTCACAGTTTCCACTGACAGTGTTATTTTCCCACTGATGATCTAGCCGTTAAACTAATTGTGTCAGTAACAAATTTTTACTAGCCGTTGGAAGTAACCACTGATGCCATAAATATATAGGGTTAAAATATTTAAGGAAATTATCTTCTTTTCATCTGATAATACTTTCTTAAGATAATTTTTCTTGCGCAAGAATTCTAAACCCTAACCCTGTATATATCTTTTACTTTCAATTGGTTTGTTATTCTCTCAATTCCTACTGACATAATATCGTTTTTCATCAAAAGTTTCTATGGCATCTTTGAAGTTTGCAGATAAGCACAACCTAGTGGCCTACTTACAAAAGTCTGGCGAGAAGAGTGGCCCTGTTTTTCATGAGATTGTGGACTTTCTCAATACCACACATATAAGGTATGCTTTGTTATTAAAACCCACAATCTATATCTCTCAAATCAAACAGTTTTGGGCTACTGCTAAGTCCATAACACTTGAGATTGGAGATACACATAAAACAGTGGATGCTCTAAGAGCCACTGTGGATGGGGTAACTATAGATGTTACTGAGGCATCCTTAAGGAGAGTACTCCACTTGGGTGATCTCAATGGTCTCATCTCGTTACCTATGCCTGAAATTCATGATACTTTATCATCCATGGGGTATGATACCACTGACAAAAAGGCTACTTTCAAAAAGAGTGGTTTTTGTCCCCAATGGAGATTTTTGATTCATACTCTGTTGCATTGTCTCAGTCCAAAGAAAACATCTTATGAGCAATTTAGTTCAACCATGGCTTATCCTTTGGTTTGTCTTGTTACTGATAGGATTTTCAATTGGTCAAATTATATTTTTACAAGTATGACAGGCAATGTACATAGTAAAAGAAAATTTTTAATGTATCCAAGGTTTATGTAAGCAGTGCTAAATACGTTTCAACTGCAACCCCATATAAATGTTTATCAAATCAGTTGCCTAAAGCCTAAAGTTTTTCAAAATTTGAACAAAGATGGCAATATGATTACTACACCTCTCCTACCCCAAATGCTTGCTAAAATTTCCACTGAACAAAACACACCCATAATTAATGTTCCAAACATTGATTATACCCCACCAGTTTCAAGAACCTATGAGAGAAGGCCTAAAAAGTCTACTCCTCTCATGACAACACAACAAGTTTCTGAACCTTATGGTCTAGGAACAAGCAGTGGTGGTTCTAGACTTCAACCTAATCCAACTAGGGTGGAATCTGAACCTGTGTCCCATGATTCACCTCTCCCAACAGGTAACACAGTTGGAAGTGATGAGGACAGTGGGAACCAATTGGAATTGAAGGTTTTGTGTACCAAGTTAGCAAAGCAGGTTGAATCTCTACAGAAGTCTTTGGCTCAAATCAAGAAGCAACATGCCAAAGATATTAACTACTTAAAGAAAGAGATTCAGACATTAAAGGAGGAGGTACAGGGGTTGACTAAGCACAAGAGGACTGCAAAGCTGGTGATTTCATCTTCATCCTCACCAACTGATTGTGATTCAGCTGATCATGGTTTGGGAAATTCATCCAAACAGGGGAGGAAAACAGGTGCTGACACTGAGGGGAGGAAAATTGATTTTGAAGATGAAGGAGATACAAGTAAAGGAGCAAAGGAAACTGAAACTCATGGAGAGCAACTTGAAGATCAAGATATATTCCAAACTGCAACTGATTTTACCACTAATGATATTTCCACTGCAGAGCCAATTCTTGCCACTGCAAGTGATGAATTTGAAAATTTGAAGAAGGACAAGGGTAAAGCAGTTATGGAAGAAGTAGAACAAACTGGAAGCAAGATTTCAAAGAAAATACAAGTTCAGATTAATCTTGATAGAGACATTGCTATGCAGATTGCAGAAGAACAAGTTGCTGAGAAGAAAAGATTGAAAGAAATGGAGGTTGCAAAATTTTTGGAAACTAAAAGATTGGATAGAATTAAAGATGTTTTAGAAGATTCACTTTCCAATGTTCAACCTACAGTTCTTAGAGAGAAGACTCCAGAGTTTATTTATGTTCCTACTCAAGATGATATTGAATTCTTGATTGCTAATAATGCAGAAATCAGGAAAAAGGCAATTGACCTAGTTGCTGATGCATCCTTAACTGAGGAACAAAGAACAGTTCAGTTGAAGGATTTTATCCAAATGAAGAACAATCAAGCACTTGAAGATGTGATTAGTACAGTCAAAAAGGGCCAAAAGAAATCAAGACAACCTACCAAGAGACAAATTATTTCATATATGAAGACTTATTGCTGTCATGTTGGAAGTTGGAAGATGCATCAATTCAAAGGAATGTCTGATGATCAAGTTGAAAAGGCTTACTACAGAACTATAAAACAAGATAAATCTTTTATTCCAATGGGTTCTGAAGAAGAAGAAAGAAGGATTCCTAGATTGAAGAGAAAGGCCAAAGTAAGTGATTCTCAAACTGTTAAGAAGACTAAGGTTGATGAAGATTATACAAAGTCTACTGAGAAAGAGATTCCTACTGAGAAAGTCACTGAAGAACAAATGACTGGAATGATTGTGATTGAAGAAAGAGATTTTAATCCAGAACCACTGCAAATTTGACATTCTGTTATTGATTGGGAAGTTTACACTGCTAGCAATTTTGCTTCAACATGGAAGATCACAAGGCTGGGAGGTGAAACTTCATCATTCATGACATTTGAAGATCTTATTAAAGTTTTTGATAGAGATGACCTTGATACACTATGGAGATTAGTTCAAGAAAGGTTTAATGCTCAAGATCTCAAAGATACTAAGGAGATGCAGTTATGGGTGAATCTGAGAAGGCTCTATGAACCAAATGTTGATGATGACTACTGGAAAACCTTATTCACATGTTTTGGTACTAAATGGTTTTATTATGATTCATGTGAAGTTCATCATGTTTCTACAGCTAAAGGAGAAGACTTTTTCATGCTTGCTGAGAAAGAATATCCACTCAGAGCTGGAGCTCTTACAGTGATGTTATCCTTACCAATAAGAGTTCATGAAGACAATGAGAAGGTCAGAGCATTGTTACAAAGGCCTAAATATCAATGTTCAAGAGCTATACAGAACTTAAGAAAGAAGTGAAGTGTTTGATTGAATTCCCCAAATCCTAGAAGATAATGCAGATTGAAGAAACTTATTGATTTGCAGAGAAATCATAAGTTTAGGGGAGGATTGTTGGGAATAATATTTAACCACGGATAGTTGTTGGTTTACACTGCTGAGATTAACACTAGCAGTGGAAACGTATTCCCACTGCCAGTTCATTAGTACCACTGCTATCAGTTTAAGTTTAGTCAAACGCGTCTAGATAAGTATAGAATAGATTGTGTGTATATTCTATAATGTTAGCTTTATACTTATCTTGTACAGGACTCCTTATTGTATAAAAGGAGATCCTAGGTCATTGTCTTAGGTACGTATGTTTACACATTAGTTTACCTACAAAAGCTTCAAGGTGTAACCCTAGTGATACTAAGATCACTCGTATTATTCATTAACAATATTGGAGCTTGAGTTTTGTGTTTATTCTGTGTTTACTCTCATTACATTATACAATTCATCTTCTAAGTATTACTAAGTAAATTCCGCTTGCTTGATAATATTATAGAAAATATCATTGACACAAGGTGTGTGTCCAGATCCATCAGAATATCACTTGTGATCATCTGAATATCACAGAATATCACTTGTAATATTCTAAATATCACAAAATATCATTTATGATATTCAGAAACGTATGAAAACGTCTGAAAATGGCCAAAAATATTTAAAAATGGACGAAAACGTATGAAAACGTATGAAAATGGACGAAAACGTATGAAAGCGTAAAAACAAGTATGAAAACGGACGAAAATGGACAAAAACGTATGAATAATTAACGAAAACGTAAGAAAACGGATGAAAACATAAGAAAATGGACGAATATGTATGAAAACGGACGAAAACGTATGAAAACGGACGAAAACGTATGAAAGCGTAAAACAAGTATGAAAACGGACGAAAACGTATGACTAATGAATGAAAACATATGAAAACAGACGAAAACGTATGAAAGTAAAGAAAAAAAAGTGAATAACGTAAATTTAAAAAAAAACAACTGAATTAAAATAAAAACGAGTTTAAGAAAAAACGTGAATTAAAAGAAAAAGGCAAAAAAAATGAATAAAAAAGAAATACAAAAAGACAAGAAGGAAAAAACATGGACTTAGATTTATCTATTAAATCTTAGGTTAATCCCCACAATTAGAATAAATTAGATGGATGATGAGGATTTGTCCCTTGGTAAGCACCAAAATAAAGGTAAGCAAATGAAAATTCCTCCAATTAATTAATAAACATTAGTAAAGAATTATTACAAAGCTAAAGGCAATAAAATTCAAACTTCTAAATTACACACCCTTTTGAATCCATCATTTTCTTTTTGCAATACTCTAAATTTGCAAAAAGTCAAAAATCTAACTCATGAATCACACAAATAAAATTAAATAACTTAAACCCCGAATTTTTCTTTAATCGTTAAATTAATGTAACAAAAAAACATACATACCTCTAAACCCGCAGCCTTCGTATCACATAAGTAAGCCGCCTCTATAGCCTGAACATGTACCATGAAAATTCTTAAAAGCAATTACAAATATGGCATCAAATTAAGTCAAGGACTACAACCACGGCTCACTTCCTGGCAGCACATCATATCCGTGGTGGTGGTTCCGTTGTGGTGCTCGTCTACATCCAATCCTTATATAGTTTGAGCGGATGTATGTGTGTGTAGAATTCATGGGAATGTTCTAGGTTATTGGGGTGTGAAAGCTGATATATCCCGGTTGAGATTGGTTCAGAATACCAGGCCAAGACATGTTAATAGATCAGGGTATGTCAACCCACGAAGAAATTAGGTGCCCAATCAAGTAAGCATTTTGGCGGGAAAAATGTGGGGCAAAACGACGTCGCATTAAATCATATTTAATATATACAGTAATATTCAACATCAAAATCCTAAAATAACTTTGCAATGTTCCATCAACAACATGGCAACATCAACATAACTTATCGGAAGCATATTAATATCTATAATCTATAATCTAGAACTATCTATAATGCATTTGGGACATTATAAGACTAGATGTGTTAACATGTGAGAAATGATGTGTGAGTATTGGGGCGGAAGGATGATGAGCTTTGGTGCGATGATAAATAAAAAAATACCTTGAGTGTGATCTTAAATGAGCTATGAGTGAGTGTGATTCCTACTGAGCTTGAGGAAGACTTAAGTGGTCCTAAGGCATTATGTTTAGCTAGTGTGAAGTGGTCTAGTGGGCTGGTTTGATGTGTGGAGGTCTGCAATTGCATTTTTGTCTCCCCGGATCCCTAAAAAGAGGGATCCGTCTAGTGCAAATTGAGGGATCCGGCTCCTGCAGATCAGAAGCATCACAGAAGGTGTGCAGTTTTTGCACTATATTATGTATACTAATTGCTACGAGTATCTACTGTAAATGAACAACAAAGCAAGTAATAATCTCATAATCCATAACATAAATACGAGTAGTAGTGATAATATCCAAACAAACAAGATAAAACATCCATAAACATAAGCATCCATTGCAAAATGGTAAAAGAAATGTCTAAAAACAACCATAATCCTAATGTATATTTTTTCAATCTTTTCTCTTCCTCTTTCTCGATGTCATGAGGTAGTTAGTTAGGCATTGTATCATACCCTTCAATTGTTTGAATTCTTCGGACTCGTTTGGAAGAGTTGGAAGTTGTTCAAAGTAGGTTATGGGGTCCATGTTGACGTTGGCAACGGGGTTGACTTTTTTATCTTCGTCGTCTGAGGAGTCTGAGAGCACGAGGCCTTTTTTTCATTGACCATGAATCGTTTAGAGGGTTGTTTAGTGAGTGGTACAATGACGTGATCGACAAGAAAATGATCATCGTTGATAGGAGAAGGTTGCATTGCACTAACATACTCACAGAGTTGTATTAGGAGCATACCGTAGGGAAGTACCATGTTGTTGACTTTGAATACACCTATCATTCTTTTCACCATATAATAGGCAAAATTAAATGGTCTTTGGTAAATGAGAGAATAGATCATTTGGACAAGACATGCATTTGGATGGTATTTGTTTCCGACCAAACAAATAACATTTTCCCTAAGAATTTCTTCCCACTTTCTATAGATGGGATTCATTTTGAAGAGTTCCATTTGAAAGGGATCATGGTGAATGAGCTCTTTGTTGCGGTTGAAGCGAGATTGGTCGGCTCTAATTTTGAAGATGGTGTCTCGAATAATTGTGGGGTCATCGAGAGGAGTGTGGTAGATTGGTTTGGGATCTAGTGCAAAAGATTGAGTAGATATTGCCCAATCTTGAGAGTACATACAAATACCTTCACATGGAATGCGATGAATTTGTGCAAAGGTGTTGAGGGGTAAAGTGATGGTTTGATTGTTGACGATGAAAGTGATTGAGATGTTTTCATCATTGTTACTAATGATCCTAACACTTTTGTAAAACTCAAAGATAAAAACCGGACAAATTTGCTCATTAATATCTAGGAGATAATATGCACCTTAGGTCAATAAATGTTAGATTATGTTATCTAGTATAAGATTAAACAAAGAAATATATTTGAGTACATGACCATGCATACCCTCGTATAGGTATGCCAAACCAGTAGCGGGGTCTTTGGCTATCATTAGTCTCATAGCCCAAGAGAGAGCTGATATATGACCATCCAAGCTTTTATTAGGCATATATTCATACGCCAGAATCGCTTTCATAATCATCATCTTCAATACAGTAGCCAATTAGCTTCACTAGGTTTTGATGCTTAATCTTTCCAACAACTTTCACTTTTGCCTCCCACTCATTGTGTCCACCCTGTCATCCGAAAACATAAGACCATAGTAACTTTAGAAGTTTCTCTATATAGAAAGTTTAAGAAAGACTTGCTTCTTGTCCTCTTTTAACCCGCTTCACAGCCACATGAATATCATCAAAAGGATGCTTCAAACTCTTATTATGCCAATATGCACACTCTCTAAAACTTTTGGAGTTAGGGTACACTACAAAATCTATGACATATACCCACTAAAACTTTTGAAGACTCTAAAAGTACTTGATATCACATTTGGAGTTAGGGTACACTACAAAATCTGTGACATATTGTTGGGTTCAGTAAATACCCAAACCCCTTAATCTAGGATTTGAATAGAAAATATCATAAGTGTTTAGACCGTTAAACACTAACAGGTCACTGAGTGCATAGTCTCTCAGTGAGACATCTTCAGGATACTCAGTATGAGGCGAAGAAGAAGTCTCTCCACTCAGTAAGGCGGAACTTAAAGGGTGAAGACTGAGTCAAGAAGAAGATGGTGGATTCAGTGAGTGATGACAATAACTTACTGAATCCCTAAAACTCCTCTCCAACTACTTACACTCATACTTGTATAAATAGCGTAAGAGATGGAGTGAAATATTCAAGCTTGTGAATTGTAAAAACACACATACACGCAAGCCATCTTTCACTCCTCTAAATACAACTCAATCCCTGAGATAGCTCAGTGGGTACTTGTAGTTGTGCTCAGACTTAGCCTGAGCTTCGTGAGGAGTTACCAACCTTTGTCATTTCAATCCCAAGTACTATTCCACAAGTACTTGGGTAATGTATTCTTGTTTGATTTATTTCTAATAAAGAATATTATGTTGAAAATTAATCAGTGTGTTTTACTTACATCTTATCAGTCATAGATTCACTATTAACTTGTTTTTAAATACTTAACTATTTTACGATAGTGAATAGGGAACAACAAGTGGTATCAGAGCAAGGCTGATTATAAAAACATTTTAAGCCGCTCTAAAACGTTTTTAAATCAGGATCCTTATAACTGAAATTGATGTACCCCAACTAGTCGATAAAAAGGGTGGAGCTTATTCAAATTTGTTGCCCTAGACTTAAAGTTGGTAAATTCAACAAATGGAAAAGCGTATGCTTTGCTATTTGATTGGGATGGAACCTTATTATATCAAGTGTGTAAATGAAGGTCCATTTATCCCAAAGACTGCTGAAGGTTTGCCTAAACCTAAAGCTCAATGGACTTAGGATGAGAGGAGAGTGGTCAACCAGGACCAAAGACTCAAAAGTATCATCATATCATGTCTTCCTGATGATATTATGGAGTCAGTTATAAGTTGTAGTACAACTAAACAAACCTGTGATGACCTAGTTCATAGCCATGAAGGCCCATCTGATACCAAGGAAAATAGGATAATGGACCTGAAACTTTAGTATAACACCTTCAGGGCTAAGGACTCAGAAACTCTATCTCAAACTTACACCCGGTACAAAATTCTTTTAAATGAACTGTCAAATGATGGTGTTAAGTTGTCCAAACATGAAATCAATGTTGGTTTTGTCAATAGTCTCCTTGAGAAGTGGCTGAATTTCTCTCAGGGACTTAGGAATGCTAATCATATCCAGAATCTTGAACTTCCTAAAATTTATAAGAAATTTGTCTATGAGGAAAACCTCATCAACAGACGATACCCTGACTTAAAAAAGTCTCAGGAAGTCAAGAAGTCCCTGACCACCACTTCAACACCAATATCAACTGCTTTCTATTCTAACAATGTGGTTCAAGATTTCCAAGAAAATTCAGATGATGATCTTGATGAGAGATCAAGTGAGGAGTACCTAATTGACCTGAATATTGAATTTCGAGGAAAGGGCACTCCTTGCTAATTCTCGGAGGTTTATAAAAGAAACAAAGGTTTTCAAATGCTAATGCAAATGAGGACATCAATGCTTTAAGTGACACAAAAGAGGTCATTTTGCAAAAGATGTTTTCAAAAACAATTTCGAACCCTCGTATAAACCATCGGGGTCAAATCGGTCCTCGGCTTTAGCAAATTTCAACAAAAATCTATCAGTCGATCAAAATTTTCAAACGAATCGATCAAAACAAAGTATTAATTTTGAAGCTAAGTATAGAAAAGTCAAAGCTAAGCTTGCATTGCTTGAGGCCATCCTTAGAAACAACAAAAAGTGTTCAATCGTGCGAGGGTAAAACAAAGGCCTTGTTGTTGAAACCTTCGACTGGGATGAAGAGCGGTCTCATCGATGATGAAATGGTGCATGTCGGTGCAGCGATGGCCCTCTCGAGAAGAGGACAAGCTAGTTGTTGGAAAAAATCATGCCAGGATTGGAGAGTGGGTCAACATCACAATGAAAAAGGTAAATATTTTACTTTCTATGGATGATGACTCTGATTGGCAGTCCTATCTGAACTATATCAATGTTGACCTTAAGTTTGTAGAAAAGCAACGATTAAATCTTTTTTCAAAATATAACAAGCTAAGTTTTGAACTAAACAAGTGTAGGGATGAACTGCTTCTTTTAAAACAAAATAAGCTTGAGGCTATCACTTTGCAAATTCAAAACACTGAATTAGTTAAAAGAAATCAGACTCTTCAAGATAAACTTAAGAAAGAAAAGGAAATCATTGCTAGTTGGACTACTAAGAATCCAAGAGTCTTTGATGCTGTAGGAGCTCCCAGTAGCAAAAAGAGAGTCATAAGTGAAGATCATCTCCCTGACTCTCACAACAAAGACCAGTCTCCCAAACCATTTGTGTCTGGTGGCATGATTACCAATGTGTTGACTATTCTCAAGCCCAGTGATTGGATTGAACGGGTTAATTTTGATAGTAAGCTTCCTAATTTTGATTCTGGAAGAATTCTAGAGCCTGAAAGTCAAGATCTAAAGAGCATGCTTGGACTCCCTGATGTGCCCAGTAGTACTTAACACATCTCCGAGTCTGAAGCAAAATCTCAAGCACCACTTCTACCCCTGGAACCTCTTCAGGGTGTTGCTCCTAGCTTTGAGCTTACTCCATTACAATTCAATCCACACTCACCAAAAGAAAGGTCTGGACTTGGTAGAACCATCCTAAAAAGACCATCAAAACCAATTCAACATGAATCTACCCCCACCGAGACTTCCACATCCTCTGTCCCCAGAAGTGACCAAATTCAAATGATGAACTTGTGAGGAAGCTAACTGATAAGATGGAATCCATCGAAAGAGTTCCTGAATCAATCAAGGAAACAAAGTCAGCTTCCTCTAGTTCCTCAAAGTCAAAATCCACCACCAAAACCAAGCAGAAGTGTGATCTATGCAACTATACCGGTCATACCAGCGACAAGCTGTTATAGAATCCTTTTTGTATGATCTGCAAAAAGGATGATCACAGAAATTCTGATCACTTACAATGTGTAAGTTCACTCAGTAAAGCAAACTACACCAAAGTTGGTCATCAGTATGCTTCAACCTCTAAATCTGCTCAAAAGTCTAGAGCAAAACCCTTTCCTCATTGCCCACACTGTGGCTTTAATGATCATACTGATGACTGTCTCATGAACACATGCGTGAGATTTGCGGAAATCCAGCTCATGAGACATCCCAGCATGACAGTGTCATCCAAGCAAGGAGAAGTTCCAAGCAACCCAGAATCACTGAGTCATCCTCAGTCTCCAAATGCAAAACCTATGGTAGCACAATGCGCTCAACCACTTACCATGAGTCAATTGCCAAATTCAAACAGACCTTTAGGCCCAAGCCCACTAGTATGTGGGTCAGCAAGAGAAACTAATCCAGTTTACTATTTGTGCAGAGATACGCCAGGGAGCCTATTTGGCATCTAGATAGTGGATGCTCAAGAAGCATGAATGGTGTTAAGGAGTATCTGCACAAATATGTAAAGGAACCAGGACCCAAGGTAGCATTTGGTGACAACTCATCATGTCCCACTGAAGGTTATGGTTCGGTATACTGCAATGGAATAGTTTTCTCTAGATTAGCTTATGTCAGTGGTCTCAAATACAATCTCTCAGTGTCAGTCAACTCTGTGATGCAAAGTACATTGTGCAATTCAATGAAAAACAAGGCACCATTTTCAATGCCAACAAAGAAGTTGTGTTGATAGCTCCTAGAAGAGATGATGTTTATGTCTTAGACATGTCAACACTCTCTCAAAATGGAACTTGTCTCTTTGCCAAAGCCACTGAAACTATCAACTGGCTGTGGCACAAGAGACTCTCACACGCAAATTTCAAAAATATCAACAACTTGGCAAAACAAAACAAGGTCCTTGGATTACCATCACAGGTTTTTGCAAAAGATAAAACATGCTCAGCCTGTGAAAAAGGAAAACACCAAAGAGCATCTTTCAAAACAAAACAAAACTTCTCAATCAAAGTCGCCTTCACCTCCTGCATATGGATCTCTTTGGACCGGTCAGGTCTAGATCAATCTAGCATGAGAAGTATACACTTGTCATTGTTGATGAGTTTTCAAGATACACTTGGGTATACTTTCTTTCTAAAAAGAGTCAGGCGGTGACACTATAATGTCATTCATCGGGAACATTGAAAACCGAATGACATTCTTGTTAAACAAATTAGAACTGACAATGGTACTGAGTTCAGAAATGAAGAGCTTGATAATTTCTGTGATGAAAAGGGAATCTCCCAAAAAAATTTATCTCCTTACACCCCTGAACAAAATGGGGTAGCTGAAAGGAAAAACAGAACTCTCATTGAGGTTGCTAGAACTATGTTAAATGGCTCAGCTCTATCAAAATATTTCTGGACTAAAGCAGTCAAAACAGCCTGTTACACTCAAAATATGTCAATCATTGTCAAAAGACATAACAAAACCCCATATGAGATGTGGAAAACTAGAGGGGGGGGGTTGAATAGTTTTACCAATTTAAAACTTCATTTTAAATATTTAGATCGACTAATGTCAATCTATTTGGTTGTTTATGTTGGACGTTGATAGATAGATATATAAACGTGTAATGAAAGATAAAGAGTAAGAAGCACATCACCACGACACAAGTATTTATAGTGGTTCGGCTACAAGGACACCTTCCTTGCCCTACTCCACTCCCAAAGTCACCTACTCGAGTTCAGAACACTACACCAACTCCTTATGGCGGAGAAGCCTTCACAACGCCGCTACACCTTTTTGATTACAAAGCTAAATACCGAGTTCTTTCACACCAAGGCGAACCACACCTAACACAACGTCGCCTACCCTTTATACGGTGCTAGGCTAACCACCGAGTTCTTTCACACCAAGGAGAACTAATCCTATCACAACGTCGCCTACCCTTTATTAGGTACTAGGCTAAGCACCTAGTTCCATTACTATGGAGGAACTACTACCCTTCACAACACAACACCTAATCTCAATGAGATCCACTCCTTGTTACAACACCATCAAGGATATCACCATCCTTGGAAATAAACAAATAATTATATGTATAACGATGCACCTCATCGATTATATGACCTAGGCATTCTTCCCAAATGCCACTTGATTTGATTCTTAGGCATCCTTCACTAATGCCTTTGACACAACGCTTGGCACCCTTCACTAATGCCTTCGTCTTGACACCTTTAGCATTCTTCACTAATGCTTTTGACACGAGCGATAAGCACCTTTCACTAATGCTTTCGTCTTGACACTTTCGGCATCCTTCACTAATGCCTTCAACCCAACATCTACGGAGGAAGAAAGAACTATCAACAAGAGAACCTTAGTTGTCTTGATGATGACGAAGCATGGCAACTCATGGACTTGAGCTTGCTTGTCTTCAAGAGGTGGTGATCTCGCCTTTAAGAGGAACCTAGAGAATCACACAAAAACAAAAGACAAATACATAGATCTCTTAGATCTGAGGTTAGAGAGATATAATATTTGGGGGAAGTATGTGTGTAAAGTGGTGAGTAGAAAGGAATAAATGGCTCTCTATTTATAGAGGAAATTTTCTACTGTTCCCTGGATCTCGCGGATCCCTCCCACAAGGGATCCGGCTAGCACAAAGCTAGGGATCCGTGGGACGCTCCTCTTTGCCCATGGGTATTTTGGTTATGGGTTGATCCATGGGTCTTTAGCTAGATACAATGTATCTCTTGAGTGCTCACCAAGGGTTCAATGTATCTAGACATTGGGTATGGGTCAATACCATGGGTTATGAATATTATCCATATATGATATAAGCATGATGTCATGCAATGGGTTATGGGTCATGGGCTTTGGGTTGTACCCAACTACATTCAATGTATTTGCCCAATGGGTTATGATACTTAATTTTCTACCCATTTATATTACCTAATATACTACATACTAGTTATGTGTATATTTTACCCAAATATGTAAACACTAGTTATTGTACATATGCACTATTAAATCATAAAATCACTTATACTTGTTTTAGTGTTTTATGTGAAAATGTGAATATGTTAGAAACTATTAGTTCAAACCATTTACGTATTTTATTTGTTTCATTAAAATGATTTTACGTTTGTTATCGACAAAACATTAGAAGATCGTAAAATATAAATAAACGTTTTTACGGCTTATTTGTATTAACAATCTCCACCTTTTTGTTGATAACAAAACATAAAATTATTTTAAGGAAAAGCTAAAATTCGTAAAAGTTTGAATTTGTAGTTTTTATTTTCTTCTCCCCCTTTTTGTCGAAGCAAAAAGAGCTTCGAAAGGAAACTAACACATTGTTTTTAGGAAAAACATATGAAAGAAAAAAAAATAGAGAGCAAGTAACGGGAACGGATCTCGTCTTTTACTCCCACTTGACGAGTCCATCCCTATGTAAGGGCGTCAAGAAAGTAATACTAAGCTAGTTTGTTTGCAATTAAGTTTGCAAAAGATTTCGTCTAAGTGACGAATGTGCTCCCCCTTGATGATTGCAATTTTGCAACGGGATGTCGAGAAATGTAATCCTAATATTGCAAGTAATTTGCAATGTATTATTTTGACACAAAGCTCCCCTAGCTTTAGGGTGTCAAAGGCTTCAAGTGTAGATTGAATAACTACAAAACAAATGTTAGAAAACAAGTATAATGCACAATTTCCTGCATATGTGATCCAAGTTAGTTGAAAAATAGTTTTACGTCTCACGGATCCCACGGTTCCCTCCTAGTAGGGATCCGTCTAGGCAAATTTGAGGGATCCGTATAGCTGATGATTAAATTCAGCAATGGTGATGTAACAAGTAATGTTAACATCAAAATGCGATATGTATTCAACCAACAAACATATACTCAATGCAATATGGCAAGTAAACTATCATTCAATAAAACATAAGAGATGATCAACAAATCTCTAAAAACTAAGAGAATGATTTAGCCATTTTCTACTAATACTAATAAGTGACCAAAGCTTAAGAAGCAACAATGTGCTTGAGTCTAGGGATGAGTAGACTTGTTGATTTGGTCCAATCTTTCAAGAAGATGATTAAACATGAAATGCAACTCATTTCGTACTTCTTGAACAAGTCCTTAGGTGATTAGACAATTAGAGCAATTATTGTCTTGATTAAGAACAAGATGTTTTGAGGAGGTTCTACAAATGATGGTGGAGGTACATTTTTGGGAACTATGCAAAGTAGGAATTCTGCTGTCATTTCTACCGAAGGATTCTGCTGAAGTATTGCAGAATCTGCTGAAGAAGAGTTTCTGCTGAAGTAATGAAGCCGTGCCGTGTTTCTGCTGAAGGAGTGGAAGCTGAGTAGGATGTGCATGCGCTTTATTATTTACATGCTAACCCATCTTTATTCTTGTACTGCTCGAGGTTAGCATGGGCATGTTTAGAGTTTACCCATAATTATTCTGTATGGGTTAAACATATATTTAGCTGTATGTTTATTAGTTTCTCGAGAAAACATTTAGGGTTCCTTGTAACACCCCAACCCGACAAGGGTAGAAGTGTCACATTCTGGTGTCATATCAGAACATACAATAAAATATTTACAAACGGAAACCTTAAAAATGAAGTATCAAATCATATAAACAATTGACTGACGAAAGAATAAAATTTCAAAATCCAAAATGTCTAGAATAAAATGAAATCTCCAAACAATAGCATGACAAAATAAATCCCATTAATAAGGTAACTAGGGTTGGTCCACTTAGATAATCCAACTCTCGACCCATCAAAGCCCGTCTTCAAACCTAACACTGCGCAGGAAAAGAAATGCGGTGAGCTTAAAAAGCCCGAAGACGAATGATATAACAAAACAAAAGCTAAATAAAATCTTAAATGCAAAATGAAAGAAAGGAAACGGATAACAAAGTTGCTGAAATGAGAACGATGAGTCAATGAGGATCCCTGCAGAACACAATTATCTGAGATATCCGGAAGAAGCGAGATATGAGAGGAGGACAAAGCACATAACACATTGATGACATATACGGAAGCACATCTAAATAACCAGGCATACAATAAATCAGGAAGTCAGAGTACATATAAGCCAAACGGAAGTCCAAAAGCTAGCGGAAGCATCTATTTAGAAAGTGATCATGGAAATCACCCAAGTCGAATAATTTACTGACTACTAACTTAACGATTATCATAACAAGTAGAAGTACTAACAATGAGTCAAAAATACAGAGTCACATGTATCAAGTAGAACGAACATTATAACTGTATGAATTATCTAAACAAGGTCCTAGTACAACAACTAAACAAGTCAACAAGCCAGACCACATACGATAAACCATTTACCAAATCAGACAATAGTATAAGTAGATATATAACATAGCGGGTAAACAATCAGCAGACAAGAATACTAACGGATAATCATAGCCCATGAACATAGCTGAACGAAGATACACATGATAAAGCAGATAACCTAAGCGCTTTTACACAAGCATGATCACGGACCAATCGAAGAGTCACATAACAAGATGATAAGCGGTTGGTCGGTTATTAGCATGACAAGAGGTGAATCAGACAATCACATATAGACCATATAGTAGCAGGGCAAACGATAGTCATGTAAAACATGTAAAAGCATAATCAAATTCAATAATCACATAATAACCCGGTACGTAAATGGAATAGTAGAAGAATAAGTCACATAAAGGTACAGGGTAACAGGCAGTCAATACAGAATATGGTGCGTTGGGGTAAACAGATGGTACAATATAAGTATATCAACAGTGCAAGGGTTGTCAGAAGTCTATCCCGAGCCAACAAGATGCAGATAATATCAGTAGTGGCAATAGCGTGTAATCAATAGTAACCATCGTATTCGGAGGGTGACCTCGAAATACCGGACAATAGGAGGAGACCTCGGTAATCAATATGGAGTAGCTAGCTCCCTGCATCGTGAGGGGTGTATTGCACACACGCACCACATCACCGAACAATATATATATATATATATATATATATATATATATATATATATATATTTATATATATATATATCAAGAATAAAGATGCATCTAGGATGCATCCATACTTGAGAACAATAGTGGCCATACGATAAAGTGAAGCGCGCATAATCAATACAAGATAGGGACGGTGTGTAACATCACTGCATACACCGAGTCATGCCATTGGTGCATCAATGACACGGTCATGGAACCCCATGACTAGTTAACGATTTGGCTCGTACAAATCGAAGGGTCAAACCAGTCCACGTGTAGCAATATATATATCGGTCATCATAATCGAAGTTCAATATCGGAGTCCACCATTCAAAGGTTCATAGCAACGAGTTCAATATCAAAGTTCGAGCTTGGCAGTTCAATATCAAAATTCACATTAGCGATTCAATATCAAAATTCAGTAGCAGTTCAATATCAAAATTGATATCAAAGGTTTAGTAACATTAGTTCAATAACAGAGGTCCAATAACAGAGAGGTCAATAGCAATGGTCCGGTCTGAGAGGTTCAATAACAGAGGATCAATATCAAAGGGTCATAGCATAAGGAACCATAGAAATGGAATATTATAAACGAAGCAAAGTTAAAGGATCGGAAAGTCATGAGAAATCCCTACTGAAAAGGGATAGAATATCTGTACCTTAGGAATGAAATCAAAATGGAAAGGATGCAAGAGAAACAACGGATCACTCTTTCTTCACGGAATCTACACACATTTATAATCATGTATCAATTATATGCTAATTTAAGTTGTAACGGTTTTTAAATATTTATTATGAATCGTGTTAATGCTTTTAGGGTCTATTTAGTTTAAACGTATTCTTGTTTTAATAATAACCGAATTAGATATTTTAAGGATACACCAATTTAGACACAAAAATAATCTTTTTCTTTTTCCGAACACTCACTCAAACACTCATATGGAACACACACAAGCACACTTTAACGCCCAAACCAAATTACACTAGATACACCAACTTACATATGAGCTCATGTATGAAAACGATGTACAAAATGGAGCTCTCACATTTGATTATAACCAATAAATTATAACACACACATGACCATGTAACACCCATTAGCCTCCATTTGTGACCCACGTATAACTTATTTATACGCCTAGATGAGCAATCAAATACAATGACTAGATTAAAATATTATATGCTACAATGATTTCAACCATGCAAGAGACCAACTTATCATCTCAAGAAATGACCCACCTGGACTCCATATGAATTATGCACAACATCGATGCCGCTTAAACATTTGTTTTAAAACAATGACCTCTTGAATTTGGTGATGCAAACTATTACGACACAAGCATTGAGACACACATGAAATCGTCTGACCCTTCATGACCACATTCTCGACACACAAAAACACATCCGTGACCTCGACATTTATAAACTCACACGCGATACAAAACAGTCCATTTTAGCGAGATAGACACCATAAACAGCCCCAAGTTATGATTATAGCGTATCATTTTATGTGACGAGATTTAACGTGTAGCATGTATTTCTTCTATCCAATATTTTATGTAGCATGGGTAAGATTTCATGTAATATTCACTTCATGTGCCAAAGCGTCATTTTAGTTTGATATAGAATGTAGACAAAACATGCATGTGGGTCGTTACATTGGACAGCTCCATCAGAATATCGTGTGACAACAGTTGTGACTTAATAAGACATATGTTATCATGTTATGTGACAAGCTATATATCATTTTATGTGGGTTTATAACGTGATCTCATGCATTCGAAAACAAAATCATGCCACACGACTTATGAAACAAGAGGAAGGAACAATGGAGATGGGAGTGATACGAACCCTAGCAGCTTGGCGAAGCAAGAAGGACGAGAATCAAGAGTAGCAAACCCACGACCAAGCCAAACCCAACAGTCACCTTCGACCCAGAGATCACTACCAAAAGCCTCCCTTTCGAATTGAAACCCACGATCACAGCCAAGACCCAAGCTTTTCGAACCCAAAACTCATGATCACAAACACCTTATCACAGCCTCCCTTGATGCTTGCTTATGTTCGACTGGAAGGAGAACATGCCGCCACTTATTTTTTTTTTCTTCTCTAGGGTTTCATGCGTTATTTGAAGGTCGTAGATGTAGGTTGCACAAAAATGTAAATGGGAAATATGGGGGTGGTTTCAGCCGAGTAAAAGGGAGGGCCAAGCCCAAGTGCTCTTTTCAATTTACAACATTAGATGGGCTTTAAATTTTAAGTATAATGCCTTAGAAATATTATGCAAATTGGCCCATGTATTATTATAAAGTGTAGTATGAATTTTAGACGAAAGTGTAAGTCGATCTTGCTTATCTTGTACATTATGTCGATTATTTATACGTTACGTTATAATGTACTTAATGAGTTTGACGTAACTTTTCGTATTTCATAAATATTAAATTCGAGGGGTATAATGGTCTTTTCACATGCTTAGGATTTTTAGGGTTTTACATTCCTTGTCTATAAAAGGAACGTAAGAGTATGTAATAGAGAGGGGATTGAAACACAGAGTTTCAGTTAATGAAAAGATCCATAGAGGATCTAAGAGTTCTTAGTTATTATAACTTGTATTTATATTCCGCTAAAGAATACAAGTTATAGAGATTTTATTTTAGTGTACTTGTGATTACATAAGTATAACTAACGATCTACGAGTGCTCAAAAGATCTATCAAGGTCTTGGTTTTTAACAAGTGGTATCAGAAGTTCAATATCAGTAGTCCACCATTCAAAGGTTCATAGCAACAGTTCAATATCAAAGTTCAGTAGCAGCAGTTCAATATCAAAATTCAGCAGTAGCAGTTCAATATCAAAATTCAGCAGTAGCAGTTCAATATCAAAATTCAGTATCAAAGGTTTAGTAACATTAGTTCAATAACAGAGGTCCAATAACAGAGGGGTCAATAGCAATGGTCCAGTACAGAGGTTCAATAACAGAGGATCAATATCAAAGGGTCATAGCATAAGGAACCATAGAAATGGAATATTATAAACGAAGCAAAGTTAAAGGATCGGAAAGTCATGAGAAATCCCTACTGAAAAGGGATAGAATATCTGTACCTTAGGGAATGAAATCAAAATGGAAAGGATGCAAGAGAAACAACGGATCACTCTTTCTTCACGGAATCTACACACATTTATAATCATGTATCAATTATATGCTAATTTAAGTTGTAACGGTTTTTAAATATTTATTATGAATCGTGTTAATGCTTTTAGGGTCTATTTAGTTTAAACGTATTCTTGTTTTAATAATAACCGAATTAGATATTTTAAGGATACACCAATTTAGACACAAAAATAATCTTTTTCTTTTTCCGAACACTCACTCAAACACTCATATGGAACACACACAAGCACACTTTAACGCCCAAACCAAATTACACTAGATACACCAACTTACATATGAGCTCATGTATGAAAACGATGTACAAAATGGAGCTCTCACATTTGATTATAACCAATAAATTATAACACACACATGACCATGTAACACCCATTAGCCTCCATTTGTGACCCACGTATAACTTATTTATACGCCTAGATGAGCAATCAAATACAATGACTAGATTAAAATATTATATGCTACAATGATTTCAACCATGCAAGAGACCAACTTATCATCTCAAGAAATGACCCACCTGGACTCCATATGAATTGCGTACAACATCAGTACGCTCGCTTAAACATTTGTTTTAAAAACAATGACCTACTGAATTTGGTGATGCAAACTATTACGACACAAGCATTCGAGACACACATGAAATCGTACAGCCCTTCATGACCACATTCTCGACACACAAAAACACATCCGTGACCTCGACATTTATAAACTCACACGCGATACAAAACAGTCCATTTTAGCGAGATAGACACCATAAACAGCCCCAAGTTATGATTATAGCGTATCATTTTATGTGACGAGATTTAACGTGTAGCATGTATTTCTTCTATCCAATATTTTATGTAGCATGGGTAAGATTTCATGTAATATTCACTTCATGTGCCAAAGCGTCATTTTAGTTTGATATAGAATGTAGACAAAACATGCATGTGGGTCGTTACATTGGACGACTCCATCGAATATCGTGTGACAACGATTGTGACTTAATAAGACATATGTTATCATGTTATGTGACAAGCTATATATCATTTTATGTGGGTTTATAACGTGATCTCATGCATTCGAAAACAAAATCATGCCACACGACTTATGAAACAAGAGGAAGGAACAATGGAGATGGGAGGATAATGAACCCTAGCGACTTGGCGAAGCAAGAAGGACGAGAATCAAGAGTAGCAAACCCACGACCAAGCCAAACCCAACAATCACCTTCGACCCGAGATCACTACCAAAAGCCTCCCTTTCGAATTGAAACCCACGATCACAGCCAAGACCCAAGCTTTTCGAACCCAAAACTCATGATCACAAACACCTTATCACAGCCTCCCTTGATGCTTGCTTATGTTCGACTGGAAGGAGAACATGCCGCCACTTATTTTTTTTTTCTTCTCTAGGGTTTCATGCGTTATTTGAAGGTCGTAGATGTAGGTTGCACAAAAATGTAAATGGGAAATATGGGGGTGGTTTCAGCCGAGTAAAAGGGACGGCCAAGCCCAAGTGCTCTTTTCAATTTACAACATTAGATGGGCTTTAAATTTTAAGTATAATGCCTTAGAAATATTATGCAAATTGGCCCATGTATTATTATAAAGTGTAGTATGAATTTTAGACGAAAGTGTAAGTCGATCTTGCTTATCTTGTACATTATGTCGATTATTTATAATGTTACGTTATAATGTACTTAATGAGTTTGACGTAACTTTTCGTATTTCATAAATATTAAATTCGAGGGGTATAATGGTCTTTTCACATGCTTAGGATTTTTAGGGTTTTACAACTCTTCCCCTCTAAAAAAAAATTTTCTTCCTCGAAAATTGAAGTCGCAGAGGTAGACAGAGACGTACGAGTTTAAGGCAGTCGTAGCAATCCGTAAGTTCGCATAATCGTAACAATTTCGGGTCCAAAGCGTACAAAACTTATGCGTAACAGATGTCGATGAGCATCTCACAAAGAGGTACAAAAGTCCAAGTGAACATGAGGATTGACAAATAACGGATATAAGCCCTAGTCCATTCACGTACCAACCCCAGGCATTTCCCAAGATGTCGTATGATTTCAATAAGTTCAAATTATATGATCTCGGTATTATCACGTTGATCAGGCGTCATAATACTTGCATCACATAACAAGTTCTTATTGTCATCATATTCTGTCCTGGGTCATGACAAATCACATAACCGATATCACACAAAACATATCACATACAGATATCAAGTAACATACCCAAGCGGACCAGATTCACATAATGCGCATAAACTACATCAAACAACTTACCATATCATAAGGAAAGAAACCACCAACTTGCACAAAGCGGTTCCTCATGACTCATTCGACGATCCAAAAGAAAAGCTGAGATATCACCAAAATCATAAACGGTAAACTCCACGATTCAAACCGAGTTCCGACAGATCAAAGAAAAGTAGTACTGATCAAAATCACATAACAAAATATCAAACCACCTCAAAACGCGTGACAAACAAATAGGAGTAACACAAGTCGCGCCCAATCATATGAAGTAGATGAATTTTCTCAGCCACTAGTTGAATCTTGTCTCCATCTTTTGCGTCTTTGGTTGATCCGTCCAGCTTCCTCCAGAGATATCGATGTCTCAGCAGACGGCGGTCGGTGTGGCTTCGTTTCACAAACCTCTCAAGCTCAGGGACTGTTGCAGCAACGCAGGGTCGGCACCATCTTCTTCGGATCCACGGTAGTCTCCATCTAACGATCAACAAACGGATGTGCGAAGACAAAATAACAAAATTCGATGCGAAAAGAGGAAGACCAAATCAGTGAAGACAAACAATTATCAAAGTCAAATCAAGCGACAATCAAACGAATCTGAGAAGATCGAAGCAGACGGAAACCTAATGTCTACCCAGTCCTCACAGGTCAATCCTAAGGTCAACAAGACGAAACCTTT
Source organism: Chrysanthemum makinoi (assembly GCA_910596185.1). Lineage (NCBI taxonomy): Eukaryota > Viridiplantae > Streptophyta > Magnoliopsida > Asterales > Asteraceae > Chrysanthemum > Chrysanthemum makinoi. Next base: position 128,141,182 of record OU343218.1, read on the forward strand.
GCTCTGATACCATAATTGTAACACCCCAACCCGACAAGGGTAGAAGTGTCACATTCTGGTGTCATATCAGAACATACAATAAAATATTTACAAACGGAAACCTTAAAAATGAAGTATCAAATCATATAAACAATTGACTGACGAAAGAATAAAATTTCAAAATCCAAAATGTCTAGAATAAAATGAAATCTCCAAACAATAGCATGACAAAATAAATCCCATTAATAAGGTAACTAGGGTTGGTCCACTTAGATAATCCAACTCTCAGCCCATCAAAGCCCGTCTTCAAACCTAACACTGCTGCCGCGGGAAAAGAAATGCGGTGAGCTTAAAAGCCCAAGGAACGAGATATAACAAAACAAAAGCTAAATAAAATCTAAAATGCAAAATGAAAGAAAGGAAACGGATAACAAAGTTGCATGAAATGAGAACGATGAGTCAATGAGGATCCTGCGAACACAATTATCTGAGATATCCGAAGGAACGGATAATGAGGAGGACAAAGCACATAACACATTGATGACATATACGGAAGCACATCTAAATAATCAGGCATACAATAAATCGGGAAGTCGAGTACATATAAGCCAAACGGAAGTCCAAAAGCTAGCGGAAGCATCTATTTAGAAAGTAATCATGGAAATCACCCAAGTCGAATAATTTCTGACTACTAACTTAACCGATATCATAACAGAGAAGTACTAACAGAGTCACATGTATCAAGTAGAAGCGAACATTATAAGCGTATGAATTATCTAAACAAGGTCCTAGTACAGCAACTAAACAAGTCAACAAGCCAGACCACATACGATAAACCATTTACCAAATCAGACAATAGTATAAGTAGATATATAACATAGCGGGTAAACAATCGTGAGACAAGAATACTAACGGATAATCATAGCCCATGAACATAATCGGGCGAAGATACACATGATAAGCAGATAACCTAACCGCTTTTACACAAGCATGATCACCGGACCAATCGAAGAGTCACATAACAAGTATGATAAGCGGTTGGTCGGTTATTAGCATGACTGAGGTGAATCGAGACAATCACATATAGACCATATAGTAGCAGGGCAAACGATAGTCATGTAAAACATGTAAAAGCATAATCAAATTCAATAATCACATAATAACCCTGATGCGTAAATGGAATAGTAGAAGAATAAGTCACATAAAGGTACAGGGGTAACAGCCAATACGAATATGGTGCGTTGGGGTAAAGCAGATGGTACAATATAAGTATATCAACATTGCAAGGGTTCGAAATCTATCCCGAGCCAACAAGATGCTGTACTAATATCGTAGTGGCAATAGCGACCCAGAATCAATAGTAACCATCGATTCGGAGGGTGACCTCGAAAGACCGGACAATAGGAGGAGACCTCAAGTAATCAATATGGAGTAGCTAGCTCAGATCGTGAGGGGTGTATTGCACACACGCACCACATCACGAACATATATATATATATATATATATATATATATATATATATATATATATTTATATATATATATATCAAGAATACATGAGATCTAGGATGCATCCATACTGGAACAATAGTGGCCATAACAAGATGTGATTGAAGCGCCGCATAATCAATACAAAGATAGGACGGTGTGTAACATCACCGTACACACCGGAGTCATGCCATTGGTGCATCAATGACACGGTCATGGAACCCCATGACTAGTTAATGATTTGGCTCGTACAAATCAAGGGTCAAACCAGTCCACAGTAGCAATATATATATCGGTCATCATAATCGAAGTTCAATATCGAGTCCACCATTCAAAGGTTCATAGCAGTTCAATATCAAAGTTCAAGAGCGTTAGCAGTTCAATATCAAAATTCAGCAGCGATTCAATATCAAAATTCAAAAGTAGTTCAATATCAAAATTCATATCAAAGGTTTAGTAACATTAGTTCAATAACAGAGGTCCAATAACAGAGGGTCAATAGCAATGGTCCAGTACAGAGGTTCATTAACAGAGGATCAATATCAAAGGGTCATAGCATAAGGAACCATAGAAATGGAATATTATAAACGAAGCAAAGTTAAAGGATCGGAAAGTCATGAGAAATCCCTACTGAAAAGGGATAGAATATCTGTACCTTAGGGAATGAAATCAAAATGGAAAGGATGCAAGAGAAACAACGGATCACTCTTTCTTCACGGAATCTACACACATTTATAATCATGTATCAATTATATGCTAATTTAAGTTGTAACGGTTTTTAAATATTTATTATGAATCGTGTTAATGCTTTTAGGGTCTATTTAGTTTAAACGTATTCTTGTTTTAATAATAACCGAATTAGATATTTTAAGGATACACCAATTTAGACACAAAAATAATCTTTTTCTTTTTCCGAACACTCACTCAAACACTCATATGGAACACACACAAGCACACTTTAACGCCCAAACCAAATTACACTAGATACACCAACTTACATATGAGCTCATGTATGAAAATGATGTACAAAATGGAGCTCTCACATTTGATTATAACCAATAAATTATAACACACACATGACCATGTAACACCCATTAGCCTCCATTTGTGACCCACGTATAACTTATTTATACGCCTAGATGAGCAATCAAATACAATGACTAGATTAAAATATTATATGCTACAATGATTTCAACCATGCAAGAGACCAACTTATCATCTCAAGAAATGACCCACCTGGACTCCATATGAATTGCGTACAACATCAGTACGCTCGCTTAAACATTTGTTTTAAAAACAATGACCTACTGAATTTGGTGATGCAAACTATTACGACACAAGCATTCGAGACACACATGAAATCGTACAGCCCTTCATGACCACATTCTCGACACACAAAAACACATCCGTGACCTCGACATTTATAAACTCACACGCGATACAAAACAGTCCATTTTAGTGAGATAGACACCATAAACAGCCCCAAGTTATGATTATAGCGTATCATTTTATGTGACGAGATTTAACGTGTAGCATGTATTTCTTCTATCCAATATTTTATGTAGCATGGGTAAGATTTCATGTAATATTCACTTCATGTGCCAAAGCGTCATTTTAGTTTGATATAGAATGTAGACAAAACATGCATGTGGGTCGTTACATTGGATGCTCCATCAGAATATCGTGTGACAACAGTTGTGACTTAATAAGACATATGTTATCATGTTATGTGACAAGCTATATATCATTTTATGTGGGTTTATAACGTGATCTCATGCATTCGAAAACAAAATCATGCCACACGACTTATGAAACAAGAGGAAGGAACAATGGAGATGGGAGTGATACGAACCCTAGCAGCTTGGCGAAGCAAGAAGGACGAGAATCAAGAGTAGCAAACCCACGACCAAGCCAAACCCAAATACCTTCGACCCGGAGATCACTACCAAAAGCCTCCCTTTCGAATTGAAACCCACGATCACAGCCAAGACCCAAGCTTTTCGAACCCAAAACTCATGATCACAAACACCTTATCACAGCCTCCCTTGATGCTTGCTTATGTTCGACTGGAAGGAGAACATGCCGCCACTTATTTTTTTTTTCTTCTCTAGGGTTTCATGCGTTATTTGAAGGTCGTAGATGTAGGTTGCACAAAAATGTAAATGGGAAATATGGGGGTGGTTTCAGCCGAGTAAAAGGGAGGGCCAAGCCCAAGTGCTCTTTTCAATTTACAACATTAGATGGGCTTTAAATTTTAAGTATAATGCCTTAGAAATATTATGCAAATTGGCCCATGTATTATTATAAAGTGTACTATGAATTTTAGACGAAAGTGTAAGTCGATCTTGCTTATCTTGTACATTATGTCGATTATTTATACGTTACGTTATAATGTACTTAATGAGTTTGACGTAACTTTTCGTATTTCATAAATATTAAATTCGAGGGGTATAATGGTCTTTTCACATGCTTAGGATTTTTAGGGTTTTACATTCCTTGTCTATAAAAGGAACGTAAGAGTATGTAATAGAGAGGGGATTGAAACACAGAGTTTCAGTTAATGAAAAGATCCATAGAGGATCTAAGAGTTCTTAGTTATTATAACTTGTATTTATATTCCGCTAAAGAATACAAGTTATAGAGATTTTATTTTAGTGTACTTGTGATTACATAAGTATAACTAACGATCTACGAGTGCTCAAAAGATCTATCAAGGTCTTGGTTTTTAACAAGTGGTATTAGAGCCTCGGGAGAGTCTCTTCGATACTAAGAACCATAATTACCTTACCCCCATACAACCAAAACTACATTCACCATGCCTGGAACTGATGACGAAGCCGAAGTCACCAACCACATCAACAACACCTCCATGCAACAACTCAGTCTCTCCAACAGCAATGCTAAGTTTCCTTACCTCAAGAAGGAAGAGTACGATTTGTGGTCGATGAAAATGCAGAACTGGATTTCCAACATTGATTGGAATCTTTGGGAAATCGTGAAGAAGGGAAACAGTTTGAAGAGGACTATCGCAGACCCTGATGGTAATATGACAATAGTTCCTCCCAAATCTGCTGAAGAGATACTTTCCTTGCAAAGAGAGCACAAAGTGAGAACTATCCTTCTTCAGGCTATACCTGAAGATCACTTGGGTGATTTTCACTACATGCTTGATGCAAAGGACATTTGGATGGCGATCAAAGCAAGGTTCGGTGGCAATAAAGATTCCAGGAGAATGAGGAAGTCCATGCTGAAGCAACAGTTTCAAGAGTTCCAAATCTCAGAAGAAGAAGGTATCCACAAGGGATACGACAGGTTTCATAAGATTTTGAGTCAGCTAAACCAGCTAAAGGCAAATCCAGATAATGATGATTGTAATTCAAAGTTCTTACGATCTTTACCTTCATCATGGTTACAAGTAAGCATTGCCCTCAAGGCTAAAGGTGGATTGGACATGCTCACCTTTGATGAGCTGTACAACAGACTCAAATCCCTTGAACCTGATGTTAGAAGTCCCTATCGTGCATCCACTCCTGGTCACACAGCTTTTGTTGGGGCATCTCCCTCCAATATGATGATACATGCTCCAAGTCCAACTTACTTATCAACATCATCTTCTTACACTTCCACTCCATCAAGTTCTCAAGCTAAAGCTGGTGGTGTGTTGGAGTATGTTCTTCATTCTTTTGTTGCTGACTATGATACTCAGCAGCATCTTGTCTATGAAGATTTTGAACAATTGGACCCCACTGATATGGAGGAGATGAAACTGAAGTGGCAGGTGGCCATGCTTTCAGTTGATATCAAAAGGTTTGAGCAGAAGTCTGGGAGAAAGTTTGGCTTCAAGGGAAAGGATCCAGCTTGTTTTGACAGAAGAAAAGTCATGTGTTTCACCTGTCACCAGATGGGTCACTTCTCAAGGGAATGCAAGGGTATGAAGGCTGAAGATGGAGCTAAATATACTTCCTATCAGCAGAATCAAAAGGAAGCTGGAACTTCAGCAGCTCTTGTCACCATGGATGATCAAGTCAACTGGGCGTTGCATGAACCTGTGAATGAGGAAGCTGTTGATACAGAGAAGCTTTGATTACTGGAAAGCTGTACTTCAGAGGATAGGCATGATCAAATTGCCTTGATGGGCCTCTCTCAGGTACACAACTGTGTTTTTGGTTGTAGTGAAAGATACAATGAACTTAAAGAAGCTTATGATATTTTGAAACCTAAATATAATGAATGTTATGTGCATGTTGTGGCTTATAAACAAAGTTTAAAAACATTAGAAAGACAAAAAGTATGGTTTCAAAAGAATCATATAGCTTATGAAGAAAAAATAAGGGGGTTACAAATTGATCTAGATTGTGCAAAAATTGACTTAAAACGCACTGAGAAAGAAAAATCTAATGCTATGTCTGAGAACCAAGAGCTAAAAGTGAAACTGGCTGAGGAAATAGCTAGACATAAAAAATGGTTAGTGTCAGGTGATAAAGTAGCTCGCATTCTCTATAGTAGTCAATCTGTAAACTCTGGTTTAGGTATAGGCTTTCAAAAATATGTAGGTCCTGAAGCTAGGTATGATGGGCATAAATCTACACCAGCAGGATTAGCTAATTTTGTAAAAGAAGGTAATTTGCATACTGTCCCTGGTCCTATTAGAGGAATACATATGCTTGTTGACCTTTCCATTTCAGTTGACTTTGATGGATCACATCATCTGTATGGCAAAAAGTCAAAAGACTTGCCAAACCCCGATGCTTCATCTAATGATTTTGTCTCTTGCTCTGACAGTGACAAATCATCTGATCAAGGGTCTACTTCTTATGCCAGCCGTGATTCAAATGATAAGTCAGACTTTCCCAAGCCCTCACCTGAGCCTATACCCACGCCTTCACCCAAGTCTATCTACAAGCCTTCTAGAGTAGCTGCTGAGGAATCATCTTCCAAGAAAGTTTCCTCTGAAGACTTGTCTTTTAAATCTTTGCATAATAATAATGTTAAAAACAATTCCTTTAATGTTTTTGGTTTGAGTACTTCTGCATGTAATGGAACATCTTCTAATTTGAATAAATCTTCTAAGCGGAAGACATGTTTTGTATGTGGAAATAAACTTCATTTAATTAAGGATTGTGATTTTTATGAGCAAAGATTGGGTATATGTGCTACTCAGAAGAAACCTAGACCATTGTGGACCAATGTTAATGATATACCACCTTATGTCCCACAAGCAGCTTATACTGATTCTCCTTGGAGAAGATCAGTTGCCAGACCTTATGTGCAACCAACTAGTCCATATTTTAAACATGGTTATTGGCCTGAATATGTTGACTCAATGAATCTTTGGGAAAGGATATTGGGATACTGCTGTCAAGCCCTCAGCAGGTTGTTCTTGGAATAAAAAGGGACCTAAATTTCAATGGAAATCCAAGAACAATAGTGGATCTTATTTATCTGCTTAGCCTAAATCATATGATCCACAAGGCAGGTTCAAGTCAGTAATGACTTGAGCCTCCATCGTGTACTAATTGTTTGTATATATTTTTGTTATTCTTTGTAGGATCATCCCCTTAAGCATAAGAATGTTGGCATTGTTGATAGTGGTTATTCAAGAAGCATGTCAGGAAACAGAGATATGATGCATAATTTTGTTCCCATAGAAGGAGGAGGCAAAGTGACTTTTGGTGGAAGTGATGGAAGAATCACTGGGAAAGGCACCATCAAAACATCTCATCTGGACTTTGAGAATGTGTACTATGTCAAGGAACTACAGCACTTCAACTTGTTCTCAGTCTCACAAATCTGTGACACCAAGAACAAAGTACTCTTCTCTGAGGATGAATGTCTTGTTCTCTCTAAAGACTTCAAACTCCTAGAAGATTCATCAATTCTGCTGAGAGTTCCAAGGAATCACAATCTGTACACATTCAACCTCAATGATGTTCAACGAAAAGGTGACCTTACTTGTTTGGTGGCTAAAGCATCCCTGGATGAGTCTACTAAATGGCATAGGAGGATGGCTCATGTGAACTTCAAGACCATAAACAAACTCTCTAAAATGGGTCTTGTTGAAGGTCTTCCTTCCAAAGTTTTCACCAATGATAATAATTGTGTTGCCTGCAACAAAGGAAAGCAACACAGAGCATCCTACAAAGCTGTCACTGATGTGAGCATCATTTCTGAACCTCTTCAGCTGCTACATATGGATCTCTTTGGTCCAACTCAAGTCAGAAGCATTGATCACAAGTATTTTTGTCTGGTTATCACTGATGGCTTTAGCAGATTTTGTTGGGTATTCTTTCTAAGGACTAAAGATGAAACATCTCAAGTGCTGAAAGACTTCATTACCCTTGTTGAAAACCAGTTAAGCAAAAAGGTTAAGGGAATTCGGTGTGATAATGGGACAAAGTTCAAGAATGCTATACTTATAGAACTCTGTAGGTCTAAAGGGATAAAAAGGGACTATAGCAATCCAAGAACCCCACAACAAAATGGGGTAGCTGAAAGAAAGAATAGGACTTTGATAGAAGTTTCAAGATCAATGCCCACTATGTTTTGGACTGAAGCAGTTGGCACTGCTTGTTATGTGCTAAACAGGGTTTCCAATACTAGACCTCACCTCAAAACACCATAGGAACTTCTCTTTGGGAAAGTTCCATCCATTCATTACCTCAAACCTTTTGGTTGTCAAGTGACCATCCTGAATACTAGTGATCCATTGGGGAAATTTGATGAGAAAGCTGATGATGGTTATATTGTGGGTTATTCAGCTCATAGTAAGGCTTACAGGGTGTAAAATTTATCTGCCAAGAAGATAGAGGATACTTTGAACCTAAGTGTGACACACGGTAAATTTTCACTAAAATTTAACTGATAATTAGTAATTTATTATTACTAAGCATGAGTAATGAAGCATGCATAAGCTTTGCCTGATCAATTGAGTAGATAACTCGCGTACAGTAGATAATTTCACCACTCTTTCATTCATATCATTTCATGAATATCCCATTTTTGTCTTATGATTTAAATTGTAAGACGAGACGTTATCTCGTTTTCCCAGAATGACTTTAATCGCACGCGCACCGACACTATGATAAGGGTTTGATAAAGCAAATGACAAACAACCGTAAAGAAAAATATTACAAAAATAATAATATCTCCGATACGTGACCATAAGATATTACGTCTAAAAGTTATCAAACAATGATACCTCGGTCACAATTTAATCACACGGGACACAAAGTATTTAACACACATCCATTTGAGCAATAACTTTTATAAGACTCAAGTACAAACATACATAAGTATAATGTATATGCATACATTTTATACAATAAGTATCCTACATACATGTACTTACATAAATGAATGAATAAATACACTAAATAAAAAGTGAGATAATGCATCCTTTGTCTTCTTATCCCACACACGACAAAACCTCACCAAAAGCAGAAAAAGGAAGAGATATCAATCTTCTTCAACCCCTAGACCTGCTCCTCATATCTACACTCCATATAGGCCGAATCTCCTAACCAACACACCTCTTCCTAATATTCCTCATCTATCCTCACCAAAACCATGTAAGTTTTTGCTTCCCAAATCCCCTCTTGATGCGCCGGCTACCCTTCGATGGAATCCAAGAAGGATCAAGATAAACCACCTAAGAGAAACAAATCTTCACACCAATCTATCTTGAGCCAATATCTAAGATTCGTCTAGTTTTAGAAGTTAACTAAATTTGGCTTCAAACCAAGTTACAAGATGAGAAAGCTTGGTCAAAGACTCCTCTTGTGTTTTCCTTTTTATTTCAGCCGAGACCCCCAAGAATGTCACACTTCAAATCCCACCACAAAAAGATAAGGAAACTCCAAGGAGTGAAGAAACATCACTTGGGTTTTACTCTAGGTCGATTGGAATTTGTGGCGGAGATAAACTCTTGGGTTGGCCTTCGGATTCATTGTCATCGAGTTTGTTGTAAGAAATTACTAAACCTCATCTTGTTAAAATTACTATTCGAGTTGTTAATGAAAATGGTTGTTCGATTATGAAATTTAGTGTTTTGATGTTAATAAGTTTTATGTTTGTTGGTGAATGATAAACTCTCATGTAAAGACTTGGTTTTGGTCATTAGGTTCTTTTGTTGTTGTTTTGTCGAGTTCATGAAACAAAGAAAACGAAGTTGAGTTTTGAAAAACTTAGACTAAGAACTAGTGGTATTTGATGTTAAAATCGTTGTGTTGATAAAACAACCTATGTTGCCTTAGACGCAAGTTGTCGCTTACAAATTGGGTCGATTTGGTTTCCTGTCGAGAATAGGAGTTTAGAAAAGATGGGTCTTGTGAAATTTGCTAATGTTTAATAAGCTTTGAATCTGGGAAATTTGAGTTGGTCGGAATGCTTTTGAGTAGTACTCATCAGTCAAACCATAGGTGTTTCCCCTAGTGCTTGAGTGATTAATCAAATGAAACCGGAATCATGGCGCCCGGATACAAGAGCAGCGTATGATGTTGTGGTAGTCCATTTTGTCGAGGTCCATAATGGTAAATAGTTGGCGGACGGAACCAAGTTGAGTAGTACTCGACTAATGTAAGGTATCGTCACCTCTTTTGCTCACATTTTCTAGTTAACAAAGTTAGCCAAATCTCGTTCGAGACAAGCCTTGTACATGAGCATCTCCCCTTGTTAGCTTGTCTTTAACATGTGCATGGTAGTCATCACTACGAGTGTGCTTGAGTCTAGACAAGTGGATCGACAACTTCATTGTGGTGGTACCATGGTGATGGGTCGTACTCACTAGTCGAAGAGCTCGGCATCACAAGTTGAAGCATGAACAAACAAGTGCATCCTAAGCCATGTAGTCTATGTAAACTTCTATAACTTAAGTTGGATCCTTTTTGCAATCAAAAATCTGGAAAATGAGAATGTACTCTAAATATTCTAAATAACACAAGCTGTGGAAATACATGTGGGTCAAACCTTGTATTCTTTTTTTTTTTTTCGTGTAAAGCACAAAATGGACCAAGGCCCAAGGCCCAAGTCCTAAGACTTGGTCTTATTGAATGAGTTGTTAGTTAGTTTGGGCCGAGGCCCAACCGATACCAACTGCTGCCAACACGGACCACAGTCCACGAGTCTTGGCGTCCGGCCAAGTAATATAAGCTAACTCACGAATAAGGATTGAACGTAAAACAATTGTCCAACGATAAATGAAATTATTTACGCATACACAAAATATATTACATAAGTTATAGTTAAGCTTACGCGAGTTGTCAAGCAAACAAGTGCAAAAACTATATTCCTATATACATGAGACGACAATTTCCTAAAAACATGATGCACATAATGTTGTTTACGTCTAACGTCAATATGTCAAGTAAACTACCCATCTAGAACTTTATATATTAAGAACAAGATTGATAAATAACTAGAGACCACCATGCCATTTTATTATATATCAAAATTTAAAGTATTCAAATTTAATTTAAATACTTTCTAAACACAATTAGAAAATAAATCAATTATATATATATTTTGACAATACCATTTGGTGTCAACTTAAATAAGTATATACACATTTATATACTTACTAGTGGAATATTGAAATTATTTTCAAATCAAACTTTGGATGTTAAAACCATCTTAATGTCAACATGAAAAGTATGTGTATATTTTGTATACTTACTAGTAAAACCATATTAACAATTTTGCAAACTTACGTTGATGTTAATACAATTACATTGAACCATTTTAAGTACGTAATACTTAAAACAATGAACTAAAACATTACCCTCCTTATCTAGGTGGGTGTGTCGGTGCCGCTCCACAACCATCACTAATCCCACATTTGGATTGCACATTTGCTAAGGTGAGTTTTCAAAGCCCCTCTTTTACATGATAAACTGTTTTATACACTTTGGGGTAAGAAATATGCAAAACCTTTTATGGACCTGAACTATTACATGATTACTATTACGTGGTTTAGCCTAAGCCCTTATGTCCCTAGAGAATGCCCTTTTCATGAACCGTCAATTCCCCATTGGGAAACGCGAATGTTATAAATAGATCTATTGAGGGTGACTCCTCCGTTCGGTTGACCATACTTAGGCCAAGTGAACGTATACCATGTCGAACCGAGTGTTGAGGACAAAACACTCGCTATGGGCCCCTATATTGTATGACATCTTTTAGCATCTGACTGTCGTAGTATCGGTTGCATGAACTTAGAGCTAACGTAATAGACTTACATTCCATATATCATTATATTCGTTGTAATGATTATATGACTTTGCTTATGGTCCAAACTTACTATTTTAACTTAAACCTATGAACTCACCAGCTTTTAGCTGACCTTTTTACATATTTTCTCGGTGTTTAAGTTATGTTCATGAAGGCAAGGCAAGAAGCGGGTAAATGGTCGTAGTAGTATTAAAGAAGTGTTTTTACACAGAAATGATGTTTTATATTGGGACCACTAAAACTAATGGGATGTGCCCATTTATCTAAACAATGTTGTAAGACAATGTTTTAAAGTATTTTATGGAATTAAATGGAGTATGTATTCCGTTCTTTATTACTTGTGTTATGATTCACCAATCCCGTAGCGCTCCCAAATAACACGTATGCTTCCGCTAAACCAAGTTTGGGGGTGTTACACTAAGATACCTAGAAGACAAGCCCAATGTTCAAGGACAGGGTCATGTGTGGTCTTTTGTCCTTGATTACTTAATTGATTATTTGGGTTATACTAGACATATGGCTAACCACAATGCAGGTTCTCAAGAGTCTCCTACTAACATTGCAGGTACCTTGGATGCTGACTCTGATAGTGAGTTTGAAGATGATGAACAACCTATCCTTGTGCCTTCCTTCTCTCCTAACCATCTTGCAGGTGATACTTCAAAAGCTACTTCTGATGAGAGTGAAGATGAGTCACATTATGCAGAAGATCTTGCTAGGCTACAGACACAGGAGTATGCATCTAATCTTGAAGTTGAGAAGCTGAAAGGGGAGATAGCAAGAGAAGCTTTCAGTGGAAACCCTGATTCCCCTGAAAGTAATCTTGTTTCTCCCATCATCAACAAATCTGCTGAAAGCTCTGCTGTTTCTACTCCTGCTTCTACCAAAGTGTCTACAGACTTTGGAGAGCCATATACACACTTTCCAAGGCCCTCGGATCTTGGAAATCATCAACCCAAATCTGGAATTTTCACCTCACCTTCCTATGACACAACTTTTGATCCAACTGTGTCTAATCTTGAACCATCCATTGAAGTCAACCCCACTGCTACTAAAAGAATCAACATTACTCACCCTCAATCCAATATTATTGGTGATCTTAGCACCGTTAGAACTTCGAGGGCTATAACTAGTCCTAAATTTGGACAGGTTGCTTTTCTCTCTTATGTCTCAAACCAGCAAAGAGACAATTACACAGACTTCAAACATTGTCTGTTTGCTTGTTTTCTTTCACAAGTGGAACCAACCAGTGTGACTCAAGCTCTTGAAGACTCAAGTTGGCTTGAAGCAATGCAAGAAAAGATGCAACAATTTCACAATCAGCAAGTTTGGATCTTGGTCCCACTACCTGATGGCAAATATGCCATTGGAACAAAATGGATTTTGAAGAATAAGAGAGATGCTCGGGGTGTTGTGATTAAAAACAAAGCAAGATTAGTAGCTCAGGGGTATAGAAAAGAGGAGGGGATTGATTATGATGAAGTGTTTGCACCTGTTGTTAGAGTTGAGGCCATTCGAATTTTCTTGGCTTATGCATCTTACATGGGGTTCATGGTATATCAAATGGATGTTAAAGGTGCTTTTATGTATGGTGAAATAGAAGAGGAGGTATATGTCACTCAACCCAAAGGATTTGAAGACCCAGATCATCCTGATCATGTTTACAAGGTGGTTAAAGCTCTCTATGGCCTACATCAGGCACCAAGAGCATGGTATGCTAGGCTTTCATCATTTCTGCTGAAGCATGGCTATAGAATAGGTGCCATTGATAAGACACTTTTCCTGAAGAAGAAATCCACATACATCATTATTGTGCAAGTGTATGTGGATGACATCATTTTTGGGTCCACTAAAGAAGCTTGGTGCAGAGAGTTTGAGGAGCTGATGAAGGGAGAGTTTCAGATGAGTGCTATGGGGGAGCTTACTTTCTTTTTGGGTCTCCAAGTTCAAGAAATCGATGGTATATTTATCGGTCGGGACAAATATGTGAGGACATTTTGAAGAAGTTTGGTATGGAGGGTGTCGGACTGCCACAACACCTTATGAAGCTCAAAGACAAAGACCAACAATAAACGGATCTACCTGTGAATGTTCATTTATCTGGTCTATGATTGGTTCATTGATGTATCTAACACTTTAAGGCCGATATTACTTTTCTTTGTGAGTGTTTGTTCTCGACATCAAGTCACTCCACTTACTTCCCATCTCAATGCGGTCAAAAGATCTTTAAGTACCTTAAAGGCCAACCTCTTTTAGGTCTTTGGTACCCAAAAGAGTCTCCTTTTAAGTTGGAATCATATAGTGATAGTGATTATCTTTGGTGCAAATCGGATAGGAGATCCACAACCGGAGGTTGCCAATTCCTTGGAAAGAGATTGATTTCTTGAGTCAAGAAACAAACTATTGTGGCTACCTCATCTACTGGAAGCAGAGTATGTTCTTCTTTGCAAATTCTTGTGGACAGTCCTTTGGATTCAAAATCAATTGTTGGATTATGGGTATAACTTCATGAATACAACAATTTTTATTGATAATCAAAGTACCATATGCATTGTTAAAAATCCATTCACAGTAGAACTAAACATATTGAAATTAGGCACCACTTTATAAGAGATGCATATGACAAACATTTGATAAAAGTGGCTAAAATTCATCCGATGATAATGTGGCGGATCTGTTAACTAAGGCTTTTGATGGACCAAGGTTTCAACACCTTGTGGTCCATATTGGGATGCTTAACCCTTGCGCAAAGTTTGGGGAGGCATAGGCCTCGGGGAGGTGATTAGTCGGGAAACCAATAATGAGAGATGTGTGTAGTATACGGTAACTCAAGCGTGTTAGGTTTGGAGCACGAGATCGTTCGAACGAGGGTTGAATGGAATTTCCAACTCACGTCGCGATTATCGGGATTTGAATGGGAAAAGGGGATAATTTGAAATTTTCTAAACTACGGGACAAGGGAAGCATAAAAAAGGAAATTACACTACGGGAAATCCTAAATACGCGATTTACACTAAAACGTAATAAATGAAACGAAAATAAAATGCAACTACGTCTATTCTAAGCCCTAAAAATAATATAAAATTAATTTCTAACTAAAAATGATATTTAAAAATTAACTAAGAATTAAAACTAATTTTTATGATTTTTTTGGAATTTATTTGAATTAAAAACTAATTTTAAACTAATAAAACAAATTTAAAATACTAAAAATTATGAAAACAAAAGTGAAAATTATGAAACTATTTTTTCAAAAATCTAAAATAACTCAAAAGACTTTTCAAAACTATTTTTGTATTTTTCTGAACTTTTCTCTATTTTCTATGAATTAAAATCTATTAAAAACTAATTTTAATGCTAAAAATTACAAATTAAAGTAGGAAAAATCTGGAAAAATTATTTTTTTGCTTTTTATATTTATCTTAATCTAGGAAAATTGAAAAATTATTTTTTAGAAACTTTTCTGATTTTTCTGTATTAAAAGCTAATTAAAAAGGATTAAAAACTAATTTTAATCAAGAAAAATAGTAAACAGTAACTAAAAATTATGAAAAATTCAAGGAAATTCTAAAATATTATTCTAAATCTATGAAAATTATCAAAAACTATGCTAGTGTTCAAGAATTTGAAGCTGCAGTGAAACTGATTTGCAAATAAGCACTAGATTTAAGCTAAGAAGCACTATAAGCTACCATACTTTTATAACAGCTAAAATGTACTAAAATAAGCAAATTACAACTTATACCAACTAGTCCTAACAAGCTACAAGTACCAGCTTATGATTCAAAACTTCAAAATTCTATTTGGCCAAACAGCCCTGACCTATCACTTATAAGCTAATGTACCAGCTGATCAAGAAAGCCAAACTAGAATCCAGAAGTGGAGATCAGTAGACCACCTACTAGAGACTAGCTAGACCAAATATGAGCCTGTAACAATCTAAAATGAAACCACAAGGAACTCTGCAATAAACCTGTTTAGCTAAAACTAATGTGCACAGGGCACCTTTTGAACAACTGACCAGGTTTAAGCTATGATTTCACTAGTTTAAAATTTTCACAAAAATCAACTAAAAATATACTTATGAAATCTACCAACCAAGGCTTGTTAATTTGAAATTTCAAGAGATTTGATCCAGAAATGTGCTTATTAAAAATCTACAAAGTTTATGTAAAAACTGGTTTTGATGATATTTTGACTTTTGCAATAGAAGCTAAATTTGACTTTAATGAATTTCTAGTGACTCTAATTTGATCTAAATTATGAAATAAGCTAGAATAAGACTTGATTAAGCTAGTGTGATGATATCTAAACCTAGTGCTAACCTAATTTGCTACTATACCTATCTAATAAAATCACAAGATCAGATTAAAGGCAAAATTGACTTTGAGTGTTTTCAGGTGCAATATAAGAACAGGGATGAATGAACTAGACCTAAACAAACCTAAAGCAACAAATCTTATGCAGCAAACTATCCTTCATACCAGATTTGTACATTAATCCAAACACCCTATTATGAACAGAAATGCAAGCTACTACCATCAATCTTCAAATCTAAGCCATGCTATCTATCAAATCAGATCCTAAAATCACTATTATACCTAAATGATGCAATTTAACCAACGATAACTATCAATAAAACCATACTCCTTCTTATAACAGATCTTAAAAACAAAAGACATCAGATTATTTAAACGAACTAACTCAGAAGCAAAGCTAATCAAACAAGCTGGGAAACAACAAACTTAACTACATTAAACATCAACAAGCAACAGTCATTTAATTTATACTACTGATTAAAAAAAATGGAAAAGTAGAATTGGACTTACAAGTGTCCTGTCATAATGATATGTTAACTGAAATCAATGGAACAATATCCCGAACCATTATTAACCCACATTACATCCAAACACAACCCAAATCCAAATCCATTTCAGCAATTCAGCAGCATGAAAATCAATGAAATTGTAATATTAACCAATGTTATATTTGAGAGTAAGAACTGAGTAGAGAGAGTTTTTAAGCTAAAATGAACTTATCACAGCTAATGTAATCATAAAAACAACATTTAGACCTAAAATGAGAATTCAAGCAAAAATGATTTTATTGATAATAAAAGTTGAGTACAAAACAGAATTTAAAAAATCTGAATTTAAACTAAAAACATTAAGAAATACAAAGTTACTCAGAAATTTTATCTACTCTACTCCTACACTACACACCCATCTCTGTGAATTCAAAGGGGTATATATAGCCTGCTTGAGGTCTTCAGAAGGTTCTGGAAAAACAAATGTGTGTTTCTTTTGAGCTTTTATGTCCCTTGGATCATTTAATACATCATCCCAGCAATATCCACCATTGGATCATGATTACCACGTATCTTCGTCCAATCAGAAGCCAGGGATATGAGGAATATCACACGGATCAGTGACATGGCACTGACACATGTCAGGTGGTGTCAGTGATTGTACAAATATGCCCTTAATTGTGGTAATTTTTGCGAATTGAGCGAAGGGTAAATTAGGGTTCATGTAAAACTGGGTTGGGGGAATTTGGGTAAAATGTTTGGCGCATTTGATTTTTTTATTATAATTATGTTATTTGACTTGTTGACCATGGGTAAGTTAAACCGGGTATTGGGTAACGGGTGGACCGGGTATGGTATATGGATTTTGGGCTTGATAATTTTGGGCCGTGGTTTGTGTTGGACTTAGGACATACTATGGATCCAAGGTGTAATATAAGGACCAAAGGTGTAAAATCTGAAAATCCAGGGACCAAATCTGTAAATCTAAAAATGTTCTTCAAGGACCATTCTTGTCATTCTTCAATAAACCAAGGGCTGATTTTGAAACTTATGAAACTTGAGGGTAATTTCTGTCATTTGCTGAAAGTTCAGGAACTGTTTCTGACATTTCTTCAAACTTTGATCAAATCTCCACAAATCATCCTCAGAGAGTAGAAATCTGCATAATTCTGACCTTCTCGCTCAGCTCTCTCTTAATCTCGTGCTCGATTCTCGTTTGGCTTCTTTTTGTGTGTTTTTACATATCCGTACCTGCACAAGCACAAACTCAAGAAAACAACAGATTTTAGCAATAAACGGCTCTTTCTTGGTTATTTTGGGTCAGATTTGATAATGAAAAGGTATGTGTTTTAGCACATACCAAAATACCCCAGACTAGACTATTGTCGTGTCCCCACGCAATGCAATCTACTCACGCTTCTAAAACCAAGGATTTCAATCTCTTTCTACTAAACCTATGAAGAAGTAGCAAAGATTCCTCAAAAGAGATTAAGAAAGCCTTAATTCTAAAAACGCCCCGTTTACCTTTTTATTCACATGTAGATATTACGATTAAGCACATTCTGATTATGAGTGACGGTTTGCTGAACTTTCATGTCGATCAATAACTCCAACATTTTTCAATCAACATATTAGGATCACGGAGTAGAAAACACAACACAGCGTGAAGTGACCATACGGATAGAATACATCGTCCCTGATTTTTCACAAGTCCCCAAACTAAGCGTAAAATCGAAATCATTGTTTAAATATGATTCTAGATGCTAACACTACCCATGGAAGTTACTTGTGTAATTACCTTTTGCTCCCATTTTCCTATTTCCTCTAGATTTTTTTATTTTTGTTGAGAATCAATTTCTTCAAGTTTCTCGTTTCGATAACTTTATTCCGATAAAGATATAAAGCTAAGTCGCTAATTAGTTATCCACCTTCCCTCGAAAACAATTGCACACAAGAATGTCCATCAAGGTCCTAACCACCATTTAGAGAATATCCTTTTATGGCGACCGAGACAACTCATCTACGCAGTCCAGAGACGAAGCTTTATTTAGACATCTCCTGACCAAGTTTGGCTTAACACTATTTCAGACACATTTGCATTTTTGCAATTCCGTGCCCTTGGTCTTTTAAACTACTAACTCAACGGGATTACCGTTTTATCATAAGTCTTATTATGACTTTTGGATTTTCCTGACTTTTAGAAGTCTAAGACAACTTTTATAGCTTTGGATTTTCAACTTTAAAACATTTGGGCTTTATTTCATGTTAATTTTTGCCAAACTCCAAATCCTACGGCTTTTATAACAATAGAAACAATAGCAAGAAACTATCGGGAATCGCTTGTCTATTACAATCGTAACACCCCAAGTATTCGATGTGTACCCAACTATCATGGGCAAAGATTCTCTAAAGAAGACAAAGAACTAACTATCGCCAAAAACTCAACATCTTTAATTATTATTAGCAAATATGGGGTGAAACAATTTTGTGGGAACAAAAAGCCATAAGTACCTTCGATGGGCTCTAAAGAGAACCAACTACTCCACGCTTAGCATCTAAACTCATAAGTAACTCTATCATTTCTCGATCTCCGCAAATTTAAAATCTCAAATAATGATATCATGGATGCTTAGCCGATAATTTTTAGATTATCTATGGTTAAGGGAACAAGCTAGGGCTCAACACGCTCCTCAAGTCAGAATTCTATTCCTACTCTCACCATCGGAAAGTCAACAAGGTGTCAAAACATATATTAACTTAGCAAATGCTTTGTCTAAATGAAATTAAGTAATGCATATTTAAAATCTCTAAGGGAAACTTGCAAATTCTTGGCCTTGTGAGCTAGAATTGCATTTTATAAAGCTTCTTGTCTAAGAGACTAGCAAACTTTTCAATCAAAAGACTTAACAAAAGCTTAAAATTTTTAAAATTTTTCACATATATAGCACAATTTTTTTTATATTTTCTAAGGAAAACGGGGGCTGAGAGTACACAACAAAAATAAGCAAGTCAAATCAAATCAAGATTACCCTACCCCAGACTAGAACGAAACATTGTCCTCAATGTTTAAAAGCAAGGGTATCAACGAAAATCTAAAAGCCGTTTATTAAGTATGCTTAAAGATAAACGTTAGTCAATAAGATTAGGATATCGATTTCCATCGAACGCATCATGAAACTCGGTAGAGAAAAGACAAACTTCGAGCAGAGTCTTCATATCGGAAAATCTGAACACAACATCACAAAAAACCAACACCAGAAATCAAGAGGCTAACCCCTTCACGTCACTTATTAGAAAATAGAAAGAAGATAGAAGGATAAACATGGGTTGCCTCCCACGGCGCCATCGCTTTTTCTTAAACGAGTCGCTAGCCTGACTTTCCCCGCCAATTCATTTGTCCTTGGGGAAGAAAATGGTAGAGATACAGAGTCAAAGCGGTCCTCCACTTGAAAGAATGAGACTGGGTGGGTTGGGGGGGAATAAAATGGGTGGATAAGGCATATCATGTAAGAAGGATCCATCATCCGTGGTTTTCGGGCACGAAAGGATGACGATCAACATGAGAAAACTCCAAGAAAGACGGGAACTCATGGTAAAAGATAAGAGGTTTAGGTTCATAAATGAAGGCATCCAAGAAAGGATCCTTATATCCAGAAATGATTTTAACAAAAGGCTCATTAATGCATATCCCAGGTTTAAAAATTTTGTCTTCACATGCGGGCTCAACGAGATACGTGATGGTCGACTCATCAGAGAAAGGGGAGTCAATAAAACAATCAAGAACAACCATATCCTCATCAGGATCATTCATAATATCCTCAATACCCGGTGGTATTGGGTCATCAAAAGTGAGAGATGAATCAGCATTCTCAATGATCGAGTCATTCGTCGAATTATCGGAAATATCCTTCAAAACCTTGCTCATATCATCCTCGAAGTAGAATCGCTCAAGAATCGGAGGATAAACATCATCAATAGTGACGCCACTAATCTCTTCATCAAATCGGAAAGTCTCAAGTTCGGGAGAGAAATCACTATCTTTAACGGAGATAGGAGGCGAACTCGAATTATCGTTTAAGGCTTCAATCTTAGAAATGAGAAGATGGACATTAGACAACGTTTCACGTAATGCTTCATCCTCGATCTGAATATTATTCAACTCAATCTCTACAACTTCTGGCTCAAAATCATTATCTTCTTCTATGTGAACGGGCTAAGAAGGTAAATCATCGACGAAATCGATGTCTCCATATGTGACAACTCATAATTTCAGGTCATTTTACTATTCATCATTTTTCGTAAACTAGGTTTACGAGTATCAAATACGCCGCACCGGAGGTTAAAAGTTGCGTATTCATGGAAAATCATTGAGGACATTTCATATAGACTAGATTTAGTCTACATATCATCAATGATTTTCCATGAATCTAGTCTATATGAAATGTCCTCAATGATTTTCCATGAAAAGATAGTGGTCTTAAATAGGTCGTTTTTATTGAAAATGCAGTTCATATAATGATGCTATTGATGATATGTAGACTAAATCTAGTCTATATGAAATGTCCTCAGTGATTTTCCATGAATTTCGCGGCCCTCCAGGTGCTGTATTTGATACCGTGAAACCTAGTTTATGAAAAATGATGAATAGCGATCGAATATGAGTTGTCACATTATTCATCCAAAAAGGAATTCAGTCCCTGAATTCAGTCCATGTTATGTTCTACGATGTTACTTGTGATAAGCTACGTCGATATACGATGCAAAATATTGGAAGTATGTTCCATAAATCGCAAACCATTAGAATCTCAAGTGGGCAACAAATTTATGTTCAAAGTCCCGTCTTGGAAAGGCGTAGTACGATTCAAAACATTGAACGACCCAATGCACCAAATATCCTCACCTTTCACAAGTAACATCAGAGAACATAACATGGATCAATTCAGGACCAATTCCTTTCGATACGAATGTGACAACTCATAATTTCGTGTCATTTTACTATTCATCATTTTTCAGAACTAGGTTTACGAGTATCAAATACGCCGAACCGCAAGGGTTAAGCCGCAGATTCATGGAAAATCATTGAGACATTTTCATATAGACTAGATTTAGTCTACATATCATCAATAGCATCATTTCATATCGGATCATGCATGGATTTGCATTTTTCAATTAAAACGTTTATTTTCCTATTAAATAAATTCGCCATCGTAACCGACATCCGATATTAGTTATGGTTCACCTCGAGCACTAATTCTCTTAGTCGATAACTTTGTTTTTAAATAACTATTATAAAAAGAAATACTTTCGAGTTATATTTTATAGTTACCAAATCAAGACACCGTGGTTCGGCATTCCAGCTCAACCGACACTCCACATACATGGAGTACACGGGCATAAAATAAATAAAACTTATATATGTATTACCACCTACA
>OU343218.1:128163211-128207680 GCA_910596185.1 Chrysanthemum makinoi
GATCATGAAGTATTTCACGTCTATGGTTTCTAAAACCATAAAAAAGGGATATAGTAAAGGTATGTTTTCTTAGTTACATTTTTTTTTTCAAAAACGTGCTAAATTGCTTGTGGACAAAATGGTGATATATGCTTCTATCTTATAATAAGCATAATATGAAAAGTGTTTTAGTGATTTTTTTTTCTTTGAAGTTTTGTTGTTAGATATCTTGTTAATCAAGCTTGAATAAAGGTAAAAATGGGTAATATAACTTCACTAAAAAGTCTACAAAGACTAAACCTTTTCGTCGGGTCAAAATGTACATTTTGTAATTCGTCGATCCGCGGATCCCTCAGGTTACTGGACGGATCCCTAAAGCAAGGGATCCGTGGTACAGAAGACAGTTTTTGTCTGAATTTCAAAAATTCATAACTTTTAACCGTAAGTCGTTAGAAGTCGTGCCACCTATCGTTTTAAAGGTATTTGAGTCTACTTTCATTTAAAAATGATTTCATAAACTGATTCAAAACAATAATTTACAGAATCATTGATTTATAATAGAAAGTCATTTTTCGGTCATAACTTTTGCACAAACTTTTGATCTAATTGGAGACGGATGTTTTCGCTTTTGAATAACAATGTGTCCTCTATTGAAATTAAGGTTTTGATCATATTTATAAATATAAAAGAAACTAATCAAGCTTGGTATACATGTTTATATTTAACACAAAGCGATGAAAAGAACTTTCGTATGCTATGCTAAATAATAAATTGTCTTCGTTGCATTACTTGATTATTTGCTTATCTCAAATAGCTTTTGTGCTTGTTTGATTGAATAGCATATGTGGTTTCCTTACCTTGCTATTCATTCTCTTGTTTGTCAATTTAGTAATATTCTACTAATCAATGTGTTATTTGAAGGAGTGTTTGGGATAACATCTAGTTGTGTCGAAAATGTTAGTTTAGATTTTTAGATAAGTCATATAGGTTGAAAAATATTTAAAACATATAACACACTAAATGGATTTTTGATTGAGTTTGTCATATGTGCTTATATGATTTCCTTTGTTCTTATATTATTTTCTAAAAACAACAAGAATGTACATCGGATCATAACCTACACTTGTATTGATGATGTACTCTCCCATTTTCCTTTTCATGATCGCTCTCCAAGCTTCATAGTAGGATTGACAACTTGATTATTTCATCCGATATACTCAAGTAAATTATTTTGCAACGCAAATATAATTGTTCATATCCGAAAGTCCAAACTCAAAGCTTTAAAACAACATATGTTGAACTAGCTCATCCAACCATTTTTTGTTGTTTACCATATGGACAACTTTTAAACTTATTTTTAACATGACGCCTTCGTCACCTTATTTGTCTCAAGTATAATATTAAACGAAGCAAAGTATCATCATTGTTACTCTTCGATAGGCCATTGTAGGAATATAAATTTTCCTAACTTGAGAATGAATATTGGAGAACTTATTGCACTAGAAACTCAATTTGACCTAACGGTTGAATTGCTTCCTTGATAGAAGTTGGGTATGTGGAATCACCCGTAAAAATGGTCGTGTTTAGCCGTAATTGAGCACCGCTAGTAATAGTCTCATATTCATTCTTTCACTTGGGAAATTTATACTCCTATGTTTTCCTAAAGTAAGTTTACAATGGAAATACTTTGCATTGTCTTAGGATTACTAATCAAACAAGTTGTAAAATAAAATTTTCTTTTAGTTAATCACAACCACTTGCCTCATCAAGCGATTATCTTGCTTTGATCGAGAAGAGCTACATGACTTCATGGACGAAGTTCATTGTATGCTAATCACCATCCGTAATGACTATACATAGTTCAATGCTTCCGTTGGCCAAAACAACCCTATTGTCTTGAACACCATCATCTACTCTGCACGCCATTGT
Organism: Chrysanthemum makinoi; assembly: GCA_910596185.1. NCBI lineage: Eukaryota > Viridiplantae > Streptophyta > Magnoliopsida > Asterales > Asteraceae > Chrysanthemum > Chrysanthemum makinoi. The sequence goes on from OU343218.1 coordinate 128,165,120, forward strand.
TAATACAAATGATTAACTAATCTAGATCGTAAATAGGTTTTGAGTTTCTTGAATAGTGCTTGTTAAGTTTGATAAACCTCTTTGTTATTTGTGAGCTCGATCTCATTTGATATATTAGTGTTAGAACCTCTTAAACTTGAAATATGATTCATTGTCAAAGTCATTGCATACCTTTTGTAAAGGTTACGCTTAGCGATAGACGGATCCCAAAAATTTGTGCTTGACGGATTCCTACTCTTAGGGAACCGTGGGATCCGGCAAACAGAAAATGCAATTGCAATCATTGTATTTCAATCATGTCCTTAGAACACCTCACACTAAGCTAAACATAGTGTCTTAAGGCAAATTAAGTCCTTATCAAGTTAAGTAGATCCTTTCCTACTCAACTCACCTAGATCACACTCTAAGACGCTTGTAGATCTATCATTTTCACTTTAATCCATTACTCTTCCGCTCTCTATGATCACTCATCATTCTCACATGATCCCTTACATCTAGCTTTAGAAATCTTTCGATTATGGCAAAATTGATCGTAAATCATCCTTACCTCAAAATTGATCAAAGTTGATCAAATTCTAGTTTTCCCATCTCAAAGCCTCTAGGATATTTTCCAAAACACTATCCTAAGACACAACCTGATCTCTAGGATCATTTAGCTTCAATTGACACTCTAAATCTTTAGTGTCATCCTTGCTCATCCATTGGTACTCTTGAAATTTCCAAATCCTTCCATAAATAGCAATCATTAACTACATCACTCATTACCTTCAAGTACTCAAGCACCCCTTCATTTAAAACACTTAGGAGGACTGAAACACTCAAGATGATATAGGTCTTAGATCTTAGAAACATCATTCCACTCTTTCATAACTGCTGAAAGCCGGATCCCTAGGATTAGCCTAGACGGATCCCTCGGAGGAAGGAACCGTGGGATCCGGATGACAGTTTATGTCTAACATTGCTAAAACAATCATTTCAACTCATCTTCCTAACTCAAACACTCCATCTCATCTTAAATAAGTTCCTAGATCAGTGAAACTCTGAACTTCAACCTTGTGCATGCTAATCATCACATTCCAAAGGATATTAGAGACTTAAGTCTTGAATGCACTTGCTAAATCCTTCCCTTTATAAGTCATCTTCCTAGAATCCCTTAGTCATCAAACACAACATAATTCTCAGCATTTAGAAACCTTTTCCTTAGTCATTTCATCATGAGAAAGCTCCTAGTGCTAACTCATCCAACCAAGAACCACCCAAGAAACTTGCTCGTGTTGTACACGAAATTTCCTCAACCGAATCATCTCCGGTTAAACCCACAAATGGTAGGACTTCCCATCCACCGAATCATCATCCGTAAGAGATAATAGTACTAGAATCTCACCTCAACAAACCCAATCAACAATTGCCAAGAGAACCGCAATAATTAGCATTAAACCTCTTAGGTTAGAAAAGGGATCATCGAGCTCTAAACCAAATGTACCTAGTTCTAGCAAAACGTCTAAACCTTCATTCCTAGAGCATGGACTACACTCCTTTACCGAGCCTCTCTCTATTCATTCACCACCGAGAACTTCTCATTCACCAACCTTCTCGTTAAAATAGGAACCACCTACATCACCAACTAGTCCATCGTTGGAAACAAGGAACCACCAAGGACTTGATCATATGAAGGAATTTCCATTACCACCACTCTCATTCCTAGTAGAACCTCATCCTAAATTACTCAATGTACCTCCACCATCATTTGTAGAACCTCCTCAAAACATCCTGTTCCTAATCAAGACAATAATTGCTCTAATTGTCTAATCACCCAAGAACTTGTTCAAGAAGTACGAAATGAGTTGCATTTCATGTTTAATTATCTTCTTGAAAGATTGGACCAAATCAACAAGTCTACTCATCCCTAGACTCAAGAACTTTGTTGCTTCTTAAGCTTTGGTCACTTATTAGTATTAGTAGAATATGGATAAATCATTCTCTTAGTTTTTAGAGATTTGTTGATCATCTCTTATGTTTTATTGAATGATAGTTTACTTGCCATATTGCATTGGGTATATGTTTGTTGGTTGAATACATATCTCATTTTGATGTTAACATTACTTGTTACATCACCATTGCTGAATTTAATCATCAGCTATACGGATCCCTCAAAATTGCCTAGACGGATATCTACTAGGAGGGAACCGTGAGACAGAAAACTATTTTTCTACTAACTTGGATCACATATGCAGGAAATTGTGCATTATACTTGTTTTCTAACCTTTGTTTTGTAGTTATTCAATCTACACTTGAAGCCTTTTGACACCCTAAAGCTAGGGGGAGCTTTGTGTCAAAACAATACATTGCAAATTACTTGCAATATTAGGATTACATCCCTTTGCAAAATTGCAATCATCAAGGGGGAGCACATTCGACACTTAGACGAAATCTTTTGCAAACTTAGTTGCAAACAAACTAGATTAGTATTACTTTCTTGACGCCCTTACCTAGGGATGGACTCGTAAAGGGGGAGTAAAGACGAGATCCTTTCCCGTTACTTGCTCTCTACCTCTTTTTATTGCTTTCACATGTTTTTCTTAAAAACAATGTGTTGCTTTCTTTCAAGGCTTTTTTTGTTTCGACAAAAAGGGGGAGAAGAAAGTAAAAACTACAAATTCAAACTTTTACGAATTTTAGCTTTTCCTTAAAATAATTTTATGTTTTGTCATCAACAAAAAGGGGGAGATTGTTAATACAAATAAGCCGTAAAAACGTTTATTTATATTTTACGATCTTCTAATGTTTTGTCGATAACAAACGTAAAATCATTTTAACGAAACAAATAAAATACGTAAATGGTTTGAACTAATAGTTTCTAACATATTCACATTTTCACATAAAACACTAAAACAAGTATAAGTGATTTTATGATTTAATATTACATATGTACAACAACTAGTGTTTACATATTTGGGTAAAATATACACATAACTAGTATGTAGTATATTGGGTAATATAAATGGGTAGAAACTTAAGTGTCATAACCCATTGGGCAAATACATTGAATGTAGTTGGGTACAACCCAAAGCCCGTGATCCATTGAGCTTGACCCATAACCCATTGCATGACATCATGCTTATATCATATATGGATAATATCCATAACCTATGGTATTGACCCATACCCAATGTCTAGATACATTGAATCCTTGGTGAGCACTCAAGAGAATGTCTAGATACATTGAACCCTTGGTGAGCACTCAAGAGATACATTGTATCTAGCCAAAGATCCATGGATCAACCCATGACCCATGACCCATGACCCATAACCAAAATACCCATGGGTAAAGGGGAGCGCCCCACGGATCCCTAGCTTTGTGCTAGCCGGATCCCTTATGGTAGGGATCCGTGGGATCCGGGGAACAGTAGAGAATTTTCTTTATAAATAGTGAGCCATTTCTTTCCTTTTAGCTCACCACTTTCAAACATACTCTCTCCAAGTATTATATCTCTCTAACCTCGGATCCAAGAGATCTATGTAGTTTGTCTTTTGTTTTTGTGTGATCTTCTAGGTTCCTCTTAAAGGCAAGATCACCACCTTTGAAGTCGAGCAAGCTCAAGTCCAAGAGTTGCCATGCTTCCTCATCATCAAGGCTATTGAAGTCTTCCTGTTGATGATTCTTTTCTTTCTTCTAAGAAGTGTAGTGTTGAAGACATTAGTGAAAGATGTCTCAAGGGTCAAGACGAAGACATTAGTGAAAGGTGTCGATCGTCCATATTGTAGGCATTAGTGAAAGGTGCCTAGAAGCAAAGATCTAGCCACAAGACATTAGTGAAAGGTGTCTTGAAGATCTAGCTAAAGGCATTAGTGAAAGGTGCCTTAGATGTACAATCGATATGGTGTGTTTCGATGTACAAGATAGACTAGTTCTAGATCCAAGGATGGTGATATCCTTGATGGTATTGTAACAAGGAGTAGATCTCCTTGAGATTAGGTGTTGTGTTGTAATGGGTAGTAGTTCCTCCATGGTAATGGAACTAGGTGCTTAGCCTAGTACCTAATAAAGGGTAGGCGACGTTGTGTAGGTGTGGTTCACCTTGGAGTGAAAGAACCCGGTGGTTAGCCTAGCACCGTATAAAGGGTAGGCGACGTTGTGAAGGATTAGTTCTCCTAAGGTGTGAAAGAACTCGGTGGTTAGCCTAGCACCGTATAAAGGGTAGGCGACGTTGTGTTAGGTGTGGTTCGCCTTGGTGTGAAAGAACTTGGTATTTAGCTTTGTACCAGAAAAAGGTTAAGCGACGTTGTGAAGGCTTCTCCGCCATAAGGAGATTGGTGTAGTGCTTACGAACTCTCGAGTAGGTGACTCGGGGAGTGGAGTAGGGCAAGGAAGGTGTCCTTGTAGCCGAACCACTATAAATAACTTGTGTCGTGGTGATGTGCTTCTTACTCTTTATCTTTCATTACACGTTTATATATCTATCTATCAACGTCCAACATAAACAACAAAATAGATTGACATAAGTCGATCTAAATATTTAAAAGGAAGTTTTAAATTGGTAAAACTATTCAACCCCCCCTTCTAGTTTTCCACAGTGCCCATATCTAAGCCATTCCAAGGTTCTCTCATCCTTCTTGTAATCTTCTTCTAACTCTAGACACTTCTTATAGCATGCCTCTATATCTTTGTGTTTAAACCTAGGATGAGCACGTGGCATTTGGTAGACAAAGTCTTTAACTTCATCAGAGAATGTAATTAGACCATCAATCATTCGTTCATTCAACCTAGTCATTCTCTTAAAAGGTTTTCCAAAAATTACTTGAGTGAGGTCCTTATCAATAAATTCTCATAAGTCTTCTAAGACAATGAATTCTACCAAATAAGCAAAACTTCCAACAAACACATGCAAATGAGTGACTGCTTCAACAACATTGTTCCCTTGATAAGTTAACTCATTGACCATAATTTTATTGTATAGGTTACCTGAGATTAAGTTTAAATGCAAGAACGAATTCAAGTAAGCATCGAATCCTTCTAATCCTATTTTGCAAGGGAATTGCATGTTAAAGGGACCATCTTTCTCGATTCTACACCTAGGGTCAAAACATTGGGAGGGGTCTTCTTCCATTTCAAAACTAACTTCATCAATGACCTCCCCGTTGTCAAGTGCTTCACCATAATCAAATTCCTCATCGGAATCTGAGTCATATAAAGGACTTTGTTGTTGCCAATTTATCTCATTATGCCCTAGGTGATTTCCAAAGTGGTGAACGGGTGAAGGGTTTTGTGGGATTGCGTTCTTGGTTCGCTCCGAACGGTCTATCTTTTATTAGTCAACCACTTGTGAATGGTCAACCATAAAAGTCAAACAGCTCAGAACAGAATGCAATAAAGTCCAGAGGAGTATAGTGTTTCCCCGGGTCGTTAAGTCCCAACGAGGTGTGAACACTGTAATACAACGAATCTGTGATCGAGTGAATATTGAACAGGAAAAGGTTATGATTGATTACACTAAGGAAATTAAATCTAATCAAGACTTTGAAGTCATTTTAATTCTATATTTAAAATCGTTTAACGATTAAAACCTAAAAACGTAAAACTTAAACTAAAACAAACGTAAACGTGTAAAATAAAAATGTGAAATCAGAAAACTAAAAGACTCATGAAAATGAAAATTACTTTTTAACAATTCTAATAATAAAAGAAAATTTTAAGAAAAAGAAAATTATTTTTAAAACTATTTATCTAATTATTATTAATTAAAAACTATTTTTAACTATTTAATAATACCCTAAAATATAAGAAAATATGAAATAAAGCTAGAAAAGTGAAATTATGACTTAGAAAAATCTAAAATATTATAAAACTTATTTTAAAACTAAAAATATATTTATTACACTTTTTATCTATTTATTATTAATTAATTACTATTTATTAATTATTTAAAACTAATAAAAATTCTAATAAATACTAAATGAACTCTAATAAATATGAAACTTTTTCTATAAATACTATATGATAGCAGAATACTAGGAAAAATATAAAAAGTTAGATAAGCCCACTAATAAGCTGAATTGGGCAAATAAGCAGTTTAAATAAGCACTTGAAATAAGCTAAAAGCTATCTATAAGCTACCATAAGCTACTAAAGCCTAAATCTAACCTAAAATGAGCTAATGCAACTGATTGGAACCTAAAAAGCACAAGCTACAGAAAAAAAGCTCGAGACCAGATTTCAAGTCTCAACACGCCAAATGGCCCTAACTAGCTACTTTGAGCTTACATTAAGCTAGCTAGAAAAATTCCTAAAAATAAACTAAAATGGCCATGGAGTCCACAACCAACCAAAGAGCTTAAGTCCTAAATTTTAGCAAGATTGACTCAGAATTGAGTGAATTAAAAATCCACAAAGTTTGGTTAAAAACTGACTTGACACTTTATTAGAAAAATGAGAACACTAATACACAAAATAAAAGGAGAGAACAGGACTGCTGCTTTGGACAGTACATACCCAAACAAAGTCTAAGCACATAAAAAAGCAGTTGGAATAAAAACATAAGCTAACAAATCAAATGAACAACTAATTAAGCCAAATTATAAACAAATAACTAAATTAATATGGGGGGATAGGCAGTTGGGAAGGCGAGATAAGCTATCCTTCATATTAAACACTACAATAAGCCTAAGGAACAACTAAAATAAACAATCAAATGGGAAATAGCAGTTGGAAATAAACAATGCTAGGGGTAGTCCTAAACTAGGAAAAAGAAATAAGCTAATCCTAGGACTGACTAGGCAATAAAGAACAAACTAAGCTAGTCCTAAATAATCCACCCTAAAGCAATTAGTAGCATTAAAGTGAGCTAAAGAGATCTATGATGAGCTAAAAGAAATAAGCTGAGAATAGCTTACTGACCTGTTGCAGCAGCAAGCTCAAAACAGCCTATGGGAGCATCTTTGGAGCTTATTCTGAATAAGCTAGAGGACGAATCAACCACTGAGCTTCTTGAAGCATAGAGTCAACCCAGCCAACTAACTTTTGCCCCCCCATATCTGACCCAAATAAGCTGTATAAAGCTTATAAATAAGCTGTTTTGCTGGTACAAAACCAATAAAGCAGACAATATGGTGGATTTCAAGTCTAATTCAAACCATGCTAGAGATAATCTAAGTGCTTAAAACTGAGACTACAGTGAGTTTGGCATACAATGAGTTGATAAAAACCAAATTTGCACAAATTAACCACCAAATAAACAAAGAAAAACCCCCAAGAACAGCAGCTTCTGCTGCTGTCCTGTTCAGTACCAAAAGACAGAAAACATATTTTTTTTCAAAACTCTTGTCCACTAATCAAAACATTTGAGTTCACCTTGAAAGAACTTGATGCAAGTTAACTTACTGAGTCAGAGTGGGTAAAACCCCCCTCTTGACCCAGAATGGTACCAATCCAAACATCCCTTGAGGGGAGCAAACTGAGAAACTGATAAAAAATATAATGAGATTTAAGAAAACTTTCTTGCAAAATTGAAATTAACCAACTTAAACAACCTTAAAACTTGAACTGCAAATTAAGTACATCAATTAAAAGTAACAGCATAAATTAAAAGTAAACTGAAAAGTTTCATTAACTGAAAATTAAAGATTACATTAAACTTAAATGACAATGAAAAATAAACTGAGCTAGAACATCCAGTTCTAGACTATTTGATACAAATACACTAATCTCCTATTTATACTAAGAAAACATCTGTCTTCTCTCTTCTCTGTCTTCTCCTTTTTTTGTGAGGTGAAAGTGAGCTGGGAGACAAGCGTGCCAGGGGATGGGTGAAGTTGGTTTCTGGGTTTTGGGTAAAGCTGGCGGGTAAAAGGGATGGAGGAGGAAGCGTGTTCTGGGATTGAGTGTGTCAGTGAGATGGGAGGGAAAGTCGTGATGGGGGGTTAGGTTTTTATTTATTTATTTTTCTGTGTTCTGGTTTTGGTTTATGGGATAGGATTTAGGTTTGGGGTTAAAAAAGGGTCCGGTTGGTTATTAGCTTAGTAACACAAGGACCATTCTTGCAATTCATCCAAACTAGAGGGACTGAAACTGAACTTTTCCAAAAATTATTATAAGGACCATAGATGACAAACTTTATTAACCAAGGACCATAAATAATATTTTCCATTTTTAAAATCCCGGGGACTTGTTTTGCCATTTTTGAAAGTTGGGGACTAAACGCCAATTATGCAAACTTTGTTCGTTTTAGTTTGTTTTACTCATTTTGCATTTAAAACATATAAAACACAATTTTGGGAATTTTTCAGATTTTGATGCATTTCTGAGTGTTTTTAAATGTTTTGCAGTTCAGATTTGACCAAAATGATGAGTATTTACACACTCATCAATCCCCACACTAAACTATTGCTAGTCCCTAGCAATCTTTTGAGAAAACTTAATGGATTTGAATCTCTTTACCAAAAGCCATTACTTCCGGAGTAGCCAATTGTTTCAGTTCAAGTAAGAACCTTGGTACAATGATAACCAAATGATTTTGAGCAAATCACCGACTTCCAACGGATTTGATTTGTCTTTACCGAGCCGTTTGCTTCGGACTAGCCAAATCTTAGATAATATATCTTTGGTGAGTCGATTACCAATTATGGTTTTCCAACTGCCTTTACCACAAGCCATAAACTTGCGGGCTAGCCAACTCTTCACTAATTAAAGATATGGTGAAATTTGAACACCATACAATTTTGGGCAAATTGCAAGCCGTCAACGGATTTGAGATCTCTTTACCAAGAGCCGTTTGCTCCTGGATTAGCCAATCCTTTTGTTTTTTAGACATGGCGGACTGATAACCGTAAGCTGAGTAAGTGCAAAACACTTGCTCAAAAAAAAAAAAAAAAAAATTTGGCCAAAAATGGGGGAATTGGGTGGTAATACATATGATAAAATTCGTGAGAATTCCCCCCCACACTAGAAATGAATATTGCCCTCAATATTTGTGGGATCGTTATTTTATTGTGTTTGATGATTCGGGTGGTCTTGGGAGATCAAAATACATGTTAGCCATTAGAGAGAGAAAGTTAGAGAGTTGGGTGTTTTCTTGGTAGAGAGTTACTTCACAAATGTTGAATATTAGATTGAAAAGCACCACCCCTTCCATGGATGGAAGGGGTATTTATACTTACAAATACACGACCTCCTATCGGCCTGTGGATCAGGTATACAGTGGGTAAAGACCCGTCCTTCCTCCACGGTGTTGCACTACACTATACTACGCTACAAACTAATAAATAAACTACTAAATAACGTAACTAATGACAAGTCCACGAGCTAACTTAAGCTAGATAACATTTGGGGTGACCGACTCTTCACTATGGAATTTTTGAATTCCTAACAATCTCCCCCTAAGGGAGGTCACCCCATGTTTTACATTTCGAATCCTAGCATTCTATTATTGACTTTGTTCTGAGCTCGTAGACTTCAATTCTTCAAGTTCCGCAATCTTTGTGCTTTTGTAGCGATTCTTCAAAGTCCGCATAGATTTGTACTTTAAGTGGAGGTCTTTGAACTGATCCACATCTTGATGATCTTTGAGCTTTCTTTGAGATCATCAGCCACAATAAATCTCTGGATCACCCTTTATTGTGTTGCCGTCATGTGAAGTTGTGACTTTTGGACCGACATGCTCACACTTTTGAATCATGACATCTTTCCATCAGAGTAGCGGAAGCTTTTACTGGTTCAAGATATTTGCAGCAGCGCAGCACGAACAAAGTATAGAAATATCTAAGCCAGGTTATGTAGATATGCACTAGTCATGATTTCTTCAAATTAAGTGTGGATGCTATGAGCATGCGGCTTTGGATTGACTCCTCAATTCGATCACCGCAACCGTCCAAATGTTTCTGCAAACAACAGTTAGCAATAAAACACACGAAAGTGTCTTTGATCACTTTCGCTGAATTGAGGTACACGCCCACGGTTCCCGTTGATCAAGATAAATACGCCGTGATCGGTAGGATTCCTAAGAACCTCCTTGACAGGGTTTCGCAGCTGTTCTAGCCGTTCTCAAACCGAAACGTCTCAAAGAAGACAACACGGGTGAGTGAACCGCGAATTGAGATTCACTGCTTGATGAAAAATGATTTGAAAAACAATCGCGTATTGCTTAGAAGAAAGAGTTTTGCAATACAACGAAGGTTTTATGAGAAAGATCAATTTTCAATCAAAATACTTTTTGTATTTGAAAAGAGTACACATTCGACGTGCTAGAGAAAAGAAGAATTTTGCACATCGAACGGTTTTTCCAAAAGTATTTTTCAATCAGAGATACTTTTGAATTTGAAAACATAAGTACACATTCGACGTGCTAGAGAAAAGAAAAGATTTGCACATCGAGCGGTTTTTCCAAAAGCATCCGTCAATCCATTTCCTGGACCAAGGTTGATTCACGAGTGAATCGCCCCATCGTTCCTATCCAGTTGTCACATGGTTGATCTATAGAATAGATCTCACATGCCACATACCAGGAGCTTGTTTGATGTTGGCTCCAGAAGGCTTTCCATCTTCATTGTGAATATGTATGCATATCACTCATATGTTCTGGCAATACCACAAGGATAATGCGTAGGACTCTAAATATATACTTACTTTCCACATTGTGTGAAACAGCAAGTCTTCATTAATTTTGTGTCCTAATGAGATATTGTGGATGATCTCTTGGCTCTAGACTCAATAGTGCACATTTGGTTCCTATGCCGGAGACTAGGGAGAGGGTCTCCTTCTTCAATATCAACAATCTCTAAGAGAATGTCGATAGATTATGTCGGTTCCCCGTGAGAATGAAACAAGCCCTTTTAAGAGGAACTTGAGTGGCTTGGGAAGTTTAGTGCAGTGCGTCACTGGGTCCATGACGTCTTGTCTTCAATACCAGTGTTACCTTGCTAACAACCAGTAGCATATGTATTGAACCCGGTGTCTGCCCTAAGGTTGAATTATTGGAGGGCTATTTCTTTTCACCCTTTTTCACATTCATTTCTTTTTCATTCTTCAACCCCTTCGGTGCTTACCAAGACTTCATTACTAGAACCTTATTGGGTTTATTCCAGTACTAGCTCTATCTCAGTCCGCACTCTTCCCATATCTCACTTTTCTCCTTTTTTCAATATACCTAAGGACTCTACACTATCTAGTGGATTGTCCCTGGGTAGATCCCTCCGGCTCTGGCGGGATCGTGGGAACAAATACCTAACCTAACCATCCTTATAACTCCATGCATAAAGTAAGATGGTCGGTCTTTTGGTACAATTCATTCTTCCTTGAAACCAATCGAAAAATCATTTGGAAAAACAATCAAGGTACTTGTGATACGAGATCAAAGCATTTTGTACCTTAATAGTTTTGATCATTTTAGAAATGCTCCCCCTCAACATGTGCATATGATTTAAAATTGTTTGGCACATGGAGGCAAGAGTTCTTTGAAATAATTTCTTTGAAATAATTTCTTGATCACAATTTCCTTAGAAAAAGCCATTTGAATTTCTTTGGTAAAATTCTCCCCCTCAATATGTGCATAGAATATTTGAAATCATTTTATCACATAGAGGCAAGAGTTCTTTTGAAGCACATCCACAATCACAAAAGCCATTAAGAAAACCATTTGAAAACTCAATCAAGGTACTTTATGTTAAAACATAAAAGCTTTTGTACCTCGATAGTTTATTTTCCTTTAAAATCCTCCCCCTCAATATGTGCTTCAAGATTCGAAAGCGTTTAGCACATATGAGAGAGCAGCCTGCACAATTAAATCAAAACGATCACCTTTTATCAAATTTCATTATTAAATCACAAATTCTCCCCCGATCAAAAATATCAAACCCTTTGAGATTTTGGATCCCAAGTGATTTAATACGGTTTAGAAAACATGGGAGAATATGTGGCCTGGTTTAAATACTCATCATGTTTTTGGATAAATCCTCCTCCTCAACATGTGCATTGTGTATGAAATCGTTTGGCACATGGAGGCAGGAGTGCCTATAAAGGACTAAAACCGATTCCATTAAAACAGATTTGAGATTTAAATCACGATCTCTCCCTTGATCAAAAATTTCAAACCAATTAGGGTTTTGGATCCCAATTGATTTAAATCATTTAGAAAGTTTTAGGGAAAGACGTGGCAAGATTTAATTTTGAAAAATGACAGATAAGGACCATTTTAAGACATTAAAGATTGTTAGTATCAGGTATGATTGTTTTAAGAGATCTTTTAGGTAAAATAAAACAATTTCACAATCAAACAAGAACAGAAAAAATTTCATTTTGAAAGATCTTGATTCTAAAGAAAATCATACCATGACATAACATTAAATCTTTAGATCACCACTTTTTATTGTACAAACCGTCTCTTTTGAAGATATATTGTTTGAAAATATTTTAAATTAAATCACTCTCCCCCTCAATCGATGACCGAAGTCTATAATTGAGTGACTTAAATTTTGATAAAATGAAGTCCGGTGATTTTCAAAATTTAGTCCAATATATTTTCAAAACAATATTTTCCATTTTCAAAAACAATTTAATCAACTTATTCAAAATTGTTTAAAAATGGTATCCTGCACAAAGATACGTTAGGTGGTTGAGAAGCTTCGTTGTTGTTGCTTTGTAGGGCTTGGAAGAAAAACCATCTCACGATGCAAAGTGAGACTTCTTCTTTAGTTGCATTTTGAATGCCAACTGAGGTCAAATTAAGCTCCGTTTCTTCAATCACTTAGAAGAAAACCATCTGCCGATGCAGTGAGACCTCTTACGTTGCATATATATCAACTCTCCATAGAAGTCCAATTAAGCTCCGTTTCTTCATTTGTCAACCCAAGAAATAGTTACCCTTTCCTTTCGGCATCCAATCATCATATTATGTGGGATCCGGATCGGGAACATTCTTATACCAAAATACCTGCATACGTTAGTGAACACAAACAGATATATGGTGGTCGACATCACCCAAACAGCAATCGACTAATAAAAGTCAATTTCAACATATCAATCAGTTCATATAAGGCATGGGAATAATGTTCATCAATCTATAATCATCTAAACCTAACAGTCACATCCTAGAAACCTAGTCCTTCAACATAGGCAATTATATTTTTCAGATAAGCACGTAGGATGATTAAGAAAGCCCATAAGATGATGTAAATATGAAAAATATTCTTCCCCTCAACCAATGACTCTTTTTCTTGAAAAGTTTTAAAAGTGTTGAAGTCATCGATTGAGTTTTTGCAAATTAATACGAAAACTCTGATTCTGATTGATTTTTCAAGCAACTCATTTTCCACCATTTTGAAATACAACAAATATTTTTCTGAAGAATTTTAGACGGAAAAACATTTGTGTAGGAACAGCAGTCCTTCGACATACTTTCCTCAAATTTGTTTTTAGGATAAGTGCACGATATATTTGAAAAATTGTTTAGCGCAACACTTTCCTTCCTTTAAAGAGCGGGTTGCTATCTGAAATAATAGCAAGCCATGGTTAAAGCACGGGTCACAGTCTGAAGTAACTGCAAGCCATCATTTGAAGCCCGGGTTACAGTCTAAAATAACTGTAAGCCATATTTTGAGACATATTTAGAAAGGAATATTTACACCTCCTGCTCGAACTTCATCTAAAGTCCCGTGCCATTATTGAATGACATTTCTAAGACCGTAGATGTTATCGATACCAGAAGACATGTCTTGAGAAAACATATTTTTGGTCTTTTTCAAATTTTCTGATTTTTATGGGTTTTTGAAGGTTTTATAATTTTCTATTTTCTTTTTGTTGGTTTTATAATTTTGTATTTTCTTTTTGATAAATATATACAAGGATAGATTAGATGATATAGTTAAAGAAGATGATGATACGAGTACCGAGATAAGGATATCGAGCAGACGTCGTATAAGATAGAAGTCATCAACTCTTAAACATTCACCACCAAAGCTTCCAGGGCTCTTGAATCGAAGAAAGAAATTGAACCATCGGAAAGTGAGACTTTGGCGCTTCCCCAAACCGAAAATTCTTTAGCTGAGCAGATTCGAAGCTCTATTTCAAGCTTGCCTTAGCCAGGTGCACAGTGAAGCACACCATTATCATAAATCCCGCTGCTCCTTTCAAGAATAATCACCGTGATTCTTCGTTCGAGGTTATATCATCAACAAGAACAGCAACGTATCATCCCACGTATAAAATAATCTTCTCAAATTTCATAACCACTGAAGTCTGAAGCAATCCATTCCAAAAAAAAGGTGTCAAGAGACCACTTCCCCCACGTAGTTGAATTGATGCAGTCAGTCTCTTAGACTAGAGCTCACGAACCCGAACACACAAACCCGAAGACAAAGAAACTTATACCATCGAAGTAGCAGATTAAGTCCAATAGCTAAAGAATAACCCCGATGTATACTTTTCTCTCCTCTTGAAGAAAGTGCATGAAGCTCAAGAACCCGAAGTACCCGAATGCCCAAAGAGAGAACAACCGATAACATTGAAGAAGCAGGCCGAATCATTGATTATCTCTGCGGATGACAATCTCTACGGATGTCCACTTCGGAATAAGTGATTATATCTCTGAATCACATATTAAGCCCTCAAGTGAGACAACTGAGCATCCCCAATGTACACAATCTCTATCATCACACACTTGTGTACCTCTTTTATCTTCAGAAACTTTCTATTACATCACTTCCCTCGTGTAGTTGGAATAATAACACCAAAAGCCTCGATGAGTAAAACCTTGAGATTCTCTGCGGTCATGACAAATGTCTTCCCGGGATATCTTCAATCACTTAGAAGAGTTAAGTTCATCAAGTTTACTCGCCATGAGTCAAACCTTGAGTTTCTCTCCGGTAATAACATTTGTCTTCCGGGATATCTTCAATTACTTAGAAGTATTAAGTTCATCAAGTTTACTCGCATTTAGGTGCTTGTCTCCTTACGCCTTGCTGGTTTTGACACTTCGAATCAAGGCAACTCTTTGTAAGTCCATATACTAGAAATATTTTGAGAAGAACATTTGAACTCTTGTGAGAATCAACTTGCTGAATAATGTGAGCAAATCTAATTGGGGATTAAATTTGGCATTTCAATCTCCTCCAATTGGTGCTCTCCCCTAAACCGACAATCTGTTTGATAAATGCCCAGATTAAGAAGAAGTCTTTAGATCGTTAAATGCAACTCGTCTTTAGTCTTCTAACATGTAGCGGAAAATGTAGAACAGACTGTAGACTCGACCTTCTTCAAGATTGTGCGGTTGGGGAATAGATAGTTAACATCTTCATCTCACCAAATGCGCTCCAATTACCTTGTATGTAGCAAATCTCCTTAACTAAAATCCCTCCCAATCAAACAAGAACAGAAAGATGTTCATCAAAGAAATCAGCCCAAAAACTAGAAGCACTTTGTCATTTAATCATATCAGCCCGTGAAGATGTCAACCAACGGCTCTTAGAAGAAACTACATGTGAAGATGATCCGATAAGAAGAATCTCGGTTCTTACATGAGTTAGAAGCCGTTTGACCATATATTCTCAAATTTCAATCAACAATGCAAAAAATTCACACTTCTTCTCCCCTCAAGAATTGCATACGTAGTTGCCATTCTTGATTAAACAAGTGAACTCATCCATGTGTAGTCTATTTCCACTTCTCCCCAGCAAAAATTGCATATGATGTCGCCATCACCATTTTAATTGAGCTATTGAAAAATAGAAAAACCATCAACAGTAAGTAGATCACCATTGAGAAAAAACATGAGAAGAAGATCCACTTGATGATGAGCGCATGGAAAAAGCATAAAGCATGTTGGTGAGAATGGTCATAATAAGAAGATTTCTCTTCTTCCGAAGATAAAGCGCACTGAAACGTACACTTTTCTTTTCTTTAGAGAACGAGGCTTGAACTGATATGTTCAAACGTCATAAGAAGATTTCTCTTCTTTAGAAGATAAAGCGCACTGAAACGTACACTTTTCTTTTCTTTAGAGTACGAGGCATGAACTGTTGTGTTCATACGTCATAAGAAGATTTCTCTTCTTCGAAGATAATCGCGACCTAAACGCGTACACATTTCTTTTCTTTGGAGTACGAGGCCTGAACTGATGTGAACAGACGTCATTATCTCTCTCTTTTCAACACTCTTAGCAAAACATGTAATCATCCCCATTATCATTTTGTAGGCTCTTTGTAGTGACAGCTGATGGAGAAAACCCAATATGATGAATTTGACCTTGAAGTAAACTACCCCGATACTCGTGACTTAAACTTGCACATATGTAACAAAGAGCGGTGCCGAGAATTCATGCTCCATTGAATCTCTAAGTACTCTATACTCTTCAACCAACCAACCATCAAGTAATAGACGTACATCACCTCTTGAGAATCCACAATTCAATGTGACACTGAGCACTACAATGTAACTCCTTAAAGTGATAGTTATTTTGAGGTGATAAGAGCCCAATTCCCCCAAGTGGTAAAAGAAAAGGTAAAGGTCACCCAACAATAACCAGATTTCCAAGTCTTCGTTTTTTGAAAATAGGCTCGAACAAGGATCATGAAGAATCTTCATCCAACCATCCCCGATATCTTCAGATACTAAGTACACTCGCCCATGATATTTCACTTCAACCTCAAATAAATAATACTGAATTACCGCCGTTGTCACATCTTCTGAACTGCTCAAATCTAGCCTCCTTTGACTTATTAAGTGAACTATGATAATGGTTTCATCCCGACCATGGTTTAATGAGCATAACCCCGTAAAACTTTGAAGTAACCAAACCGCCATGACGAATATCCAAACACACATCCAATTCATGAAGTACACCCTTTTATCCCTTCTTCAAAGCAGAAACCGTGGCACCAGCATCAAAAGATCCAGAATTACACTTTCTCTTCTCCAAGATGGTTTCATCATTACGGGATTTTACAACTCTATGGTTTAAACCGAGAAATAGTTTCTTTCGCGGGATTTTACAAAACCAAGAATAAACCATAAGATAGATCCGGAAATGCACCTTACTATTATCAGGATGTTTTCATTGTTACGGGATTTTACAAGTCTATGATTTAAACCGAGAAATAGGTTCTTTCGCGGGATTTTACAAAATCGAGACAAAACCGTAAACAATGTTAGCTTGAATGTGTAATGACAACTTTGATTTCGGTGAATATTTGTTTTAGGGGAACATGCATTGGTTCATCAACGATTCTTCTCCACCATGAACAATTCTATACCCAAATGTAGACAGCTTCACAAACCATACTAAGTCAAGTAGTATATACTACTTCCCCCTGGAGGTTGACCGTAACACATTAAAGTACACGTTTCTCCCCCATGATGGTTTCGAACATTCGGAAGCATCATAACGTGTTCGACTATTTGCACGACAAGTTCTTGTCATAAGCAAACATCTTAAAAAAATCATGACTGACGCTGACGATTCTTAGAAAGATTTTGCTTAAACTGTGAAGTATCACTGACATTTTGAGGAGTCGAATATCTCATGGGAATACCAGAAATTGAACCTCCATTGATTCAACGGCTAATAGTAATGACCACATATGAAGATAACGTCACTTCAATAAAACCGTACACAAACCCCGTAGTCATTTTTCACTTTTTCGCTCAAGCCGTGAATTATTGTATCCCTCCGTGAAATATTATACCATAACCAAATACCAAAATTAATATCAAATGTTGTCCAAAAAGAAGATGTGTAGCCACAAAAATAATTCTGATAACATTTGATTTGTCCAATATAACACACAACTCATGTGCGTGTGATATCATTCCATCACAGCCCACCATTGGTTCCATCGATCATATATCAGCCCAAATCCATAGTAATTTAATTCGGCCCAAAACAAAAAACACACATATCGATCCATTTGAAGCCCAATCAGTTGCAATCACAATCCGATCCAAAAACCTTACTCCTTATAATCAATGATATAAATTAACTCACTTTGTCTCATACCCTAACCCTAAAACATTTTGTAGACGCCTCCAACACACCATTTTCCTTCCCATCAAAACTTATCTCCTCAGCAGATTTCTTAACATACCAAACTCAACTCACAAAGAAGCAAACTAATTAAGCACAGTTGATAGAGCGATGACCTAGCCACAGAGATGGCACCAAGGTCCTTGATTCACCACAGGGATGGCTTGAATCCAATTAATTTAATGATTAACAAGGTAAGATCGATTAGCTCTTTTTAGTTATACACGAATCAATCAAATGATTTAATACAATCATTTTCTTATACTTCGTATATTATCATCGTTTTTATCCTTTTAACCGAATCAAGAAGTGAGACAACATCAATAATGGTTTTGATCTAACTTCAATAATTCGGACAAAAAAAATGTTCCTTCAAAGTTGATCAATGAAGCACACGTTCATTTGTGAGTAGATGTTTCCAGATCTATGTGTTTTTAGAACCATTCACAAAGATGAACAAAGCTGAGATCTCGTATCATAAGTAGTTTTTCTTTTTGAGTTATTGTTATAGAGTCTTAGATCAATGATGTTATGTCGTGAGTATTGACCGTTGATGGTCTTGATGTATGATGAATGTCACACGACCAAACTGAGATCCCCTTAAAAACCATTTCATTTTCAATCTCATTCAATTTGTGATTCGGATCTGTGATGATGAAGTTCCATGAAAAATCTTAAAAAAATGAAACGTGAACCGGATCTGAGATCCTTTTATCATATGTTCGAGTCTTGATGAAGGGTAGATAAGATGGAGGATAGGATTAGGATAGATTGGGATTTGTTGGTGAAGGTGTATTGATATATTTCGGATGAGATGAAGCTTCTTCGATTCATTTCATTTCCTTTTTGGGTCATGGACTGATGATGTATGTAACTGAGGTCAATGTTGTTTGGTATAAGGTTAAAGGTTTGTGGTCGAGTCATTTTCCCATCTTCTTCCTTTTAATTCTGTCAAGTCGCTAGATGTCATGGTCAAGTCGTAGTCTTCTTCTTCATCATTTCTGTCACAAGGTCTTGAGCCAACTCGCTAGCCAACTCGCTAGCCAACTCGCTAGCCAACTCGCTAGCCAAGTCGCTAAGCTAACTCGCTACGACTTGTTAAATAACAAGTCGCTAGGTGACCCAACTCGCTAGGTAGATACAGAGTATTTGGACATCTTTTTCTAACAACTCGCTAGCATGAATATATGAGATTTCCGACTACTTTTCCGACCATGTTAATAACAAACCCAGAAACATGCAGCAAAAAGCATTGTATGACCCATTTGACCAAACAAAATGACCATTTGACTACAAAAGTTTCACGGAAATGATAGCAAAA
Source organism: Chrysanthemum makinoi (assembly GCA_910596185.1). Lineage (NCBI taxonomy): Eukaryota > Viridiplantae > Streptophyta > Magnoliopsida > Asterales > Asteraceae > Chrysanthemum > Chrysanthemum makinoi. The sequence continues at coordinate 128,184,446 of OU343218.1, forward strand.
TCGTTGTATACAGATAGTTTGACCACAAGTTATGACCAGCATAGTCAGACCAAATAACACGATAAGGACTGTTTGGACATAACACAACCAGATAACATATTACCCAAAAATCAGTTAACAACATTTTACAACCATGTATAATCTGTTAACAACATTTTCCGACCATAAAACCATCTAAAAACATGTATATAACCTGTTTAATACATATTCCGACCACTTAGATACAAAAACAGTTTTAACCATGTTTCAAAAACCACACAAATCAATACAACACAAAAAACCTTGGCTCTTGATACCAATTGTAGGATCGTTATTTTATTGTGTTTGATGATTCGGGTGGTCTTGGGAGATCAAAATACATGTTAGCCATTAGAGAGAGAAAGTTAGAGAGTTGGGTGTTTTCTTGGTAGAGAGTTACTTCACAAATGTTGAATATTAGATTGAAAAGCACCACCCCTTCCATGGATGGAAGGGGTATTTATACTTACAAATACACGACCTCCTATCGGCCTGTGGATCAGGTATACAGTGGGTAAAGACCCGTCCTTCCTCCACGGTGTTGCACTACACTATACTACGCTACAAACTAATAAATAAACTACTAAATAACGTAACTAATGACAAGTCCACGAGCTAACTTAAGCTAGATAACATTTGGGGTGACCGACTCTTCACTATGGAATTTTTGAATTCCTAACAATATTCAAAGTACCGGCTGTTATGCCGAAACTGAGAACGTAAAAGGGAAATACTACGGCCATTATTTGATTTTTTTTTTTTTTAGAAAACTTATATACAATAGCGGGGGGCAACTCCCCCACACTAGGGTGGTAGAAAGTAGAAAGAAGTCAAAAATATGGGTGAAAACCCATATGGTGTGCTACTGTTTTTGATTCCCGAGTCGCTAGCTTGACTCGATCCCCGCATTCATTGGTTCATGGGGAAGTAAGTGGAAGAGACAATCTCCATCGGACTTTCATTCAAGATGTTTGTATAAACATCGAAGTACGTGAAAGTTCCACACCGATGAGATATAGAGAGACCCGGCTCACAAATGGTAAATGAAAATGCCGGGGTCAAAGATAGTGTCTTCATTCCCGAAGGAGTAAAGAACAGGAGAAGCCACGGGATAGGTGAAGAAGAGAAAGAAAGTCATGATAAACATCATGACTAACTCATCATCACCCACAAGAAAATTCATAATAGCATGAATCTCATCATTTAAGCTCAATTGGTCTAGACATATCCCGGGTGTGTCTAGATCAAAGTGGAAGTTATCATACTCCGGCGGAGATATGATATGAGTGAGTTCACCGGCTAACTCCTCGTGAAGAGAATCATTCACGAGATGTAAATCTGTGAATTCTTGTTCCACTGTAGACTCATCACTATCCTCAATCTGAGTATCAAAGAGTGGATTCTCGAGAATTAAAGTGAATTCAGATTCGAATTCAAATAGAGGATTAGTGAGAGTTGTTTTGAACGCTTCAGGAACAAAGTGATCAACATTCTTTATTGGACTGTTGGGATAAGAAGTGAGTGAACGATCATTAGAAGGGAGACTTTCAATCTCTCCTAGGTCGGCTTCGAAATCAAAGAGATCATCATCACTTTCCGATGAAAGTAGATTGATGTGAGCGAGTTCATCGGTGAACTCCTCAAGAAGAGGATCAGACTGTGGGAGTGATGCCTCAACATACTTGATGTTTCCATAAGAAGCACAATCGTCGCTAAAATCGGAGAAAGTTTCAAAATGATCTAGAGAATACTCAAGAGGGGGAAGAGAATCACACATATGATCAGAAGTTCCCTGTGACTCTCTCGGGATTGGGACAAGGTTCTCAACACTAGACTTTATGAATTCGTCCGATTCCTTTTCAGGAACAGTGTCAAGATGCTCATCCCCCATGTTTAGAGAGTGAGTGGGAATATTGGGTGTGATAGCAACAGACTGAGGGAGTTGAGAAGGACTAGCATACATATGTTTTACACTTTCCATTTGTTCTTCTGCTAGTAATTCCATCATAGTCTTTTCTCCCTGATTTTTCATGGAAGGAATTTCAACTGATGAACTTGATGAACCCGTACAAAATTGACGAATATCAAGGGTAACTTCATCATCATCTTCATCGAGAAGAGCAGCATTGCAAAATATAGCACGTGTTTTAGCTGCTTGTTCTTCGACAAGTAATTCTTCCATGCTCTTTTCGTTTCTAGCATCTCGTTCTTTTGCAAGTAATTCTGCCATAGATTCCTCACGATAGTTTTGAAACGACATAGCCGACTCCTCCTTAAGTTCTTTTAATAACTCCAGACTCTTCATAGAAGGTGCTGTCGTAGTTTCATTAGGAGTTGCTTGAATCATTTGGTACTGTGGAGGTTGGTCTTGAAATGATGTGTCAAAATTGTCACAAGGAAATGTATTCCCGTTTGACAATCCGAAATGACGTGTGGACCTCCATAGTACTCACAACAAAATGATTGTTGTGGCTGGACATGTGAATAATATGGAATTTGGTAATTTCCAAAGTCCTGAAAGTGTTACCGAAAACTGTTCATAGACAAACGCGTTTCCGGATTGACACTCAAATCCTTGGTGAGTACCTCCACAAAACTCACACATATATGTCAATATCTCATGATGTGGTGGCTGGTAGAATGAATCAGATGTGTCATGGTAAGGATAGGGAGCTTGGTTATAGACAGACACATCTCCTAATTCTACCATGCTACAGCCGGGACAATTCCCACCATTATGAGGACCACCACACCATTGGCAACCAAAATGGTGTGGATATGCATAGGAAAGAATCAAAGGTTTACAGAGGGGTTGGGATGAAGAATCAAAGATGTGAGAGGGTAAAGATGGATATTTTTGGATTTTTGGATAAACATTTTGTAAATATAAGAAAGAAAATCTTTTTGGGTTTTTGTGTTTGTTGAAAACTGATTTTAAAATGTTTTCGGGAACCGTTTTGTTTTTATATAATAATAATAAGAAAATATGAACAAGGATGGTAAATATACAATGGATGTATATTCAACAACACTGATGCTTCAAATTCGTAGTACGCAGCACACCTCCGGCAGCAATTTTTGGTTCGCTCCGAACGGTCTATCTTTTATTAGTCAACCACTTGTGAATGGTCAACCATAAAATTCAAACATTTCGAGCGAATGCAATAAAGTCCAAAGGAGTATAGTGTTTCCCCGGGTCGTTAAGTCCCAACGAGGTGTGAACACTGTAATACAACGAATCTGTGATCGAGTGAATATTGAACAGGAAAAGGTTATGATTGATTACACTAAGGAAATTAAATCTAATCAAGACTTTGAAGTCATTTTAATTCTATATTTAAAATCGTTTAACGATTAAAACCTAAAAACGTAAAACTTAAACTAAAACAAACGTAAACGTGTAAAATAAAAATGTGAAATCAGAAAACTAAAAGACTCATGAAAATGAAAATTACTTTTTAAAAATTCTAATAATAAAAGAGAATTTTAAGAAAAAGAAAATTATTTTTAAAACTATTTATCTAATTATTATTAATTAAAAACTATTTTTAACTATTTAATAATACCCTAAAATATAAGAAAATATGAAATAAAGCTAGAAAAGTGAAATTATGACTTAGAAAAATCTAAAATATTATAAAACTTATTTTAAAACTAAAAATATATTTATTACACTTTTTATCTATTTATTATTAATTAATTACTATTTATTAATTATTTAAAACTAATAAAAATTCTAATAAATACTAAATGAACTCTAATAAATATGAAACTTTTTCTATAAATACTATATGATAGCAGAATACTAGGAAAAATATAAAAAGTTAGATAAGCCCACTAATAAGCTGAATTGGGCAAATAAGCAGTTTAAATAAGCACTTGAAATAAGCTAAAAGCTATCTATAAGCTACCATAAGCTACTAAAGCCTAAATCTAACCTAAAATGAGCTAATGCAACTGATTGGAACCTAAAAAGCACAAGCTACAGAAAAAAAGCTCGAGACCAGATTTCAAGTCTCAACACGCCAAATGGCCCTAACTAGCTACTTTGAGCTTACATTAAGCTAGCTAGAAAAATTCCTAAAAATAAACTAAAATGTCCATGGAGTCCACAACCAACCAAAGAGCTTAAGTCCTAAATTTCAGAAGATTGACTCAGATTGAGTGAATTAAAAATCCACAAAGTTTGGTTAAAAACTGACTTGACACTTTATTAGAAAAATGAGAACACTAATACACAAAATAAAAAGGAGAGAACAGACTGCCGCTTTGGACAAGACATACCCAAACAAAGTCTAAGCACATAAAAAAGCAGTTGGAATAAAAACATAAGCTAACAAATCAAATGAACAACTAATTAAGCCAAATTATAAACAAATAACTAAATTAATATGGGGGGATAGGCAGTTGGGAAGGCGAGATAAGCTATCCTTCATATTAAACACTACAATAAGCCTAAGGAACAACTAAAATAAACAATCAAATGGGAAATAGCAGTTGGAAATAAACAATGCTAGGGGTAGTCCTAAACTAGGAAAAAGAAATAAGCTAATCCTAGGACTGACTAGGCAATAAAGAACAAACTAAGCTAGTCCTAAATAATCCACCCTAAAGCAATTAGTAGCATTAAAGTGAGCTAAAGAGATCTATGATGAGCTAAAAGAAATAAGCTGAGAATAGCTTACTAACCTGTTGCAGCAGCAGGCTCAAAACAGCCTATGGGAGCATCTTTGGAGCTTATTCTGAATAAGCTAGAGGACGAATCAACCACTGAGCTTCTTGAAGCATAGAGTCAACCCAGCCAACTAACTTTTGCCCCCCCCCATATCTGACCCAAATAAGCTGTATAAAGCTTATAAATAAGCGGTTTTGCGGGTACAAAACCAATAAAGCGCAATATGGTGGATTTCAAGTCTAATTCAAACCATGCTAGAGATAATCTAAGTGCTTAAAACTGAGACTACAGTGAGTTTGGCATACAATGAGTTGATAAAAACCAAATTTGCACAAATTAACCACCAAATAAACAAAGAAAAACCCCCAAGAACAGCAGCTTCTGCTGCTGTCCTGTTCAGTACCAAAAGACAGAAAACAGATTTTTTTTCAAAACTCTTGTCCACTAATCAAAACATTTGAGTTCACCTTGAAAGAACTTGATGCAAGTTAACTTACTGAGTCAGAGTGGGTAAAACCCCCCTCTTGACCCAGAATGGTACCAATCCAAACATCCCTTGAGGGGAGCAAACTGAGAAACTGATAAAAAATATGATGAGATTTGAGAAAACTTTCTTGCAAAATTGAAATTAACCAACTTAAACAACCTTAAAACTTGAACTGCAAATTAAGTACATCAATTAAAAGTAACAGCATAAATTAAAAGTAAACTGAAAAGTTTCATTAACTGAAAATTAAAGATTACATTAAACTTAAATGACAATGAAAAATAAACTGAGCTAGAACATCCAATTCTAGACTATTTGATACAAATGCACTAATCTCCTATTTATACTAAGAAAACATCTGTCTTCTCTCTTCTCTGTCTTCTCCTTTTTTTTTTGTGAGGTGAAAGTGAGCTGGGAGACAAGCGTGCCAGGGGATGGGTGAAGTTGGTTTCTGGGTTTTGGGTAAAGCTGGCGGGTAAAAGGGATGGAGGAGGAAGCGTGTTCTGGGATTGAGTGTGTCAGTGAGATGGGAGGGAAAGTGGTGATGGGGGGTTAGGTTTTTATTTATTTATTTTTCTGTGTTCTGGTTTTGGTTTATGGGATAGGGTTTAGGTTTGGGGTTAAAAAAGGGTCCGGTTGGTTATTAGCTTAGTAACACAAGGACCATTCTTGCAATTCATCCAAACTAGAGGGACTGAATCTGAACTTTTCCAAAAATTATTATAAGGACCATAGATGACAAACTTTATTAACCAAGGACCATAAATAATATTTTCCATTTTTAAAAATCCCGGGGACTTGTTTTGCCATTTTTTTAAAAGTTGGGGGACCTAAAGCGCCAATTATGCAAACTTTGTTCGTTTTTTAGCGTTTTACTCATTTTGCATTTAAAACATATAAAACACAATTTTGGGATATTTTTAGTATTTTGATGCATTTCTGAGTGTTTTTAAATATTTTGCCGTTCAGATTTGACCAAAAATGATGAGTATTTACACACTCATCAGTTCTTAATTTCGGGATTGGGAGGAGGATTGGGGGCGGGTAGTGTGAAGAATCTTCGGCGGAAAACACGTATCATGGTGAGTGATAGGCTCTACGAACAAAGATCACGAAAAAGGGGGATAGACTACAAGGAAGCTAAAAATGGGGAAAAATCTTACTTGATAGGAATCAAGCAAGGAAACCTAAATGAGGTGGACTCCTAACTAGCTATTCTATTCCCCACCGGCCAAAAACTTGATAACGCCACACGCGTCGTTCGGGGTCAAAGGAACTTCCTTTTCGTCGAGCAAGTTTTTCAACACCCTAGGCAGTGAACCTAATCGTTGTAGTGTAGTATTAGGGTAAGCCACGGGAATTGATATCATTATCTAGGGGAATAGGAATGCTAGTGAGAAGTTACTACGCTAAGGTTGGGGTTGAGGAAGATTATTTTTTTTATCTTTTTATGTTTTTTAGGAAATGGAAAGGTACGAATCTCGGGGTTTGGATTTGGGGGTTGGTATTTCTACCGATTACTCTTCTTATCTAATTATCTAATCTAGTGGTGTATGTAGTCGATGTCTAATTATTGTGTGCTCGTATGATGATTTGAAGATGTGTTTATTTAGGTTTTATTACTCCTTAATTATCTCCTATTGATGGTTGAATTGTCACGTTCTTATTCTTAATCGCGTTGTGTGTCTAAGGTCGTAGGGTATATGTTTATCCCTAACTCTTTGAAACTAACAAAGTTTAATGCCTACAAAATCTCTAGGATTTATAAACTTAACGCTAAGGTACTCTTTGGATGGTTTAGCCTACAACGACTCTAGGTACTATAAGCTAAGGTTCACAAAGATTAATCAAGCATTAATTACACAACGGATGACCTATCGCAATACTAGATCATTAACAATTAAGATAAGAGACAACCAATCAATATTCAATAATTAAGTTTCATATTCCCTAAGCAAACACACAAGTAAATTAGCCGGACATGGGAAACATGCAAGCATACACACAAGTAATTGAAGACATACTTGAATTAATGAAGTAAAACACTTATCTTGATGTAAGATAGGGTATGGAACCTTAAAATACTGTACAAGACAGCCTTGGTTCGGTTTAGGATTTTACTCCAAAGACTATACACTGAAAACCAAAAAATTCGGATTCTATATATAGGATTACAATTGCAACGACGTCACCCTTTGATTTGTGACGCCGTCGGGTCGCTGTCATTAGGGTTTCGTCTTGGCTACGTTAGTCTTGCGACGGCGTCACCTTATTCTTGTGACGCCGTCCCCTTCAGTCTCTGACGTCGTCTGGATCAAATCTAGGCCGCCCGAGTTGCGACGCCTATTCTTTTAAAACCCGAAGCCGTCATTTGTAAATGAGCAATTTGGCTTCTGAGCCGTCACAAAAGTTGTCCGACGGCATCACGCTGATGCCGCCCCTTCGGCCAGCAGCTGAGTGTCTCGATTATTGACTTTGGCCATTTTCTTCGTATATTCGCGCCTTTTCGTCCGCATAAGTGTCATTCCAGCATTTTGCCTTCAAGATACCTAAAAAGTGAAAAGGAACGATATTAAGTAATAACGGATACAAAAGTGATCAAATAAGGGCTTAAACGACCCCTCAAAAAGGTACATTTTAAAACCTTATCAAATATCCCTACACTTGGTATTTGCTTGTCCTCAAGCAAATGTGCTTTTAGCCAATTAATTTATAAGTTAGGGGTGTCATGAAGCATTGGTTTAGAACAATCCTCAACACATATAAGCCCCGCAAAAGTCATAACAAGCACGAAAATTACATACTAGCACCTCACAAGGGGTGTTTGGATATTCACATCTCTCGGGTGTATATGAAATATAGCAAGTTGGAAATGGAAGATAAACACTCATTAACCGGTCCTAGTACATAGATTACCATAGGCTTGAGGCTAGATCAAACCTCCATCGCTTTGGCGTAAGCACCTAGGAAAGACTATCCAATAGGTCTTTTTAAGGGTTGTAATGATAGGCTTACGGTAGGGAAACAAAGGGTTTGGTGGGATAGGCTATTTAGTGGTGGCAAGTAAAAAATCTTTATGTTACAAGCATGCGAAGAATGGCGTTGCTAAGCCAAGACTCGACACTCTAGATTCTAGATAACTGAATCAAACAAACATAAATTTAAAGATAGATGTAGGATGGTAGCCTGTATGTTTTTGTTTTTTTTTATTTTTTTATTTTTTTATATTTTCAACACTCTATTTTTTTTTTCTTTTTCTCTTCTTTTTTCTATTTTTTTTCGATTTTTTTTCATACACTTTTACTCTACCATCCTCTATGATAACATCAAAATGATAGGGATTTATATGCACATCCCTACACTTGAGTTTTTATTACTTTAACACTAATATGATGTAACCACTCGTAAATTTTCATAACGACTTTTGTGGCTATTTTTTTTTCTTTCGTTTCGAACTTTAATCACGACAAGCCACGGGATATTTTTCACCTTAACCTCGATAATAAAAACTTCGTAAAATAAATATATAATAAAATTTTATATTTTATTTCTCACTGGGCCTCTTAACCCGACCCGATCCAATCCATTTTATTTTATTGGCCTCGTGTGTTCTACCCGATCTAACTCTTTTATTTTTCTTTGGGCCTAACCTTTTATTCTTCAACCAACACACCCTTACTAATATATTGTAACCCAGATGAGTACAAGCTAAAATTTAAACTTGTGTACCTAATGCTTCTGTGAACGTGAGAGACAACAAATATTACATAAGAAGTATTGGTTGTCAAAATGGTTGGCATTTTTTTTTCTTTGGTCCTATGGCAGTAACGAAACACAAAGCAACAATAAATCCAAATGTGAAACTTTGATCCTATATCAGTACCATGCGTATGAATACTCAAAGCACAAAACAAGCTAACCCATGTGATCAATGTACTCTTCCATGCATGACATCCTAAGCTAAAATACAAAACATTGGCATGTGATTTCCTTGTGAACATCACATTGCTTTCAGCTATTACCAAGCATGCTCAACAAAGACAACACAAAGTCAAACCATCTCTTGGCTGCCATGATACACACGCTCCAACTATCAAACAAACCTCAACTTCTTTTTTTCTTATCATCTCCCTCTATATAACAAACTTCTAAGACCTTTGTTGAACTCAACAACTCACACATCCAAATCATATCTCTCACACTCTCAACTAGACATGAATCGTCTACTGTGGGATCAAAGGGAATAACTGAACGTGAAGGTTTCTGTTCGTAGCATAGGTTAAGATCCTTTTATCTTTGTGTTCTCTTTTGCTCGACTCCCTTCACCACCTCACTGTAAGGGTCGAATATTATATCTTGTGCTCTCCTAATTTCTTGAAGTACTAGTATCTTACATTTGTTAATACATCTTAAATTGATAACATGTGTCTAAGTTTACAATCTATTTTTGTCACAAAGAAATTAAGTACAAGCATGATCATATAACTCACTGTGAATGTATATGCAAATGCAACACAGTAAAGAACTGGGTAAATAAAAATGATTTGTAAAAAGGAACAAGAAAGAGCCTTGGCTCCAGTGGTAGTCTCGCTCAGATTTAACCCAACAGACCCGGGTTCGAATCTGGGTGCCACCTTTTTTTTGTAATATTTAGTTTTCATTTGCAAGTTTCGCATTTTGGCACCCTTAGCCCCTCAACTTTGAATAACTGGTCATCTTCCCTTAAAACTTTTATAAGTTTAAAACTTATATTAATATTTACACTTCCAGCCCTCAAATTTGAGTCACTTAACGATTTATTCTCTTAAAACTTGTTATAAGCTTGTAACAAATATAAAACCTTACACTTCAGCCCCTCTAGTTAACATATTGACATTTTACACCAAAACTTTTTATAAGATTAATAACTTATGGTATATATTTTACCACTTTATGTCCAAATAAATATGTTTAACGATCTAGTGTTCATATACGAGAATTATTACATCGATATCTAATTAAACTTGTATATATATTTATAAGTATATAAATATATGAAAACACTATTCGATACCAACACAACTTAAAGTAAATAAACCAAACTCTCGGTAACATCGTCATATTTATAAATCAACACTAATATCACTCTATTGAATAGTATATTCAATGCTCTATCATTTTGGTCGTAAACCAAACATTTATTATTATTCTGAGTCATGCCATCTCGTTCTCAGGTTCCGGGTAGGAGCCACTGCTATATCACACTCGATATCTTTGTGCATTATTCACCGAACTGCTAAGGTGAGTTTATAGCCCCACTTTTACTCTTATTTACTTGCTTTATAAAACTTTGGGGTGAGAAACATGCAAAACTCTTTTCGGACCTGAAACTGAAAACACTATTACGTGAAACAACCTTGAATCCCAACTATGCTACCGTTAGTTCCCTTTGGGGAGGCGATTGTTATGAATAGATCTATTGGGATGACACCCCGCTTCGAGTTTGACCGGATAGGCAAACGCGGTATATATCATATCGTATTGATTGAGTGTACTGGAAATACACTTGCCGGGCTTTTATTTATCATGCTTCTAGATGCATGCACACCGTCGTAGTTTCGGTCGCATGAACTTGGTACTAGCGTAATAGCCTTTTTGCATATAGTGTCATTCACGGAGATGCTATATGTGCAACTGTGGTCCAACTTGATTTCGTAAACTTAAACCTATGAACTCACCAACCTTTGTGTTGACACTTTTAGCATGTTTTTCTCAGGTTTACTTATTGGCGTGGGCAATGGCAAAGGCATTCATTGAAGACTGGCATCCGAAGTGTTTCCAAACATTTTAATACAACTTTTAATGGGACAACATATATTTTTAAGGGCTTTACTTCCACACTTTGAAACAACGATGTAAAAACTATTTCTTAAATAAATCTATATTTTGAAAATGGAATAGAATTTCCATTCTTTATTACCTTGTGTTGTGTATATTGATTTAGTAGTACCCCATGACCCGAACGCTTCTGCTGTGAAATTTTGGGGGTGTTACATATGACCCGAATTGAAAAGATCAAAACACTTGGAGTACATTATTATGCAAATAAAGGGAATTTGAATTTAACGTTCCCTTCCCCTCATCTCATAAAATTTTACTTTTCCCATGAGTTCCAATCATCCTAAAACTGTGTACAAAGGATATGACTCGACTTAGCAACTTATGCAAGCAACTAGATAATTGAACTAAGGGTTTAGGGTGATAACAATAATGCACTAAAAGTGAGTGCATACAAGGTAGGTTAAGGCGATTTGGGTGTACATTTGGGGGTGGGGTGTAAACAATGCTCTTCATTGATATTCCAGAAAACCGAAACATCACGAGAACCACGAAAAGGATAGGCTCTGAGGGGTTAACTAGGGGTATCGTGTACTAAAGATGAGTACAACGCAAAGGTGTGGGGGAATTACTCAACCGATGTGGAAGAAGTAATTATATTACGGGTATCAAACTAGGGTTATCCTAATGCCTCTTATCATTTAGTTATTCCTAAGTACACAAGTGTAGTCTTACTAGCGATCTCGGGATGCATCACAAAACAAGTTCTAGAATCTATTATACTACCGGTTCACACTCTAAGCATTAAAGATGAATGTTTTAATTCCTACTAATCTAAGGGCGATCCTCACATTTTGGGTGGAATTCAAGTGGTAAAGGGTTTTTGTGCTACTCATATAATTTCCAATCCATGAGACGCTTTATTAAGACTAATGGCTCACTCCTATATGTCATGAAAATTTTTAAATTTGGTGCCAAAATTACCCTAACCGACATTTTCTCATGGTTTATTACACAAATGCAATTTGGACAAAGCAAATAATCAAGGAGAAGCATAGTTTCAAAGTTCCCGTTTTATTTTCCCTCCCTACACTTAAACTGAACATTGTCCCCAATGTTCCCCGAAAGTATCAAAGTTATGATAACAGAAGGTAATAAAAGATGAAAGAAACTAATACTCCCCTGATTAGCTTGGTAGGATCCGTGTAAAGTGGTGGTTACATCTTTCTTCAAGAAGAAAGTTTGCGTGAAAAGCTCCTTCTCATCTTATGTATCTTCTTCTTGGTAAATTAAACCTACACACTTGAGGAAAACAAACGAAACCTTCGCGTAAAATCGGCGCTAATAATATATATAGGACTCTACTAAACTAGGATATAATGCTTGTGGAATGGATGTTTACAGAATTTCGAAAATTAAGACCGAAAATTCCAAAATTTATAAGTAGCTCGTAAAATGAGAAAAAGTAATTAGTTGTTTCGCTCCTTCCCGACGCTGTCAGTTGCGATCCTGACCGTCAGTTATCCGGACAAAAACTGGTCTGCGATTTTCTGGAAAAAATTATGGAAAATTTACATCTTTAGAACCTGGAAAAATTTCATGCAAAACATCCATTATGACTCGATACAAGCATTTGACTCGAACAAACACACATTTATCTCTTTTAATTAATTGAAATTCTCTTGTTTACGTTTCTTTTGAAAACGTGTGCAATCCTCCCTACACTTATCCCTTATGTAAAATACCTTTATATGCAATTAAGACGAGGTTAAAGACAAAATAAAGCATTTTTACAAATTTAAACATGAGAATAAACAATCAATAAAAAGATATATGACACACAAACAAGCAAACAATTAATCATGGGTTGCCTCCCACGAAGCGCTTTTATTTATTTATGAGTCTTGTAGATAGACTCGAAGTCGTGCCCCTACGTTGTCTCGTGCACGCTTACGTTCCCATATCTAAGCCATTCCCAGGTTCTCTCATCCTTCTTGTACTCTTCTCCTAACTCTAGACACTTCTTATAGTATCTATTGGTGATGACGTACCCTCCGATCAGGTCGAAGGACCCCCCTTCGGCCTCACTCGAATTTGCAGTACGAAGACCCAAGTCTTTCTTCATAAGTCATTGGTGGCGTAAAACCATTCATCATTGACATGGTTACCAGTTGTGAATCCGCCAGCCGAAGGCCTATGCCCTTCGGTGTCTTCTCTTGAAGATGCCAAGATAAAGAAGAACCTTGAATTGGTCTTCCCCCACGTTCCCACTATTACCTTAGCTTCCCCGCCAAGTCCGAGATAGTGGGGATGAAACCCTAGCGGTTACCACAAATCAGGGGACGCCCCCATGATCTCCTAAACGTGTGCTAACACTCTCCAAGCTATTTTCATCAACTATAAATAGGTTGGACGAGTCATTTCAATGGTATGTTCATTCAACACAGTATTTCACATACTCCCTATTATTTACAACACATATCATATACTTACTCTCACGCCGGAGGTGGTTCGCAGGGCCCAACCCCTGTGCAATCACTTAACGAAGTGTCTACTATTTCTTATTGCAGATTGGCTACAATTTTGGCGCAAGCATATCACCCCTCAAACCCTTCGATCACCATCGAAGGCCCAGGTCGTCATGAATTATTGTACAATCATTGGCGCCATCCGTGGGACCCGCTACTATTGGTCTCGTTATTCCAAACTTACACCCAATCAATCACTCTCACTAGTTTCGGCATGAACCAAGGAAGAGAGGATACACCCTCCTGCTCGACCTTGACACCAATCCTACCAATGATCCTAACAACCTTCCTAATATAACCGCATCCACCTTTACCACACGATCTTACCCTGAAATAACTCCCAACAACCATGCTTCAACCTCGCTAACCCCGAACAGTAATCGGTCCAAAGGCATTTGTCGAAGCTAACATCGAAGCATTAGAATCTTTACTAAGGGCTCGAAGGAGGCAAGCTCGAAATGTGGAGATGCGCAGGGAGTTAGAATACTCAAGCGATGATTATGACAAAGAGTTGGAAATGGAGGCTAGGCCCTTAGCTCCTGGGGCTACACGCTTAGTGCTAAGGATAGGGTCTCCGAGTGGTCGAAGGCCGAGTGGAAGGTCGGTTTGTTTTGAAGATGTTCCGGAGAGGGCTCCGACAAGAAGGGAAGGAATGATAGAAGGCTCCAATGGAAGGAGTCACCGAAGGGATACTACGGAGGTTAATTTGCCACCACTTTTGGCGGCTCATCTGGGAAGAACTGAGGCAGGGGTTCCGTTGCAGCCTTCTCACGCATCCGGCGTAGAAGGAAATCCATATCAAATGAATGGAGGAGGAAATATTCCTCCTCATGGTATGTACCCTCCTTTTCAGGCTCAATCTTACCCTCAAGCGGGTCTATCCCCACCTAATGGGCGTGCTAGCAACCCCAGCTTTACTCAACCATACGGAAGCATGCCCTACGGACAACCTATGGTATATCCTTCGTACCCTGTCGGAAGTCACCCACCTTATACACCTACTTCTTACCCTCAATATGTTAACCAAAACCCTGTTGGAATACCTCCAAATCAAACCCGTACAATGCTGCCCCTACCTACATGCCACCTTATAACTGCCTTTATTCGGAGCCCATGGGCTCCACAACACCCTTCGTAGAAGATAAAGACTACCCTTTGCCTAATGGGTTGAAGATGCCCGCATATTATTACTTATGATGGGAAGGGGACCCGGATAACTTCTTACACTTGTTCGAAGGGCTATCGAATGCGAAGTGGGTTATGCCCATTGCTTGCCACATGTTTACATATACCCTATGAGACTCTCAGACGATATGGTGGAACGCAAAAACTAGGTAGCATTGTGAATTTGGATGATCTCAAGGCCAAATTCGATCACATTTCACCAACGTAAAAGTTTACAAGAATGCACCTAACAAGATACAACATCAAGCGTAGGATAACGAGATCACCGTGGCTTTCATTACGGATACACCTATGACACCTTATAGATAATGGGCTTGCACGAAGACCAACGCATCTCAGGTTTCATGCATGGCCTTCGAAATAGAAGTTTGGTTGAATTCCTCTCCACTGACCTTCCTGCAACTTATAAGGGTTTGGTGGGGAAGGCGTACACCTGGATCGAAGCCAAAGAAGTGTCTACCAACGGGGTACTGGCCGAAAATAAAGAAAGTCACAAACAAAGCCCGTAAGCATCCTTCGTGGGAAGGGTCAAAGAACACACAAAGGAAGGGACAGTTTACACCATACCATAAAACATCAACCATGGTCTCTTGGCTAATCGTCCAAATCTCCGAGGGAGATACTAGCTACTTTAAAAGGTGTGAAGACCTTTGATCCTCCTCCTCGCTTGGAAAAATAGAGGAAGGCCCGAGAGATACTTCCAAATCGCTACTTCCATGACGCATTACGGACACGACACCAAAAATTGTAGAGAGCTCAAGAAACAGATAGAAGAGGCCGTGAAGTCCGGCCAATTGGGACATTTGGTGAAGGGTATAAAGAAAGGTAAAGAAAAGGTCTCCGACACACAGTTGGGGAAATACACCACACCTGTCGAAGCACCCATCCTCATGGTGTACAAGGATGACTCTGGTTTAAAGAGGAAAGAAGCAGAGGATGCATTATGCAGAGTAGGAGATGTCACTTTTCCTTCAATCACAGGGAAAGTTCTTTCAAATGACCCCGTGGTCATCAAAGTCTTGATCTCCAATAGAGAAGTAAACAGGGCCTAAAGCTCAAGCCTTCGATAAGGTCAAAGAGAGTAGATTCGAAGGTACCCTTAGTAGGGTTCTCAGGGGAACACTCATGGCCCTTGGGAGAAGTCCCTCTAGAGGTTACGATTGAGAAGGAAGGCTAAAAAGAACGAAACTCGGTTTTCACGATCAGAAGGTCCGAATCTCCCTATAACCTATTGATAGGGAGAACGGCAATGCGTAAGATGGGCATCGTTGTCTCTATTATACATGCCGCGGTCAAATTCCAAACACCTTTCGGTATTGGAACGGTTTCTCCAAATACAACACGAAGAAGCCTACGGAGTAGGCAAAAGGGTCAAACACGCTTCTGAAGAGACTCCAAAAGATGTTCTCAAATGCGTGACCGATGTTGAAGAACGCATCATAGTAAACGATCTTTATCCCGATCGACGTTGGTAATCGGAAACGCTCCCAACCTCCTTTAAAGCGTAATTGAAAAGGTACTACGGGCCAATGCGGATGTCTTCGCATGGACCTACTCGACATGACTGGGGTCCCTTAACTCTCACCATAGACAAAAGCCCTTCGACATCGAACAGAGCTCAATGAGTTCAAACATATTGAACCCATCAAGCAAAAGCGCTGAAGCCCCTGGCTCCGAAAGAAGTGCCGCATGCAAAGAAGTGGACGAGCTTGTAGCAGCAGCATACTCGGGGAGGTGAAGTATCAAACTTGGGTGGCCAACCGGTGATGGTCAAGCATGATGGAGGGTGGCGAATGCGCTGGACTTCACAGATATTAACAAAGCTCGTCCGGAAGGGCCGCTATCCCCGCCAAATTGATTGGAAAGTAGAATCCTTGTCGGGTTTCGATCAAGTGTTTTCTCGACGCTTATAAGGGTTACCATCGGATACAAATGGCAGAAGAGGACGAAGAAAAGACAGCCTTTTTCACAGGAAAAGGCGTTTATTGTTACAAAAAGATGCCTTTTGGTTTGAAAAATGCAGGTGCCACCTACCAACGTTTAGTGGACAAAGCCTTCCACAAGCAGACAGGTAGGAATCTAGAAGCGTACGCAGATGATATGGTCATAAAGAGTAGAACGGAGGAGGACATGCTCTTCGACATCAAAGAAACCTTCGACCAGCTTCGCGCCATCAACATGAAGTTAAACCCCAAGAAATGTTCCTTCGGTGTGGAAGAAGGACAATTTTTGGGGCATCTGATCACCAAGAAAGGTATTAAGGCCAATCCTTCGAAGGTTAAGGCCATCACGGATTTGCAGCCTCCTAAGTCCCTAAAGGAAGTGCAAAGTCCGAACGGAAAGTTAGCGACCCTCAGCAGGTTCTTATCGAAGGGTGCAGATAGATCTTTGCCGTTGTTCAAGACACTCAAAGGATGCACGGATAAAAAGACGTTCCGATGGAGTATAGATCACGGCTGCCTTCCAAAAACTCAAGGATTTCATGGCTATTCTACCTACACTTACTGCCCCAATCAAAGGCGAAGTATTGTTTATGTATATCGCAGCCTCCTTGAAAGCATCGCGTGTTATTGGCGAAAGGGAGAAGAAGCAAATCCTATCTACTTCGTTAGCGTGGTTCTACACGGGTGAGCTAAATTATCCGGCATTGGAGAAGCTAATTTTGGCCTTGGTCCATGCTGGGCGAGACGCCGGCTGCAAGGTACTTCCAAGCTCACCCCATAACCGTGACTTACCGACAAACCCATTAAGCGATACTTTCAAAGCCGAGAAATCGGGAAGGATAGCTAAGTGGGCCATCGAGCTAGGAGAACACGAAATTGAATACAAGGGTAGAAACTCGGTCAAAGGGCAAATATTGGCGCTTCTTAGCGAAACACCCTCCAACCAAAGCATGACACAAAGGTTGCGAAAAGAAGCCCGATAAAGGCGGTCGAAGGTGGAAACTTTATATCGACGAGCCTCCAGCTCACGGTTCGGGCGCAGTCTCATGCTTGTTGACCACAAAGGGAAGGAGTACACTTATGCACTCCGCTTTGAATTCGATGCTACAAATAATGAAGCTGAGTACGAAGCCTTGCTAGCAGGCCTCCGACGCCAAGGACATGGAGGTAGAAGACTGGCTATTTTCGTTGACTCATGGCGGTGGCCAACCGAGATAAAAGGCTCCTACGAGGTGAGACAACCTGTGATCAAGCAATACCTGGATAAGGCCAAGGAAATGATCGAAGGGTTTACATCCTACAACATAGAGCATGTTCGGAGAAATCAAAACAAGAAGGCGGGCGACTTAGCAACCGGCATCAATGGCATTTGCTCATTTAACTAAAGAAGATCCGGTCAAGTGTTGGTAGATAGGTCCATCGTCCGAAAGGAGGTGTCCGACGAATACGTGAGAAAGATTCAAATTGGATGACTCGACAGAGAATATCTAATAAGTGGTATCACGCCGGAAGATCGAATTAGCTTGAAAGGTCCGCATCAAAGCACCACAAGATGTAATCATGGGGAACTATCTATAATGAAGGTCCTTTCGTCCCCATGGCTTCGCTGTGTAGGACCTAGGCAAGCCGCCAACATCATTCAAGAAGTGCATGAAGGATCCCGGGCTTCACACAGACCCCGCTCCTGCTGCTTCTAAAATCATGAGGATCGATATTACCGGCCTTCGATGCACGTGGGACGCCTTCGAAATCATTCAAGTGTGAAGCCCGCCAAGTTCACTCAAGGGTTCCAAGGCTACCAAAACAAGATATAACTTATGTGACGCCCGCGATGGCCCTTCACCAATGGGGATAGACATCGTGAGGTCCTCTTCGCCAATTGCTCCAGGGAGGAGTAAAGTTCTTGGTAGTAGCCATCGACTACTTCACTAAATGGGTGGAAGTGAAGCCTTTGGCATCCATCACAGGAAGGCACATGGAAAAGTTTGTGTGGGATCATATTATCTCTGGGTTCGGGGTACCTCACATCATCATTTCAGATAATGGGAAGCAAATTACTGGGCGGGGTATTCCTGTTTTGCAGAGGCCCGAATATCAAACAATCCTTCACTCCGCCTACCATCCTCAAGGTAAGCGGACAAGTGGAAGTTACTAATGGGACATCATACAAGAAATAGAACGAAGGCTGGGATACAGTCACCACGGTTGGGTAGATGAACTACCTCAAGTAGTTTGGGCTCACAGAACGCATACAAAGTCCAGTCACGGAGAGACACCTTTTAGCTTGACATATGGCACGGAAGCTATCATACCTTTGGAAGTAAGTGTCAAAATTGAAAGGGTCATGAACTTCGAAGCAGCAGATAACAAAGAAAGACTCTGTAGTAACCTAGACCTACTCGAATAACGAAGGGAAATAGCCTCAATCAGAGAGGCTATCCATAAGCAAAAGATTGAAAGGTACTACAACAGTCGGGTTTGGCCTTCGACCTTCAAACCAGGGGAATACGTCCTCCGACTCAATAGCGCAAGTAAAGTTGAGTACCAGGGTAAACTAGGACCTACATGGGAAGGGCCCTACGTTATTAAGGAAGCATATGGAAATAGAGCCTACAAGCTGGAAACCTCGGATGGAGACGCTATTGATAGAAGTTGGAATGGCACTACCCTTCGTAAGTTCTACGTATGAAACTTACAATGTCCGAGGACATTTTTTATTTTTGCTTTCAATCAATATATTTGCATTCTTCTCACTTGGGGAAAGAAGCATTAATGGTAGGCGTCTAGTATTCATTTCTTAAAATGATGTAATCCTCCCTACCCACTTAATGATATAACGCATTTCCCTCAAATCTCTTGTTTCGTTCAATACAACAAAGATTTGCCCACCAAGTCACTTTATAATTTTCAATGTCGAAGGGATGTACAAAGACTAACAACATGTCTTGCTCATATGCATAACATCCATCTCAACTTCACATTAACTTTCCTATATGGCCTTAAGGTATTTTAAGCCTTTCGCTACCCAAAGGATTAAGATGGAGTGGGTCGCGACCCTCTGTCAGCAGTCAAATTAGATTGCTAATATTCTTGGTGAAGTAACTACACACAATGAGGCTATGTATCTACCATACGCCTTAGGTTGTAAATTTTTTTTTACGCAAGTAAAATAAAAAGAGAAGAATCACACATGGCAAAATACAAGCCCTAGTGGCTTTAATGTAGATTAATGACTAGTTTAACTAGTCTAAATAGGCCGTAGCCTTAACGATCCAACCAAACAAAACATTGTCTTAGGTCGTAGCCTATATCACACATACCAAATGTTAATTGTTTCATCAGGCACGAAGCCGGAAAGGAACACACATAATTTTTAAACAGGTACATACCACCCTTGGGATCAAATTACAACCACATGGTTGCCTTCATCAAACTTTGGAATGAGTGGGATCAATGAACTTGGGGAGGGGAGCCTGGGTGACGGAGTCTTCTTAGAGGGAGACCTAAGGCGGACTTTCTTGGCTTCTTGGCTAGCGGTCCTCAATAGAGGCCGGGGTCCTTCATCACATCTATAAGGAAAGAGAACTCTAAAGCAGCTTAAGTGATTACCCTGCATCATCACACGCTCATGCTGCCTCAGAAGTAAGTGAACTTCCTCTAGCTTCACCTGCCTCCTTCGCCGCAGCCTATCTCCTCTAAAGTGGTACACTTGCCATGGAATATGGCCGCATTCACCAGGTTCCCAGTTGAAATTCCCACATCATTACCATGGTAAAGTTCCATAGCAACATAGGGGATCACCTTGGTTACCAAGTCCACCCTATCCTTCTTTAGCATCTTCAGACGAAGGTTTAACCCATCTACCTTTTCTCTGAGCTTGATCTCTTGGTCTAGAAACTTTGCCCTCTCTTGTTCGAGGCCTCCACACTGGATGAGAGAACAGATATCCATTTTTTATAGCCTACGCACCATTGAGCCTTTGGCTAGCCTTCTCGTGATTCAGCCTCGCCATGCCACTGACCTTTCAGCTTTTCATTCTCAGCCCGAGATCTTGCACCTAAGGGTTCTTGTCGAAATCCTCCAAGGCATCCTCACACTTCTTCCGTGTCTTCATACTTCGATCCCTAGCCTTCTCCCTTCTCAACATAACATCTATTTCTTTCTCGAGCTTTGGTGACAAAGACGGAAAGCGCCCTTGTCATAGCATTGAGTTGGTTGTCTAGCATGCACCGCTTCCGGACATAACTTTTGTCATGAAGGTCGCAGAGTTTTCTATGGACATGTTATCCATCACCCCTTCCACTCAGCGGGATTACATGGCTCACTTAGTCAGGTGACAAAGGGATAAAAAGTTCTTTCAGATCGAAGTCCTCGTAACATATATAAATTTGTTAATATATTATTACCGGTACTTAATTTTTGTTCACGTGCAAGAAACATTACCATGGATATCATCGCCATTGGGCCCTTCGATGGCGGAAAGTCCACGCCTTACCCCGCACTCTTACCGTAGTTCGGAGAGAGGAGAGTGTAGGATGAGCCTCTCTTGACTTCACGACTTTAAAGATCGCACCTTTCAGCTTCCGGACCCTCTCACATATGCCGAGGGTCCTACAATGGCCAACCGCCTTCGAGACCGGTTCATCGTGAGTCGCCAACTTTCTCCACAAGTTGGTCTTCCACATCTATGAGTTCCTTTGACGGAGGAGCAAAGGATACAAGCTCAATGGGTCGGGCTTCCCACATCATTGTTATTTATGGACACCGACGGGAGCCCACACCATAGCTCGTCTCTCGGGGATTCTTTGAATGAAGCTCACCTCCTTTACACCACCGCCTACCACAAAGTTTCAATGACATTTCTCACATAAGGAGCAAATAAGATAAATATCAGAAAGATAAGTTTTTATTTCTTATTTTAATAAAAAAAAAAGTACATACTTTCTCCATCACAAATAATCTCAGGTACCAAAGGAGACCCCTCCCATCTTTCAAAGAATGCCAAATTTATGAAAAGAATTGCTCGTGGAATGTTTGGTAATCACGGATGACGAGCCAAACGCCGATACAAAGGGTTCCTTCTCACAAGATAGGGCGTGGATCGCTGAACCTTTTTCGCCATATTGAAATTCTAGGTTTAACAATGCGAGTATGCCGAGGATAATGGTGTTTTGGATATAAAAGAATTTGCCTTTCCAGTCCTCGATGTTCGTAAAAGGCCTATCTATGAGAATGGGCACATCCCTTTCACCCCTCTTAGCCAAGGTCAACCAATCTCCTCCCGTATAGATTCTAAAACCCCTAAGCATCAATGATGGTTCAACCCATAAGCTTTGCACATTACAATGTATATCGTAAGCTTGGCTAGGCCAAAAGGGTTGAACCTAGAAATGTGTACCTCATAGTACCGGAGGAATTCTAAAATCAAAGGGTGCAAGAGTATCCTAAGGTTGGAGGTGGTGAATGCATGGGTATACTGTGCCTACATAGTTTCGGGGCATCAAATATCCTTTGATTTCTACTAGGTAACATGATTTTATGTTCTTTTGGAATTAGGTAATCGGTGAGGAACGCTTTGAGCTCCTCCCTTGTCAAGGTGCAACATTGTTGTTTGATTACAAATTTTTATGGTAGACATTGATCATTCTAAAATCCACAATAACGATTTGAAAAATCAGATACTGAAGGAACACTTTACGCTGTTTGATCGAAGCTTGATCTAAGAGGTTTTAGTGAAAAATTCAAGCGAGATAAAATTATGCTAGGGTTTTACTGTTTTACATTTTATATACCCCTACATACGCAACTACTTACATCGTGCATACATGACTTATCCCCTTACCACCGGATTTCAAAACTCTTTTAAATTTTGAAAGGACATTTTCTTTACCGAGGAAGTGGTAGTTAGGATAATTGTTTGCATTAATTACGGCAATAGGTGCAAGACTTTTCATCTTCATTCGCTTTTTGTGACGTAAGGGAGTTTAGTTTCTATTTCTCCCGTAAGAAATATTTCTTGTTCGCATATATCACTTTCTCGGGGGCTTGATGATCGCATCCTCCGATCGGTCGGGACCCCTTCTACTTTAGTCGATTTGCATTACGAAGACCCAATTCTTTCATCATAAGTCATCTGGCGTAAAACCATTCATCATTGACATGGTTACCGGGTTGGAATCCACCGGCCAAGGCCTATGCCCTTGTGTCTCAAGATGCCAAGATAAAGAAGAGCCTTGACTTGGTCTTCCACACATTCCCACTATTTCCTTAGCTTCCCCGCCAAGTCCGAGATAGTGGGGATGAAGCCTAGCTGCTACTACAAATCGTGGATGCCCTCATGATCTCCTAAACGCGCTAACACTCTCCAAGCTATTTTCATCACCTATAAATAGGTTGACGAAAGTCATTTCCAATGGTATGTTCATTTAACACAAAGATTTCCATACTCCCTATTATTTACAAACACATATCATATACTACTTCCTCACGGAGGTGGTTCGCAGGCACAACCCCTCACTAATCACTTAACGGCGTCTACTATTTCTTATTGCATATTGGCTACAAGTTCATGCGAAGTATATC
>OU343218.1:128207780-128282036 GCA_910596185.1 Chrysanthemum makinoi
GACTTTGTCTCTTGTGTTGGCAGGTGACAAGTCGACCAAGTCTACTTCTACCGGTGTGATTCAAATGACAAGTGATACCTTCCCAAGACCTCTTCACGCACACTTTTAGTCTAACTTCAAGCCTATTAGAGTTCTTTTGCTAAGGAATCATCTTCAAAGGCAGGTTCCTCACGAAGACTTGTCTTTTCATTCTTTACATAATAATTACATTAAAAACAATTCTTTTCATGGTTTTGGTTTGAATATACGCTTGTAATAGAACATCTTTTGGTTTGAATAAATCTTAAGCAGAGAAGACATGTTTTGTGTGTGTGGGAAATTTGTGTTTTGGTGGCTAAGTTGTGTGTTGTGTGTGGAAAAACATTAAGTTGTGATTTTCATGAACAAAGAATGGGTGTAAGTCTTCAGGAAATCTAAACAATGTGGACTAATGTTAATGCTATACCACCTTATGTTCCACAAGCAACATATGCATCTCCTCCTTACTAGGAGAAGCTCGATTGCTAGACCATATGTGCAACCAACAAGTTCATATTTTAATAATAATTATTGGCTTTGAATATGTTGACTCTATGAATCTTTGGGAAAGGAAATTGGGATCACTATTTGTCAAGTCCTGTGAGTTGTTCTTGGAATCAAAAGGGACCTAAATTTCAATGGAAACCCAAGAACAATAGTGGATCTTATACATTTGCATGGCCTAAATCTAATGATCCACAAGGCAGGTTCAAGTCAGCAATGACTTGAGCCTCCATAGTGTACTAATATTTTGTATATATTTTTGTTGTTGTTGTAGGATCATCCTCTTAAGCACAAGGAAGTTGGCATTGTTGATAGTGGTTGCTCGAGAAGCATGTCAGGAAATAGAGATATGATGCATAACTTTGTACCCATTGAAGGAGGAGGCAATGTGACCTTTGGTGGAAGTGATGGTAGAATCACTAGGAAATGGACTATCAAAACACCTCAACTGGATTTTGAGAATGTACTATGTAAAGGCTGCAACACTTCAATTTGTTCTCGGTTCACAAATCTGTGATACCAAGAACAAAGTATTCTTCTCTGAGGATGAATGTCTTGTGCTATCTAAAGACTTCAAACTACCAGAAGATACATCAATTCTGCTGAGAGTTCCTCGTACTCACAATCTTTACACATTCAACTTAAATGATGTACAACCAGAAGGTGACCTAACTTGTTTGGTGGCAAAAGCATCCCTAATTGAGTCTACAAAATGGCATAGAAGGATGGCTCATGTGAACTTCAAGACCATTAACAAGCTATCTAAACTGGGTCTTGTTGAAGGACTTCCTTCTAAAGTTTTCACCAATGAACATAACTGTGTTGCCTGCAACAAAGGAAAGCAACACAAAGCCTCTTACAAAGCACTACTGTGAGTCTTATTTGAGAACCTCTTGATTTGCTTCACATGGAACTCTTTGGTCTAACTCAAGTCAGAAGCATAGATCACAAGTATTTTTGTCAGGTTATTCATGATGACTATAGCGAGGTTTGTTGGGTATTCTTCTTGAGGACTAAAGATGAAACCTCTCCGGTTTTAAAGAGTACATTACTTGTTGAAAACCAGCTGAACAAAAGGTTAAAGGTATAGGTGTGATAATGTGACGAGTTCAAGAATGCGTGTCGATAGAACTCTGTAGTATAAAGGATCAAAGGGACTATAGCACTCCAAGAACCCCTCAACAAAACGGGGTGGATGAAAGAAAGAATAGGACCTAATAGAGGCGGCAAGATCTATGCTTGAGACTCTAAATTACCCACTATGTTTTGGAAGTAGTTGGCACAACTTGTTATGTTACGAGCAGGTATCCATTACTAGACCTCATTTCAAGACACCTTATGAACTTCTCTATGGGAAAGTTCCTGATATTCACTACCTCAAACCTTTTGGCTTTTAAGTGACTATTTTGAATACTAGTGATCCACTGGGCAAGTTTGATGAGAAGGCTGATGAGGGATATATTGTGGGTTATTTGGCTCATAGTAAGGCATATAAGGTATACAATTTGAATGCTAAGAAGATTGAGGAGACTTAGAACCTGAGATTTCTTGAAGACAAGCCTAATGTTCAAGGACAAGGTCATGTTTGGTCATTTGACCTTGATTATATATCTGGGTTATTCTAGACATGTGGCTAACAAAATCAGAGGTACACAATAGTTTCCCGGCAGTTGCTACTACCATGAATCTTGATTCGATAGTGAGTTTGAGGATGATGAACATCCTATTATTGTACCTTCTTTCTCTCCTAACAATTTTGCAGGTGACACTTCCAAAGTTACTCTGATGAGTGAAGATGAGTCCAACTATGCAGAGGACCTTGCTAGGTTCAAAAAAGTATGCAGCTAATCTAGAAGCTTAGAGGATGCTGGAGGAGGTTACAAAGGGTCGATTAAAACCATAATTCTAGCGTGATTTTGTTTCTCCTATCATCACCAAATACTGGATATCTTTGTTTCTACTCCCATTTCTACTAGAGTGTCCACAGAGTTTGGGGAACCTTATACACGCTTTCCAACTCCTTGGATCTTGGAAATCATCAACAAAGCGGCATCTTCACCTCACCTTCTATGACGATTTTGAACCTCTGTGACTAATCTTGATACTTCCATTGATGTCAACACCACTGCTACTAAAAGGATCAACATTGCTCATCCACAGTCCAATATTATTGGTGATCCTCATGCACATGTTAGAACTAGGGGCACTGTGACAAGTTCTAAATATGGTCAAGGCTTTCTCTTATGTCTTAAATCAACAAAAGACAAACCACAGAGACTATGACCATTGTCTGTTTGCTTGTTTTCTCTCTCAAGTGGAACCAACCAGTGTTACTCAAGCTCTTGAAGATTCAAGTTGGCTTGAAGCAATGCAAGAAGAGATGCAACAATTCAAAAATCAGCAAGTTTGGATATTGGTACCACTACCTGAAGGGAAGTATGCTATTGGGATAAAATGGATATTGAAGAATAAGAGAGATGCAAGGGGTGTTGTTATTAAAAACAAAGCAAGATTAGTAGCTCAGGGGTATAGACAAGAGGAGGGGATTGATTATGATGAAGTGTTTGCACCTGTTGCTAGAGTAAAGGCTATACGGATATTCTTGGCTTATGCATCTTACATGGGTTTCATGGTATATCAAATGGATGTTAAAGGTGCATTTCTATATGGTGAAATAGAAGAGGAGGTTTATGTCACTCAACCTAAAGGATTTGAAGACCCAGATCATCCAAATCATGTTTACAAGGTTGTTAAAGCTCTTTATGGACTACATCAGGCACCAAGAGCATGGTATGCTAGGCTTTCCTCATTTCTGCTGAAGCATGGCTATAGAAGAGGTGCCATTGATAAAACACTTTTCCTGAAGAAGAATTCCACAGACATTATTCTTGTGCAAGTTTATGTGGATGATATCATATTTGGGTCCACTAAAGAATCTTGGTGCAGGGAGTTTGAGGAGCTGATGAAGGGAGAGTTTCAGATGAGTGCTATGGGGAGCTTACTACTTTCTTTTGGGTCTCAAGTTGTGAAACTTGATGGTATCTTTATCGGGACAAATATGTGAGGGACATCTTGAAGAAATTTGGTATGGAGTGTCGGGTGCCACAACACCTTATAAAGCTCCAAAGTCAAAGACCAACAATGAACTAGATCTACACATGAAGATGTTCATTTATCTGAATCTATGATTGGTTCATTGATGTATCTAGCGACTTCTAGGCGACATCACTTTTCTTTGTGAGTGCTTTCTAGACATCAAGTCACTCCTTGCTTTCCATCTGAATCACGATGAAAAAATCTTTAAGTATTTGAAAGGCCAACCTCATTTAGGCCTTTGGTACCCAAAGAGTCTCCTTTTTTGGTGGAAGCATATAGTGATAGTGATTATGTGGTGCAAATCGGATAGGAGATCCACAAGCTGGAGGTTTCAATTCCTTGGAAAGAGATTGATTTCTTGGCAGAGCAAGAAACAAACTATTGTGGCTACCTCATCTCTGAAGCGAGAGTATGTTCTTTGCGCAAATTGCGTGACGGTTCTTTGGATACAAAATCAATTGTTGGATTATGGGTATAACTTCATGAACACAACAATTTTATTGATAATCAAAGTACCATATGCATTGTTAAAATCCGGTTTTTCGCGATAGAACTAAGCATATAGAAATCAGGCACCACTTTATAAGAGATGCATATGAAAAACATTTGATAAAAGTGGTTAAAATTCACATGATGATAATGTGGCGGTCATTAACTAAGGCTTTTGATGGACCAAGGTTTCAACATCTTGTGGTCCATATTGGTATGCTTAACCCTTAACTACAAAGTTTAAGGGGAGGCATAGGCCTCAGGGGAAGCATATGCCTCAGGGGAGGATTTATGTTGTAAACTTTGTATATTAGCTTATATTTTTGCTTACACTAACCCACTAATGTTCTTTTAGTTTGTTTTGGTTTGGTTTGTGTGTTTCTCTTTGTCTGTTTTGCAGATTGCATATTTCAGCAAGTTCAACAAGTTAGGTTCATTGGAGAATGGTCAAGTAAGCTAGAAGCATGCTTTCTTAGAGCAAAGTACTGAAGTAAACAAATTGTTTCCACTGAAGAAAAAGTACTGAAGAGATGTGTTGAAGATTAATTGCTCATTCATTCAAGAAACAGTTTACAGCTTACAACTTACAATGCTTACAATTAACTTCAAAAGGAAAATACAAGATTCATAACTATACATGATCACTGAACCTATACTATACTAGTTCCATCTCTACTAGCTCATATCATCTAGTCCAATTGCTGGATATGCATGACGTCTGACGAGAGCTAAGGATCAAAATGGGAAGGATGGATTGATGAAAGAAGATGATGAAGATGAATCTGGCCAGATAGATGTGTGATATGACTTTGTCCTTTGTGCTTCATCTGCTAGTTTCACCAAAAAGCAATCAATCCATCTTCCTTTTGCCCTTCCCCTTTACGATATGAGATGAAGCACCAAACCATGGCGAGGAGAAGCGAACACCACATTTAGGTTGAGGTGGTGGAGGTTGAGGTTGTGAAGTTATCTCCTTAGTGGAGTCATCAGAGTCATCAGAAGACTTACTTGGATCCACTACACTATCATCTTCAGAAGAAGGGAGAAAGGGGTATTTTCTTGGTAGTGATGGTTGTGGAGGAATATAGAGTCACCAAAGGTTAGTATCATCACTTGATGATGATGATAATGGAGAAGAGGTTGGATCAATAACCTCTGGTTTGGTATTCATGGTTGATTGTGGTTTGTGATGAAATTAGGGTTTTATGATGGAAATTGGGGATAAATGATATATGTGAAGTGTGCATTGGGATTGTTATATAGACGGATTCGAGGTTTAATGTAATTTAATGTGAGTTGGGTGGCACGATGCTTGCTCAGGATATTTCTTGAGGATATCTTTTACCTTGGGTTGTTTTATGGCAGGCGAATTACTTATTGGTCAGCCGTGTTTTCTTTGAAGTGTTACTTTATTGGTTAGAGTTGAAATACACGTAAGATATAGTCAACAAAAGTTCCGATATTTTTGACTATAAATTGGGCAACTTATACCAATCCATTATTCGCATATCTTTACTTCAAATTAAACGATTCCCTCTTCACTTACATTCACAACACTTTCATTTGCAAGAATCCTAACCCTAACTCACGATTTATCACATGGCACTTCTATTAAAGAAAGATCATAATAAAGTTGCTTTTCTGGGAAAAGCAAAGGGTGATGATTTGTATGTGCCTATGGTAGAGTTCTTGAAGCGATCAAAGATTCATTATGCTTTAACGCATTCTCCAGAAGTTGTTTATGAATCATTGGTTACACAATTTTGAACAGCTCTTTGCAAGAGGGTGATCAGAGATCATGGTTATTGTTGACGGAACATAGTATGTTGTGACAGAGGATTTAATAAGGAGAAAGCTCCGTTTAGATGATGAGAATGGGGTTTATCATTCTAATTCGGAGGAGATACTTACTGGGCTGAGAGCTATTGGATATCAAGGTACAAGGACCAACATATGGTACAAGAGTCAGCTTTGCCCGATGTGGAGGTTTATGGTTCACACATTGCTTCAGTGCATAAGCAATAAATCAGGAGGATGGGACCAATTTTATACTTAATTGGGATGTGGTATTGTATGTCTTTCTCAGGGTTTAACTTATAACTTTTCTAGGTTTATTTTTGATAATCTGGTTGAAAATATACATAGGAAAAAGCATAAGTTTTTGATGTACCCTAGGTTCCTTCAGATGATATTAGACATTACAACACAAGCCCAAGCATTTTGTTCCATAGGAGCTTTAACTTCTAAACTATTTGCTTCAATGAGAACTCATTATGAGGGAGCACATCATCCTTTACTAGCAGATATGTTGCCTCAAGGCAATGAGACTGCTGATGAGGATAATGTTGTTGGTGATCCACCTTCTACAAATGTTGCTGCTGATGGTAATCCATCTGCTACCATTGATGAGGGTCCTTCCACAACTGCTGAAGTAACTCAGGTTTCTCTTGACCAACCTTCACCTAGACCTAATCCTAGTCCACCACCTACACATGATTCTCTTGATGAGTTTGAGACTGAGCTTAATAGACTGTCCACACCTAGTTCAAATAGGGAACCTTTTAATGAAGATTCTCATAATGTTGAGAATGTTAATGTTTCTTTTGAAAGGTCCAATGAAGCTCCCATTACCACTGAGTAATCTGCTGGTGGAGCTGAGGACCCTATTACACTTACATCTGTATATGCTCCAGTGAACAGGTATGTTGGTGAAGTTGATGATCTCAAAAAGGTGCTTACAGAGACTAAATCTAATCTTGGTGGTGAGATTGTAGAGTTGAAAAGAAAGGTTAAGGACTTAGAGGATCAACTTGGGAAGTATAGCAAAAGGAAGCTAGTGGTTTCTTCTGATGAGGAGCAAGAGGATACTCAATTTGAGTCACTTGATATTTTGGCTGATGTGGCTCAGAAAACTTATGTTTCTTCACTAGTTGTTACTGAATCTTCAAAGAACAAGAAACCCATTCAGTTTACTAGAAGAAAGAGAAGGCAGTATTTGAGTGTGGATTCTTACGAACCTTCAAAGGTGTCGAGGTTTGCAACTGCTGATGACCAAATGGAATATGTTGCTCTTGAACATGGTCAAGCTTGGTGTGTACAAGAACAATGGTCCTCCACCTTGAGATCCTTACGAAGTCTTTCTTCTTTGGAAGAAGATTTGTTTTGGATCCAGTGATGTATTTTCCACACTGTTGAAGATTTGTCTCAACATGTTTCTTCGATGCAAATCTGGATGTTTCTTCGAAGTTCCTATGTGTGATACTTCTTGATTGATGTTGTTCATAATGTGATCAAGGAAAGATATAATGGTTGAAGATGAGCTTGGTCAGATCTGGTAAGTGAGCGAGTTGAAAGAACAAGAAAGAATGTTAGAGTGTGCGAGATGAAGAAAAAGTGATGAATTGGCTAAAAGCTTGCAGTTGAGTCTTCTTCTAATTTTCCTCACGAGGAAAAGTGAAATTGATGAAATATGCTTTCTGTTCGCGATAATCAATGGGATGTTTATACTCACAAGCTTCTTGGATCCTACACTTGCTCGAGTATCTTAGGTGCGAATTTGATAGTGAGAATTTTGTTGAACAAATGGTAGCTCTTGGATGGCGAAAGCAAAGAGGCGGTGACAAAAGCTATTATTGCACAAAAGCTAAAGATAAAGAGAGACCACCAACTGCGCCCAAATGAAAGCATACATGAGAACTATGGTTACATGAGTTGTACTATCTTTAATTACGGTTTGAAAAAGAAGCAAGTTTGGGCCTTACCTGATGATGATTTGCATTGAATATATCAAAGGATTATGAAATAGTACCATCTTCTAAAAGGATGCTGATAATCTGATGGCTCCACGGCGAGGCCTAAGAAAGTTGAGATTGTAGATAATTTTGATGGTGTTACACCTCGGATGGATTCTCTGTTTATTTATACGGAAGCATCTCATCTATACCGGTGAAAGGGTTCAATCTGCTGAACCACAAACTGTTTCTTCTACTGAATCACCTTGTGTTGCACCAATTGATATTGAAGGAGAAGAGATGGGTAGGAAAGCTGAAATTGCAGCTGCTAAATCTAAGAAGGCCAGAGTAATGCTTGATAGAATGTATGAATTGAGAGGTGAAGTTCCAGTTAAGTCTACTTCTTCTATTACTGATCTGAGATGTTAATGATGAATTTGAAGAGCTACCATGCATGGGTATTTATATACCAGAGAGGAGGATGAAAAGAATGTCTAAACGAAGACCTAATTCTTTATGGAGATCTGTGAAAACATCTAGGACATACACATATAAGGTTAAGCAAACTCCTCAGGATGATTCTTTGGATCTTAAGGCTGATGAATCAACTTTCATTAGAGTAGGATCTGCTGATGTTTTTCCTGAAGGCTCTCATGATGTGTTAACTGGTTGGACTATAACTGAAGGACAGCTTAATACTATTTTTAGGCTGGACACATCTTTTATGCAGTTTAACTTTTTAAAGGAAATATTTCATCTGGTGGATAGACAAGACTTGAATACACTGTATGGTCTTGTTACTAGGCATTATGATACACATACACCACAGGGTTCTGGTTTATACTTATTGTGTGATCTTCAAGTGTTGTTTGATTCTTAATCTCCAAATGGTAAAGGGTATCATATTTGGAAGAATTCACATAAGTGGAAGGTTGAGACATGGAGATTTTATCCTTTGCCTTGTGTGCATGTGGTGGAGACAAAGGGTGAGATTTTGTTTGTATGTTTCTTTGATAAGATTTATCTCTTGCGATGAGGTGATGGAAAGAATGCTTAGAGAAGTTGGAAGTTCCTCGGATCCAATTGGTAATGATAAGTTGCATCTTTGAACAATGTGTTGGAATCATTAAGACTCAGCTTCTGCAACATAGAGCATCATCTTGATTGTGCTAATTTGTATGGTTTGTAATATTTGTTTTATTTGTTTCTTTGTTTGGTTATTAATTAAAAAAAATTATGTATATTATTTGTTTGTCTAACTTTTATTGCATGTTTGTTGTATCTTATTCATGGTTATTAACTCACCAGATGTACCTTGTGTATGTCAAAGAGTTGGCTAGTCCAAAGGGTACAGCTTTGGTAAAGACACATCAAATCTGTTGATAGGTGTAATGGTTTGCTCAAAATCATAGGGTTTGCAACCACCATGCTTCATTCTTTGAGAGTTGTATGGTAATCAATTCACCATGGTTTATTCCTTTTTGGAATCCAAGAATTGGCTAGCCCACATGTATATGGCTTGTGGTAAAGGTAGTGGAATATCATATTTGGTACTCAATTCACTAAGGGGATTCCTTCTACCTAAGAATTGGCTAGTCCTGAGCAAACGGCTACAGGTAAAGACATTTCAAATCCGTTCATGGTTGCTGATTTGCTAATAAATCAGATGGTTATCATGTACCATGGTTTTGAACTTAAACATTTGGCTACTCGGTAGTGATGGCTATTGGTAAAGAAACATCAAATCCATTATTTTCAATGATTCACCTCTCACAGGAGTTAACACACCGGATGTGATGAGAATAGTATGAAACTAATATGTTTTGATGTACATGTTGTCATTTGTTCTTTGCAAAGATGCGGCGTTTCAAAGTTTTGTCATCATAGAGATGTCATTGTTTTGTTTCTTTGTTGCTGATGTTCGAGTACAATCCTCTGAAGCATTGAAGATCTATCAAGAAACTGGAACTTAACCAAGTAAAATTCCAGTTTAGGGGAGGATTGTTGGGATTGCTAAGTTAGAATTATGCGATGTTTACTGCCGAGCAGTCTGCTGAAGTTCAATGTTTATGCTGAAGAACAGAATCTGCTGAAGTAGTATTGTATGCAGTTTGTTTACGAAATAGTTATTCCGTATATTTTATAGTTAGTTAGGATATACATGAGCTTTATTAGGAAGTGATTAGGTATATCTTATTGAGTTTGATGTTTATACGTTTCTTAGGAAACAAGTTAGGGTTCCTTATCTATAAAAGGAACACAATAGTATGATTTAAGTAACGAGTTGAAGAACAAAGTTTTAGTAATATAAAGATCCATAGAGGATCAACAAGTTCTTAGTTATTTGTGTTTGTGCTTATATTTGATTTCCGCTAAAGAATATAAGTTGTAGAGATTGTCTATTAGTTTGTTTGTGATTACATAAGCAATACTAACGATCTGCGAGTGCTCAAGATCTATCAAGGTCTTTCGTTTCAACAACAAGTGGCAGTTTCCCATTTTCCTGACTCCTCAGATTCTCAATTTCCTTTTGTAAAGACATTATTTTTTCGTTGTTTTGGTCATGAGTGACTTTCATTGAATCATATAACTCTTTAAAGTGTCGTTTAACCTTTCCATTTTCTTCTAGAAAACGCTCGTTTTCCTTTTGTAAGGCATTAACTAAGTTTTGAAGATGAAAAGTTTGAGAATCTTGAGAATTTAAAGGAGGAGGCATTTGGGATCCAATCACATTGTTCTTTTCACCCTTTAATTGAGAGATTTGGGCTTTCAACTTTCTAATCGTGTTACAATGAGCTCGAATCTATTCATCACGTTTGCTAATTTCAAAAGTTGCATCAAATTCAGGAACATCCAAGGATGTCTTGATGTTTGAGGTTTTAACATTTTCTTTAAGATGTTGATATTTTAATTGCAAAGCAAGATGCTCAACTTCCAATTTAGAAAACTATTTTACCAAGTTATCATGATCATCCTGTTCAACTTTATCATGCAGTTTAGAGTTAGTTTTTTTCAAGCTCAATGACACGATCATGGGAGACTTTCAAAGCAATAGATAATTCATGAAATTGAGAAGCATTAATAATTAAGTAGCAGATGTAAAACACATCTTGAGAAATACATTTAGAAATAAGATTCTCATTCAAGGTATGCAAGTTCTTCCTCTCAATCTCATTATATTTTAATTCTCGCTCATAGTCACTAACCTCAACTATCATTGCATCAAATTCCTTTTCCATTTCTGTAATATCCACTTTTATCCCATTTTGAAGACTTTCAAATTGACCTTTTAATTGTTTAAAGAAAGGCATGACCTCAGTTAAATAGCATTCTTTAGTTTGTTCAAAACCCCTTTCCCTTGATAATCCCGATGGGTGTGATCCTTTTCTTACAAGTTTTCTCAAAATCAACAAATAATTGATAAATGACATCTGACCCGATTAAGGTCTTGCTCTTAGCGGGAATAGATCTTGGGACTAAATGCATTGGAGTATTGGGGGGATAAGCATTGGCGGGAGGCATTCTTCCACATGGGGGTTACGTGCAACAAACTCATCATTTTCATGTCCATATCCTTTTCGAGAACACTTGTTTGAGTGCTTTGTGTTTGAGGTCTAAACTTGTTAAAGGCAATCCAATTGTCCTTAGCATAATTGGGTGTTTATAATGGATTTTCTTTTCTATGCACAAAGGGCTCTTCGTTTTCATCAACTTTATTCTAGTGACTTCTTCTAGGCCTATCTTCCTCGGTGTTCTCAGTACAACTAGGTGTACTGCCTAGGCTTAAAGATCTAATTACCATCATACAGTACCTTATGAGCTTCTCTAGCCTTTTTACAAGCCTCGGGGTTTGGTTCATCAACTAAGGCAACACTATGTTTGTCACTTAGAACTCTATGCTTAGTGATCATGTGAAGCGGTCTGAATGGTGTTTCCTTATGCATTACAACTTAGTTTCAAGCTTGTTTTTCAAAGTCTTTAGATCCAAAAAATTATTCAAAAGTTTTGATTCCTTAGCACTAAATTGTTGCTTAAGCATTTTAACATTTTTTTGAAGTTCTTGTTTTTGCTTAGCAGTTTTAGAAAGCTTTTCTTGTAAGGAGTTTAACTCTTGTTTTAATACTTCTTCTCTAAAATTACTTTTCTAATTATTACGCATTTGGTCATCCATTTCCTGCTCATGGGTAGTTAACTCAAACTTAGCACGTTGTTCATAGATAGCAACTTGTTCCTTATAGGCATTAAGTTGAAGGTAGCGAGAATCATCAGGGGAACAGGCGATGTATTCATCAAAACACAATAATTATTGCTGCGAAGATACATCACTTGATACAATCTCACTTTCACTTTGAGCCACATGTTGATCATATGGGACAATATTACAATTTCCTATATTTTCAACATCTGAATCATAAGTTTCAAGAGATTGTACTTCATTATAACATTTTTGCTCATCAACCTTATATCGTGCAGTTTTAATACCTCTGAGATGATTGACTCTTTGGATGGACCCGGCTGTTGTGGTGAAGGAACCTTAGGAGACCATGGGAGAGATGCTAGCCATAAAGATTGGTAGGCAGGTTGGTTCATCATCCACATCCAAATCATAAGCATCAAAATCAACTACTTGAAATGCATTTGGATTGTTACGACCCATACCTGTCTTGTTGCTTATCTACATCGACATCATATGTCTTAGCATTCCCTTGACAAGAAACAACAACTCCTCTTCATCCAAAGTTGCTCCGTTGTCACGAGCTTGCACCGCGCATGACATCTTGTCTCACGAAGTATTACGCATTCGAGGACATTTTGGAGATGTACATTTCCTTGCAATATGTCCCTCACCACTGTAGTTGTAGCATTTGATTGGCTTTGCTTGACCTTGATTCCCAATCCTTACCCTATTATGATTTACCCCATATCCTCTACCAACTCCTCTTCTTCCCTGATCATACTGCCTTTCTTGAAGTGGTTGTCCCATAATCTTTCCATCTCGACAACGTGACAAGATTGTGAAGATTGGATCGCGATTCGATCTCATTGTTAGTGTGAAGACTGTTGGTATGTGGACTGAGGGTCATGTTTTGTTTAACCATAAGAGCCATTTGATTAATTAAGTGTCCCATGACGCATCGACATCGGCTTGCTTGAACCTCGGTCGGGGATGAGTTTGTGATTACCATTACGCGTGGGTATGACTTGAGATGCTTTGGTAGTAATACCAATATTGGTGTAGAAGGCAGTTGAGTCATTTGATGAGCTGGTTTCTCTTACTTAGATTTGAGCGCTCGAAGAATCCTTTTCAAACATAGCATGTCTCTTATTCTGAAGAAGGAAGGCATATAGTTGCTCATAGTTTATGTACTTCAATCCTTTGGTTAGCTTCACAGAGGTGACAAACTTGTGCCATTCGGGATTCATGTTGTTCACAAACTTGAGTTCGGTGAATGTTTGGCATGGTCATTTTGATGTTCCTCATGTCATTCATAAGCTTATGAAATCTCACGTAGTACTCATAGACACTCTCATCAGGCTTCATATTGAAGTGCTCAAACTCATCATACAGTTGTGATTCTCTGTCTTCCTTGGTTAATTCAGAACCTGAGAGAAGCATCTTGACATTATCCCAAACTATACGTCTTTGGTCTATCTATTCCATAAATCATTGTTCCATCTACAGCTGTATCAATTAAGTCTCTTGTAGTCTCAATCTGATAAGGTCCTTCATCAATAGACTTAAGAATTTTGATTCCGTTTTCCTTTCAAAGGCAGTACAATCGATTCGTTGTGCCCAAGAGTCGTAGTCGAGTTCATCAAGCATAGGTGGGCGAGTATCGAACGGTTGCTTGAACATCCTCGACCATGGAGATGATTGTAGATGCGTTGGTAGACATGTTAACAGATTACGAGATTTTATAACTCTATGATTAAACCGGTAAATAGATTCTTTCACGGGATTTTACTAAATCAAGAGAAAACCGTATTACAACAAAAAGTTCAACCAAATTCGCTAAGAAACCATGAACCAAGTCTCTAAGCACCAAGTTGCTAAGTATTACGAAATCAAGTTGCTATAATGCCAAGTAAGCTAAAATTATGACAACAAGTCGCTAAGCACCAAGTTGCTACAAATTTTGACAGCAAGTTGCTAAGCACCAAGTCGCTAAGTCATCAAGTCGCTAAATAGCAACTTGCTAAGGTTCAAGTCGCTAACACCAAGTCGCTAAGAAAACTTAAGTACATGTCGCTAACAAAATTGAAAGCAAATCGCTACCTTCACCAAGTCGCTACCCGTAGTGGAGAATCCACTAAGTGTACTTGTTTGTCGGCTTATCTCAATAGACAAGTCGCTAAGCTCAAATCACTACCACTTCAGCAACTACTTCGCTACAAACTTACAAAGCAAGTTAAGCTACCAGAATAAAAATCCGTGACTCAAGTTAGCTAGCAAGAAAATCACAAAAACACCACTTTTCAATCCAAAACAAGCCAACCACGATGATTCAAGCCTACCAAATCAAAACCTAAACACTTATGATGATCCTAAACACAAAAGTACAATCAAAATCCAAGCTATAACACTAGAAATGATCCAAATGATGCAAAAACCACTAAACGTTTTCAACCTCAAAAACCATCTAAAAACCACTAGAAATCCAAGGATATGTAAGATATGATCTAACCATGGCTCTTGATACCATTTGTAACATATTGGATTTCACATACACATCATAACACAAACACAAGTAAGTATAAGATGATCTTCTAGAGAGAGAAAGTTAGAGATTTGGGAACTTTAGTGAGAGAAAGAAAAAGCTTATTATGAGCTCCAACTCTCTACCTTGGGAGGTAGAGAGTATTTATAGTCTTAACACAAAACACCACCTAACGGGTTGTGGATCGAGCATCTGATGGGTAAAGACCGTCCGTCCTCCACGGTATTACTTAACTAAATACTACTTAACATTAAATAACTATGACTGTGAGCTTTCTAACGATTACAAATACTTGAGGTGACCGGCACTTTAATAACAGGATTTACTAAATCCTAACACTTTTGATGTGTCTGAGGAGGTCCTTGCTGTTGCTAGTTCTCCAGCATTGACTCTCATGGCCGGTTGCTTGCGAGTGATCCTTACGAGATTGCCCGAGTCACACTAGTTCATCATCATCGGATCGTCCTAGCTCATCTAGGCTCACTTTACATCGAGGTCTTACCCGAGCACAAACTCCTAGGCTTGCTTATAGCACTGCCCGTATGTCCGTGAGACCACCATCATCACCTATCCGTTTAGCAGCATCACCATGTCTTAGGAGGCCTAGATCTCTAGTGTACCACCTCGAGTTTACTGCACAAAGAATCCGACTCATGGACTCTCCCCATGGATGAGGCGAGGAGGAGCATGAGGTCGAGGAGGAGCATGAGATTGTGGAGCGATATGTAGATGAGGATGAGTATCCTCGAGGAGGATGATGAGGATATCGAAGGGGTACTCCTCCATTCAGAGTCACGCACATTCTCGAGGGACCAGGGTTCTCCTTTGCTGAGCGAGTCCCTGGGCTGACCTTTAGACATCAACTCACCACCTTACTCACCTTATATAGGTAGCCCGTTAGGATCTGAGATACCATCAAAGATTGTTTCAAAGCTCGAGGTATGGTGAGGCGGGTATCGATGTGGGAGAAGAGGATTACATCACAGGGTACTAGGCTGAGTTGATTGACAGATCAGTTGGTTGGAGTATCTAGGGCTAGCATAGAGGATTTGAGAGTTGATATGGATGCTACGATCGGGAGGACTAGGATTTTCGCGTAAGGGTATGTCCGGAACTCGAGGAGCAGGTTGGGAACCTACTGAGAGGGTTCGCGATAGCTCGTGATCTTGATAGAGCGATTTGGCGTAGGATTGGTGAGTTGGAGAGAGGTGTGAGCTTAAGAGTGATCGCGGCGCTCGGCGTGTTGAGTTAGCATCTTTCTGGAGAGAGTTTGACGATGTTAGGAGATCAGTTAGTGATATTCGTATACTTGGCTAGATAGTATTAGATTCATGGTTTTGTACCATCTTGAAACTAAGTAGTACTTGGTTTGAGATGTAGGGTTATCCTAGTTATCTTATTGGTATCGTCGTTAGAATCATTTTTGATTTCTTCGTATCCTTCCATGTATTTCCACTTTTGAAACCTATGAGTTATGGTTATTGGAACGTGCATCCTTAGTTATGATTCGGTATTCGATTGTTTCGCTTTGATATAGCGTTATCCCTGTTGGCCTTGATTATGTATTCAGCCGTTATTGGGTGATCCTTGGAACCAACTCTATCTTTAAGCGTGAATTGTGAACTTATGAAACTATTCTTCTTGCCTCGAGAATGGTGGAAACAAGCGAAACTTCGCTTAGGAACAACCGACCAGCTCCTGCTGTTGTTGTTGCCACAGTCGTCGAGGTCATCGTCGGGGCCGACCACACCACTGTTGAGAACCGAACCACGATAACCCGGTGTAGAGAACTCGAATGTGAGCGACGAATGCGAGAATGGTCTTATTCTACAAAACCCTCCACACCGTAAACCCGGCCCATATTGACCGATTAGTGGCACATGTGTCGCCTAAAGCTGCTAGATGAGACTAATCTCTCTAACACCTCTAGTGGAACCCCAATTGAATCGAACTTCGAGGTTGTACCTACAAAGAGTTCCGATTACGTGGTCCCATTGAGTTTGGAGGAACTGAGGAGTAGTTTACCTAACTAGGTGGTTGGAGAAAACTGAATCTGTGTTTGTTGTTAGTAATTGTGAGGAGGATTGTAAGGTTAAGTATGCAACATATACCTTGAAGGACGAAGCGTTAACCTGGTGGAATAATTATCACAAATCAATAGGAATTGATGTAGCTTATAGTATGACTTGGACACAGTTTAAGACTATCCTGATCAAGACTTCGTCCTAGGAATGAAGTTAAGAAGTTAGAGAGTGAGTTCTGCAACCATAAGGTTAAGGAATGCGACATGGCGACTTATACTCGTCGTTTCCATGAGTTATCATTGCTTTGCCCTAATATGGTTCGCACTGAAGAACTTAGGATTGAGAGGTACACTGATGGATTGCCTATAGCTACTCGAAATGAGGTCATCGCTGCGATGCCAGTTAATTTGCAGGAGGCAATTACTGTGGCTCATTGTTTGATGGACTCTTATGTACTAGAAGTAGGAGACAAGGGTAAGAATGATAGGAGTGATAAGAGGAAGAGGAACGAAGTTGCTAAAGGGAATGGCAACAAACGACATGAGACAACCAGGGTGTTCGCCATAGGAAATGGAGGAAGGAAAGATTATGAGGTTAGTAAGCCTGTGTGTGGTCGTTGTAACCGACACCACCATTGACTATGCCCGAATGTCTGTAGGAAGTGCTCTAAGGTAGGACATTTGGCCAAATACTGTAGGTCTCGACCACTTTGTTGGGTTTTTGGTTCCTTGAATCATGAATTACTTTAAGTACTGGAACCACGGACAAGTTTGATATAACCACGGACAGAAGAATGTAACCGCTGATGAAGACTAACCACGGCTAGTAGTAGCGTGTAACCACGGATGATATATTGTAACCACTGCTAGTGTTTTGTATAGTCAGTTTAGTTTATTGTATTAGATAAATATGGTAAAGATATTTATCTTGTAGGTTACGTATTGTATTATGTAAAGGCCTCCTTAGTCTATAAAAGGAGGTCCTAGGTTAGATTTGAGATGTAAGTTTTATATCTAAGGTCGATACACTTCAAGGTTGCAAAACCCTAATACTGTAAGAGTATTCATATTAATAAATAATATTGAGGAGTTGAATGTTAAATGTTCTTCTTCTTAAGATTAAGTGTTAAATTCGGCGTAATACTTAATAAGCTTTTATTCTAAGTCAGTTTCTATATTAGATCGTTTGCTCAACTGGGATCAACAAGTGGTATCAGAGCTTGTGATCTAGAAAGCTGTAATCAAGAAGAGGTCAAGTTAATTTTTGTTCAAGTAAGATAAGATGTCGGACGAAACACACATGGTTACTGCTTCAAAGGTGCCCATGCTCAAGCATGGTGAGTACCAAATCTGGAGGATGCGAATAAGGCAATATATTCGCATGATTGATTATGCTCTCTGGGATGTTGTGGAAAAAAGGTGACACTCTTCCTAGGAAGGGTGATGATGGCAAAGAAATTACCATTGTTAGTGAAATTGACAAGGCTAAGAGAAAGATGGAGATTAAAGCTCATAGTATTCTCTCTATGGGAATACCTAATGA
The DNA here is from genome assembly GCA_910596185.1 of Chrysanthemum makinoi. Classification (NCBI taxonomy): domain Eukaryota; kingdom Viridiplantae; phylum Streptophyta; class Magnoliopsida; order Asterales; family Asteraceae; genus Chrysanthemum; species Chrysanthemum makinoi. The sequence goes on from OU343218.1 coordinate 128,225,904, forward strand.
ATATGCTTTGGATTTTGAACAATATCGGTCTGCTAAGAGTTACTGGATGCTACTGAGACAAGGTTTGCTGGTAATGAAGCCACAAAGAAGTCAAGGAAGAATATGCTTAAGCATCAACTTGAAAACTTCACTACTCTTAGTGGAGAAAAACTTGATGGCACTTACAACAGGCTTCAAAAACTGATCAGCCAATTGAAGTCAGTGGACTATAATGTTATTCAAGAAGATATAAATTTGAAGTTCATTAGAAGTTTATCTCCAGAATGGGCTGTTCATACGATTGTGTGGAGAAATAAGGTGGACTTTGATAAGATGACTCTGGACAATCTCTATAACAACTTAAAAGTCTATGAATCTGAGAATAACATTGCTGGTGCATCTTCTGTTAATCAAAACATTGCTTTTGTTTCAACTAATCACAAAAGTTCACATGATGTATCCACTGCTGCCTATGGAATAACCACAGCTATTGCAAACAATACCATGGTTGGTGATACTGTCAGTGATGGTGCAATTTGGGCTTTTCTGTCTGATTTAACCACCAGTGTTGATGTATTGAATCAAGATCTAGATCAAATTGATCCTGATGATCTTGAGGAGATTAATCTTCAATGGCAAATGGCAATGTTGACTCTCCAAGCAAGGAAATTTATGAAGAAGACTGGAAGATATGTTAAGTATGATGCTAAAAGAGAAGCTGGGTTTGACAAAAGCAAGATGGAGTGCTTTAGCGCAAAAGAAGGGTCACTTTGTAAGGGAATGTCGAGCTCCTAAGAGGATTGAAGGTGTTAAGAAGATCACTGAAGAGTCTGCTCCTTCTTCAGCATTGGTTGCTCAAGATGGTCTTGGTGATTATGGCTGGAGTGATGAAATTGAAGAATGACCCAATGCAGCTTTTCTTGCTAGCGAAGCTTCAAAAGAGCATAACTTTGCTCTTATGGCTTATGCTTCATCTTCGGTTCGATTTGAGGTATCTAATGAGTCTACTTGTTCTTTTAAGTCATGTCAAGATAACTTAGAATCTCAAAAAGCTATCACTGAGAGTTTAAGAAAAGAAGTAGAAAGACTGTCTATGGACAACTTAGGTTATAGAGTTGGTGTAGAAAGTGTGGAAGAGAGGCTTAATTACTGTATCAAATGTGAGTTTGAGTATGTTGATAAAATTAATATACTAGGTGGAGAAATTGATCTTAAGGATAGGGAGATTAAAATGCTTAAAGAGAAACTAGAACAAGCTGAGAGTGTAAAGGTAGAAGCCCTAAAAGAAAAAGAAAAACATGTTGTTAGGGCTGCTAAAACACAGTATGCTTCTGATCTAGTAAATAAACCCATAGGTCAAAAATTGTTCAAGGATGGAACTGGCCTAGGTTACAATGATATGCCTCCACCTACCCTTATGCAACATGCACCACCACCAAAAGAGCTCTCCTTTAGCAGTGAATTTAGTTTCAACAAGCCTGTAGGTGAGACTAAAAAGAATGAATCATCTAAGATAGGTACTGATAAGTTATCTGATGCTCCCATCATTGAAGACTGGGAATCAGATACTGAGGAAGATAGTTCTGTATCAACACAGCCTGAGAAGATAGAAACTCTTAAGAAAATTGATACTAAGCAAGCCAACCTTGTACCTAGATTTGGAGCTCAAATTACTAAGAAAGTGGTAGAATACAAGGAAGTACCTAGGGAACAGATGAAAAGATATATACCTAGGGGCAATCAGAGAAACTTTAATGGCCTAATATCTAATAGGTTAGGTAATGAGTTTCAATGTGTCAAGAAAGCTTGTTATAACTGTGGTAGTTTTGAGCACTTACAGAGAAATTGTTATAAAAACAGACCACAAGTTTGGAATCATTGGAGGAGGGTAAATCACCAAAAATTTTCAAAGAAAACAAACCCTCATCCTAACAGAAACATGATTCCTAGAGCGGTGTTAATGAGGAATGGAAATACAAAATCAATTGTCACTGCTCCTCCCAAATGGGTTCCAACCACTGCTAAGCAAAGTGTAAACACGGCTAAGCAAAATCAAACCAGTGATAAGCCAAAAATCACCACAGATAACAAAGAAGTTTTAAAAATTCCAAAGGTGATAAGCGTCAGATTGGTTGGAAATCATTTTTATGATGTTAAGGCCTTAGCTAGTTGGCAATGGAAACCTAAGACCAAGGTTTTACATCATGTCAACTGTGCATCAATGGACCTAACCAAGTTTGATTATATTGATGCACAGGGCAGACCCAAGTCAGTATTGGCTTGGGTCCACAAAAGGAACTAACTTGTTTAATTTCATGTGCAGGGCAATCTACAAGATGAGCTAAAAGACAAAGGAGTTTTTGATAGTGGTTGCTCTGGGCACATGACTTGGGATGGGAGCAACCTGGAAGATTTTGAAGCTTTTGATGGAGGATATGTGGCATTTGGCAATGATCCAAAGGGAGGAAAGATATTTGGAAGTAAATGAGGGGCAGGTTAAATGTGGTTGAGGAGTTAATGAGATTCTTGGGTATTGGACTAATATTAATCCAAAAAGTTGACCATATTGACTTACCTGTTCTAACCATGGATAGGTCATTTGGATCTACTAATGGCATTATCTAACCACTGATAACAATAACCTTCTTCTCTGTGTTTGTTTTGTGTTTTTGTCTTGCAGGTATGAAGGATTTGTGTACATAGGAGCTGATGTGTTAGCTGCTTATGTTTGTTAAAAAAAAATTGTGTAATCCTTCATATTTTTGTGAGATCTCCCTTTTAATAACACAGATTTGCTTTCTATAACTCTTGGAAGTTTGGTTGAAGTGCTACTTTCTATCCAGGGATGGTTTGTTTCTAACCGCGGATAGCTGTTGTGGATGAGAATGCTATTTCTGTTTCTGAGGAGATCATTAGGGATGTTTTAAAATTTGGTGATGCTGATGGTGTTGATACTCTTTCAGATATTGAGATTGTTGCTGGTTTGCAAAGGTTAGGTTATACCCACAGAGGTGATAAGGTACAGTATTTTAAGAGTTTGTTTTCAAAACAATGGAAGTTTCTTATTCACACCCTATTGATGTGTATGAGTAATAAGACCACAGGATTTAATGACTTTCCTTCCAAAATTGCTACTGCTATTATTTGTTTGTCTGATGGAAGAAAGTTCAATTGGTCTAAGATGATCTATGTGGGGCTAGTTCAAAACATTAGGAAGAAGGGTAAATACTATTTGTATCCTAGGTTTGTTCAACTGATTGTGGAAAGTCAAATAGAGGAGCCTGTTGAGCATACTCAGGAGTATGAAGTACATCATATGCTTTCTAAGGTTTTTGCACATATGAGGAATCAGTCACAAAATGTAAACATTATAGATGTTCCTTTATTTCCTCATATGCTTACTTTGCCTACTGATCATGAGTTTGATGAGGATTCTGCACCAACTGAAACCACTGCTGATGCATCTCCAATCCCTGATAGAATACCTGTAAACACTGATAGTGTATCTCAACCCACTTCTAGTCAACCTCAAACCACTGATACACCTATTGTTTTCACTAGGAGACCGAAGGGCACTGAGCTACCTCAGGCTAGTGCTAGTAGTGTTGCTCATGAGGCTGTCACAGGTGGTGAAGGTGACATGATTGGAAGGGCTTCCACTACTGATTCATGCTTTGATGCTGGTCAGGATAGTGGAAACATAAATAAGACCCAACCTTTGGCAACTTCTAATGTGGAGAGTTCCTTGGAACTTAACACAGGTGGAGGAATCCCTAGCCACTTGGCTAATACAGGGTGCATAGTTGTTCAGGCTCGGTCTGATGCTATGTTTACTATATCCAAGGATTCACCTCTCGAATCAGTTAACACAGCTTGAAGTGATGAGGATCGTTTGGAACATGCATATGAATTGACGGATTCTGAGTTTGTACATGATGACTTTTCCAGTGAACCACCTCTCGGACCAGTTCACACAGGTCGAAGTGGGGAGGATATTCTTGAAGGCTTAAATGAATTGACGGCTAAATGTACCAAGATGGAGGAGACGATCTCGAATCTCAAGGAGTTGGGTGTGTTTCATGGAAAGGATATTAGGCGCTTGAAGCACAGGGTTTTGGTTTTGGAGAAGATGAAAAGGCCTGGGATTGCTGCTTTAAGGAAGCTACGGAGACAGAAAAAGAAGGTGGACTCCTCTCCAGCTCTGAATATGGAGGATGTATCCAAACAGGGGAGGAGTGAAGGCATAAATTCAGGGGAGGTTGCTGATGGAACTATGAAAGAAAATAGTGGAGATCAAGATTTTTTGGTATCTGATAAAGATGGGAATGAGGCAGTTCTTGAAAATGTGAAGAAAGTTGTAGAAGATGTAGTACAGAACACAAACACTGATGGTATGTCTGAAACCACGGTTAGTACTCTTCTAACCAATGCTGCAGTATCGGACATGGCAACTATAACCACTACTATCATACCCTGCTATCATAACCACTTCCACTGTTGTCACAAATCTTTCTGTATCACCATCTAAGTCTAAAGAAGTTGAGAAAGAAGCTGCAAGTACATTAATAAATCTAAGCAAAACTTCATCTATTTCTACACCTATTATTGCTTCTGTTTTATCTGTTCAATCTACTGCAACTAAACCCAAATCCAAAGGAAAAAGTTTAGTTATTGGTGAACCTCTGAAGAAGAAAGTGGTTCAATCTGATGTTGGCAAAGGTAAAGGGGTTGCAGTACTAGAGTTGAAGTTTAAATCTAAAGCAGAACAAGAAGCTTATGATGCAGAGTATGTAAAGAATATGGTTCTTGAAGAAGAAGAAACTTTAGAGAAAAGAAAGCAGAAAGAAGAGGAAGCTAGTCAGAGAATGTTAGCTATATGGTATGAATCACAAAAGTTTCTTGAAGCTTCTCAACAAATACATGATGAATATACTGCACAAGAATGGAATTTGTTGGATGATAAGGAAAAAGCTAGGCTTTTGGGTGAATGGGCAAGGAAGGTTGGTAAAGAAAGGAAGCAAGTTATAAGAAAGAAACCTCTTTCAATGGCACATATGAGGAATGTACTAATAAAAATTATTAAGAATTCAGGCATTCACATTTTTGAAAATCTTAGTAAATGTTCACTTGAAAGAATTCTTGAGATTTATGAAAGATGTATGAAGATTAATCATGATGATTACTGTCCAATGAATTCTAAGAAGGAAGAAGAGTGGATTAAGAAGCATGATGAGTGGATGCAAAGTAAAAGAAAGAGAAAATATGAGATTCAAGAGACATCTGATTCTAAAAGATTCAAAGAAGTTTCAGATGTTAATCAAATTGTTTCTTATAAGTTTTACCTTAATGATGGAAGTGAAGGAGTTTGGAAAATTCAAAGACTCAACAATGAAGTTTATGAGTATAATAAATTTTCACAAATGCTTCAGTATTTTGAAAGAGATGATTTGATGAATCTTTGGATACTTTACAAGAATAGGTTTGGTGAAGTACATCCTAATGATTATCATGAGAGACTGGTCTATTATAATTTGAAAATTTTATTTGAACCAACTCATGATGAACCTGAGTGGAAAGGACTCTACAATGGTAATGTAACAAGATGGTTTTTATATCAAACTTGTGGAGTTCATGTTTTAACTGTTTCTGGAAAGATTATTCATATGCTTGTAGAAGGTGAATATCCTCAGTTGAATAAGTATCCAGGAATTATTGCTCAGATGTTGAAGCCTGGTATTATCAAGATGCTGTTACCCTATGATGGTCAAGTTTATGATTTGTTGAAGAAATATGAGATAATTCTTAAATCTCGTAAATGTTTAGCTAAATCCTCCAATTCAGATGTTTTGAGCTTAAAGGAAACTTGAGAATTCTGTTGGAATGTATCAAGTTTAGGGGAGGATTGTTGGGTTTTTGGTTCCTTGAATCATGAATTACTTTAAGTACTGGAACCACGGACAGGTTTGATATAACCACGGACAGAAGAATGTAACCGCTGATGAAGACTAACCACGGCTAGTAGTAGTGTGTAACCACGGATGATATATTGTAACCACTGCTAGTGTTTTGTATAGTCGGTTTAGTTTATTGTATTAGATAAATATGGTAAAGATATTTATCTTGTAGGTTACGTATTGTATTATGTAAAGGACTCCTTAGTCTATAAAAGAAGGTCCTAGGTTAGATTTGAGATGTAAGTTTTATATCTAAGGTCGATACACTTCAAGGTTGCAAAACCCTAATACTGTAAGAGTATTCGTATTAATAAATAATATTGAGGTGTTGAATGTTAACTATTCTTCTTCTTAAGATTAAGTGTTAAATTCCGCGTAATACTTAATAAGCTTTTATTCTAAGTCAGTTTCTATATTAGATCGTTTGCTCAACTGGGATCAACACACTTGCTGCAGCTCAAACTGCACAAGGAGAGGACTGGAAGGCCACTGTCACCTGTTTTGGATGTGGAAAGAAGGGACACTTTAAGAATGAGTGTCGAGAGCCGTGGATGAGAGGAAATCCTGGTAACGTAGGAGGATTTTCTAACCAAGGTGTAGGAGGTAATGGCTTAAACCCTGTGAAGCGTGAGGTTGTGGAAAACCAGGGTAACCATGGTGCTAGGAATCAGCAGAGAGACATGGGAACAGCACGTGTTTACGCTGTTGGGAAGGAAGCTGGTGAGGACCCTAGCGTAGTTACGGGTACGTTCCTTCTCAATAATTGCTAGGCTTCCATACTGTTTGATACTGGTGCGGATATGAGTTTCGTATCCACCAATTTTATGCCATTACTAGGAATCTTCCAAACACCTCTAGGGTTTAGTTACGATGTGGAATTAGTGAATGGGAATAGAGAGAAGATAGACACCGTAGTCCGAGGTTGTAAATTAAGTTTCCTAGAACGCCCGTTTAGTATAGATCTATTGCCGGTTATCTTAGGAAGTTTTGACGACATTATCGGAATGGATTGGTTGTCGAAGAGCGGTGCACACATTATTTGTGATGAGAAGACTGTGCGTTTACCGTATGGCGGAAAATTTCTGAGCATATAAGGAGATCGGAGCGACTGTGGAAGTCCTTCCCGGTTGAGCATCATCTATTTTATTAAGGCCCAGAAATACATCGATAGAGGAGGTTGTCTTTTCTTGGCTCGAATTTATGAAAAGAAAAGTGAGGAGAAGAGTGAAAGACACCTTAATGATGTACCCGTCGTTAGAGAATTTCCGGATGTGTTTCCCGACGATCTGCTAGGGATTCCACCTGTCCGACAAGTGGAATTCCAAATAGAGTTGATACCCGGTGCGGCACCCGTAGCCTGAGCACCTTATCGACTTGCTCCAAGAAAATTGGAGGAACTGTCTAAACAGTTGGCAGAATTGTCAGAGAAGGGATTCATTCGACCAAGTTCGTCACCGTGGGGAGCACAGTGTTGTTTGTGAAGAAGAAGGATGGATCGTTTCGGATGTGTATTGACTATAGGGAATTCAATAAGTTGAAAGTGAAGAAACGATATTCGTTACCTAGAATAAATGATCTATTTGACCAACTCCAAGGAGCTAGTGTTTTTCTAAGATCGACTTACGATCTGGTTATCACCAGCTTAGAGTTCGAGAGGAGGATATCCCTAAGACTGCGTTTAGAACTCGTTATGGACACTATGAATTCCAAGTGATGTCGTTTGGTTTGACCAACGCGCCAGCGGTTTTCATGGATCTCATGAACCGAGTGTGTAAGCCATACCTGGATAAGTTTGTGATAGTATTCATAGACGACATCTTGATATACTCTAAGAGTAGTGAGGAGCACGAAGAGCATTTGAGGCTCATTTTAGGATTGTTAAGAGAGGAGAAGTTGTATGCCAAATTATCTAAGTGTAAATTTTGGATTCCGTCCGTGCAATTCTTAGGCCATGTGATAGATAGTCGAGGTGTTCATGTTGACCCAGCTAAGATTAAGGCCATTAAGGAATGGGCAGCTCCTAAGAACCCATCAGAAATCCGACAGTTTCTAGGTTTAGCAGGCTATTATAGGAGATTCATTGAGGGATTTTCCAAGATAGCTAAGTCGCTGACCAAACTAACGCAGAAGGATGTTAAGTATGAATGGGGAGAAAAGAAAGAAGAAGCATTCCAACTTCTGAAGGAGAAGTTGTGTAGTGCGCCCATCCTAGCTTTGTCGAAGGAAGCGAAGACTTTTTGGTGTACTGCGACGCTTCGCATAAAGGCTTAGGTGCTGTTTTGATGCAACGTGAGAAGGTGATTGCTTATGCATCTCGACAACTTAAGAAGCATGAGAAAAACTACACCACCCATGACCTTGAGTTAGGTGCTGTAGTGTTTGCTCTTAGGATCTGGAGACATTATCTGTATGGAACCAAGTGTGTAGTATTTACCGACCATAAGATTTTGAAGCATATCTTAGATCAGAAGGAACTAAACATGAGACAACGTCGTTGGTTGGAATTTCTTAGTGATTACGACTGTGAGATTCGTTATCATCCTGGTAAGGCTAATGTTGTGGCTAATGCACTTAGTCGTAAGGAGGACATTCCACCCCTACTTGTTAGATCTTTAGGAATGACCATTGTTTCGCCCTTATCGTCTCAAATTTTAGCCGCCCAATCAGAGGCATTGACGGAAGAGAACCGTCCTTATGAGAATCTTCATGGAATGGTAGAAAGTGAAAACGGCTTCTTGAAGCATTCTGACAGAACTTTATGCTTCAGAGACAAAAGCTGGATACCATTTCATGGTGGAATCCGTAAGTTGATTATGCACGAGTCGCATAAATCAAAATACTCTATTCATCCCGGAGCCGATAAGATGTATCAGGACATTAAGAAACTTTATTGGTGGCCTAATATGAAAGCCGATATAGCTCAGTATGTCAGTTGGTGCCTGACTTGTTCTAAAGTAAAGGCCGAACATCAGAAACCATCAGGACTCTTAGTTCAACCCGAACTCCCAGAATGGAAATGGGAGCGAATAACCATGGATTTTATCACCAAATTACCGAGAACAGCTAGCGGCAATGACGCTATCTGTGTAATAGTTGATCGTTTAACTAAGTCTGCTCACTTTTTAGCCATTAGTGAAACCGATAGTCTTGATAAGCTTGCTCGATTGTATCTTAAGGAGGTAGTATCGCGTCATGGAGTACCGATATCTATCATTTCCGATAGGGATAGTCGTTTTACATCCCACTTTTGGAGATCATTACAGACAGCCTTAGGAACGAATTTGGATATGAGTACTGCTTGCCATCCTCAGACCGATGGTCAAAGCGAGAGAACCATTCAGACTTGAGAAGACATGCTTAGAGCCTGTGTTATTGATTTCGGCAAAGGCTGGGAGAGACACCTCCCTTTGGCCAAATTCTCTTACAAAAATAGTTATCACTCTAGCATTAAGGACGCCCCATTTGAGGCACTGTATGGCCGAAAATGTCGTTCTCCTGTTTGTTGGGCTGAAGTTGGCGAGAGTCAACTTACAGGTCCCGAACTTGTCCTAGAAACCACTGAGAAGATAGTACAGATTCGTAATCGGTTGCAAACCGCTTGTGATAGACAAAAGAGTTATGCCGATAAGAGACGTAAACCTTTAGAATTTCAGGTTGGAGATCGTGTTATGTTGAAATTTTCTCCTTGGAAAGGAGTGATTCGTTTTGGGAAACGTGGAAAACTCAATTCCCGATATATTGGTCCCTTTCCAATTCTGGAAAGAATCGGACCGGTAGCATACCGCCTGGAGCTACCATCGGAATTGAGCAGTGTACACAATGTCTTTCATGTTAGTAATCTTAAGAAATGTCTTTCGGAGGAAAACATAGTGGTGCCCTTAAGAGATATTCGTATTGATGAGAAATTGAATTTTGCTGAGGAACCGATTGAAATTATGGATCGTGAGGTTAAAAGGCTGAAGAATAGCCGTATTCCGATTATTAAGGTTCGTTGGAACTCCCGGCATGGACCGGAGTTCACTTGGGAACGTGAGGACGTTTTTCGTAGGAAGTATCCTAAACTTTTCATGACATCAAGCAACTCGGAGGGAAACCCAGGACGGGTTTCTTCTAAGGCTGGGAGGCTGTGACAACTGGCAAATTTAGGAAGTCTATTTTAGGTAACCGCATTACGTTAAACTAAACCGAGCTTTGCCTTTATCACTATTTTTATAAACCATGACTTGATTTTATATCGTCTATTGGTTTTTACGGATTATTTCATTATTAAATGAGTTATCATATGAGTTTTAACTCTATTTGGTAGGCACTATTCGATTCGGCACTAGAAAATCCTAAAACGAGAATTATTGTAACTTTTAGACCGTAACTCGAAAATTGACAAATAAATAGTCAAAACTCGTGGAAAAACGTAAATAACGATGTTGGAAAGTTGAATGAACGTTGTGGGACACTCGGGGGACAATATGTGAGCTCGGGAATCGGTAAACGGGATAGTTACGAAAAATTACAACTCCGACCCCCCAACTATACCCATGGTCGGCGCCCCCCTCCTCCAAAAATAATTATTTTTGAGTCCTTTTGTCCAAGTATATAAGGCCCTCCCATCCTCTCATTTGCTAGTTTCTTTCTCTCACTAAAAACACACAAACAACACACTTTCTCTCTCTACTCTGTCTCTCCTCCAAAATAAAACCCTAGCCACCACCACCACCCTTGGCCGCCGCCACCTCCTTCCACATTCCTGCCATTTTATGGCGAGTGGTGCTACATCTCCAGCACCATATCGAAGATCTTTTCATTCTCTTTCCATCCATATATAATACTCATACTAAAACATTCATTAACACCTTCAAATCTAAAGATTAAGATTCGGAGTTTTAGGGTTTCAAGTGGGTTTTGCAATTGGTGCTTGAATAAGGTAAATGGAACGTGGTTAGAGCTTGTTTAAGCAATAATAAGACACGTATGGCATTCTAGGGTTTCGACCCTATGGTTATTTTTGGGGCTTTTGGTTGAAACGTGGAAGTAAGTCTAATTAATGACTAAATAAACAAGTAATTAGTGTTTGGTAAGTGTGTGGTGTATCAATTTGATGGGTTTATGCATTTTAGGTTTAGTTTCATCTTTTTGGTTAGAATAGATTATGGGTTTTGTGTTTGGTTAACGATTGGAGCTTGAATGATTGGATTTGGATGTTGTGGAATTGATTTGGGTGAAGTTTGGTTGGATTTGGATGTGAGCATGGGGCGTACGAGCCACCACACACACGTTGGGTTGTGTTGGTTGGTGTACGTGACCCCACTTGGGCCACGGGTCCGGGTCGGGTCATTTTGGGAGCTTGTTGGTTGATGTAGTTGAGGTTTGGATGAGACGCGTGGAGCCGAAAAGCTTCTAGAGCTTGTTTGGTTCACGTGGTCTTAACTGTGACCGTGTCATGACCTCTAGGGTCATAACATTGGTTTCAGGTATATTTTGTTGATTGATTGGTTGGCGAGATTGTTTTGAGTTGATTTGGGATTGAATTGCGCTATTATGACTTTTAAATTGGACTTGATATATATATTGTCAACTTTGAGCTACGTCGGTGTTACTTTTACTTTTTAGTCAATAGTTGACTCCGACAAATCCGTAACATGGACTTTAGTATAATTTGGACTGTTGATTGATTAAAAGCCGAGAAGTCATGACTCGTGCTTGTGGACTCGAAACCAATAACGATATGAGATTAATATTGGAATTTGACGAAATATATATACATATATATATATATATATATATATATATATATATATACATGAAAATGCTAATAGACTATGAAATATAAATAGTAAATGGGCTTTTATACCAAAAATATCGATAACAAGTCTTATCTTGTTATTCACTATTTTTAAATGGAAACTAACGACTAAATTGGAAATGTTTTATAATAAATAAGTAATTAATGTTTCGAGTACACGTTTATCAATAAATGTCAATTGTGGACATTTAATACTAGTTTAAGTATTTATTTACTTACGTTGTGTGCATGGGTTACGGATAACCTAACATTAATAGTGTTGATCCACGTGGGTAGCGGATTTATTAGGTTGACGAATCTAATAAGAGCCTGCTAGGTACGTTGGGTAACCTTATTAATGGGTGAGTTATCCTTATGACTCTTTAGGATATGACTGATTTATGGGATAATAAGCGACACGAGTAAATAAATGAGTTTATCGAGTTGACGAATTCGATAAGGTCTACTGTTTATTCCGAAACTTATTGGACTATGGAGTTTATCGTTTAGAGGTATCATTGTGTTGCATTGAGTTATATATTGGTTGATTGAGTGCATTCATAGCATCATATTGAGTCGATACACCCACATGATGAATACCAAACACTAGGATTAAACGGTGAAACGAGACATTTTTGGAAATAACGAAATGGAATACATTGGAGTAGATAACATTGATTTCGAGGAATATATATATTAAGTTTGGTCTACATTAATAGGTTGTGCCGAGTCGATAGTTGCTGTGCCGTGATTACAGTTACCTTCTGCTAGTGTTTATTTGTGCGTTGATTGCTTCAGGTGAGCTTCATAGCCCCACTTTTATCTACGTTTTAACTACATTGGGGTGAGAATCATGCTACTGTTTTCGGACCATGAAAACTATTTGGATTTGCTTATATGCTTGACTGTTTAGATAGATGTGCGGTAGTTGTTGCCTTAGACTAGGGTAGCAATCCTAATTGCTATAACTGTTGCCTAGCTATGAATAGACTTCTACCTCGACCTAGTCCGGGGTTGGCAATTGTTCTAGATTTTTCCACGATAGTGCTGGACTAGAGTCGATGGGCCCGAGTAGTCCCTGGATGCGGGACATGTTTATGGTTGGTGATCCGGGTAGGATCGGTTTTTATCTATCTTAGGTCTTGCATAGCAAATCAACTCCTACTAGTCCACTATGATTTTGTTGAACTTAAACCTATGAACTCACCAGCGTAAGCTGACCTTTTAGCATGATTTCTTAGGTATTTGAGAGATGTTTGGAATACGTGGTTTGTGGAAACTTGGCAAGAATGCGGGATTCAAGGATCATTTCTGACTCTGATAAACTTTGGGGACCTATCTTATTAAATCCTGTTTTGGGCCTAATAATTATCCTTTTGGATTAAATGTTTTGAATACTTAAATTTGGGATTGGTTTTGAATGTTAAATGACTATCTTTTGCTATACTTGTGTGCGATACCAATCCAGAAAGTAACACCCCGAAAACTTGATTAAGTCTTCCGCTGTACCGAAATTTGGGGGTGTTACAATGTGGGTGTTCCATGGGCTATGGATGAGGATCATCTCAAGTTGTTGGAACAACGTGAGTCAGGTTAGAGGATAATCGACCATTAGATTAAAATCAAAACTCAACTTTTATTTTAATCTAATGGTCGAGGATCCTCTAACGGCAATGCATGGGCAATAAAACGTCATGTATAATTGATCGACTAATAACTTTACACATCCATCTATATCGTGATAGATGTGTAAAGTAAATATCCACTGAATCGTGATCATGTGGTCACTAACCTCAACCCAACGGACATTAGTTTGAGTCTATAAGTGTAAAGTCATACATTTGATTCCTAAACATGTCAACAAAACAATTTAAATGGGTATTACTTTCAAAGCAGTGCTATATAAACGTAAACCACATGTTTAAATATATGCATAATTACTACCAATCATTTTTTCAAATCAACAAAAAGCATGGTTAATATAATATTGATTTTTCTTACTTTCATCCCATGATTCCCACAACTATGAAACAAATACACACTAGGGTCCGGTTGATATGGGTATATGAGAATGAGATTATGGGTTTCATAGTGATTAAAGGTGTTTGTTTAGTGGGCCCAAAAATGAAATGAGTATATCATAGATATAGATTCATTACTCACCAATTTGATGTCTATGAAATTCATCTGCGGGCCCCTCTCTTTTCCATCACAAAATTCAGATGTCTATACACTTTTTCATACCATATTCATAATGATACACTTTTTCATATCCATTATCATTCTACCCCATACCAAATCCGATACTCATTGTGATTCCTAGCAACAAACCAAAAGGCCCCTAAATTATGACATCAAAGCCCTTAAATTGGATTGACGTTTATTTCCTGGTTTTTATATAATTACTTATATTTTAACATAGAGTTTGGTTTAAGAGAAATATTATAACCACATGAACTTTACATAAAGATTTTCATAAAATGAGACGTGGCAAATGATTTGTTAAAAAAGAAGAATTAGTAATAGAAAGAAAGAGTAAGTAATCCAAGCGTGACGTCACATCATTATGGAAAGTTTGTTCGTGAAAATTAAATGAATATAGCAAATCTGTTGATTTAATGTAAAATCAAAGCTTAACTCTGACGACCATGTGTGGAACATTTCGACATGTAAGCCCAAAATTAAGTAAAATAAAAAAGGGTTATCTGACATATAGGTTATTGAACTTTGCGAATTTGTTCGTCTAAGTTACTCATGTTTTTTTTTTCAATCAAGTTACTGAACTTTCACTACCGAGAAAATAAGTTATTTGTCTGTTTTTTAACCTGTTGTAGCAGGTTGCCTTCCACTTTTATTTTTTATTTTCATTTTAAATTTAGAGTAAATTGCATAAAACATCCTTGTGGTTTGATGAAATCGTAGACACAGTCCAATCTTTTTGAAAGTGCAAGAACAAACCTTTGGTTTGATTTCCGTCCTTGACTCAAAATTAAATTACTAAAATGCCCTTTGCCTTTAACCCCTATCTTATACTTGAGTTTTTGTTTTTTTATCTCATATAAATTTCTTCATTTTCACTTACATAAAACAACAAAGCCACCAAAACACACAATCTAAAAAACAAACATGAATATGAAGAAACAAATTATAAAGCCCCTATTCCTTCAACTACAAAAAACTCATAATTTTCACAGCCCTCAACATATCAAACACATGTGCAGTTGAAAGTAAATATCATCTCAAGCTAACTCTAAGTCGAAATTAAACCACGTGTGTTTGTGTATGCTCGAATCAAACCACAAAACCTTCCAAGCAAAAGGTCCAGGAGGTCGAGCGGTGGTTGGCTGTGTCGAGGTACGATAATGGCGGTTGGTCGTTGCCTGTTGTTGGATTAGGATGGTGTGTTGATATGTTTTGCTTTACAAAAAGGAGGACATAATATGTCTTTATTGTTAATTCAGGGTTATTGCATTAAATTAAGGGTTTTTATTCAAAATGTTGGCTATTGTACCATTTTGACAAAGACGGAATTTTGTATCACAATTGAATTTAACAATACTTTGTATATGGAGCTGTTGACTTTTTTTTATTCCATGTGTTTTATGTGGTGTGTTCCTGGGGAAAATTGAAAGGTTAAAGAGATGGTGAATTTGATGGGTTAGGGTTACTGTATAATGGGGTGCAATGAAAAAGTAAAAGGTTGAACAAACCATAAGGATGGTTTTTTAATATCCTAAAAATAATAATAATAATAATAATAATAATAAAAATAAAAATAAAATCAATGTAGCATTTCTTTTAGGGTTATTATACAAATAGGATACTGAACTTTGCGATTAAATTCGTCTAAGTTACTTAACAAGGAAACTCCCAGTAACTAGTAAGAAGGGTAACGAGTTTGAACAAGTTTCATGTGTTAAGTAACGTGAATAACAAACCCATATACATCTGTAACTCGTTTAAAAAAAATGTGAGTAACTTAAGCGAACAAATTTGAATAGTTGAGTAACATATCTGTCTAATAACTCAATGAAAAACTTTGGTACGTACAATGTTATGAAAATTAAATTTATTTTTGTTAAATTATAATAGAAGTAACAATCAGATACTGATTCTTTGAGAATATGAAACATATAATCACTACTCGGGATCAAATATTGAACTCCTTGGTTAACATATTACATATAACCATATTCAATTTGTAAGCAATCTAAAATAGTTTGTAACTTCGTAACACCAAAACAATGAAGAAAGAGGTGAACATAAATAAATCATGTGGGAAACACTTGAACATGCTTTGAGGGCATAATAGGAAAAAAAGAATGCCTTGCAAAAGACCATACAACATATGGATGCCCTATTTTACTTTGTTACTCAGAAGATCTAGGACCCATTCGCTCTTCGAGTTAAGCATCAGAACACTAGAAGCCATTGAATGATGAGTAGGGGTAATTAGGTCCCGTATCTTCTCTCACTGGTCCTTGAAGACCGTGGAGTCGAAGCAGGCTCACTTGTCCATGAGGCTTGACTTGCTTAAGCATTATTTAAGTCATCTGGTCTCACGTAGCCTGACCCTCCTCCAACACCACTCACCTGCATTGGTTTTTGCCCAAAACGTATTATAAACATATAAATTTACGTGTAAACATGTATAGGTAGATTTGAGACCACTAAAAAACTTGAGGTAAACAAAATCACACGTGATTGTGCACTAATGTTTAAATCGCGTGTAATTTAAATTAGTAAAATTTCATTAAACATGCTATTGCATAGAAATTCAAATCGCATGTGATTA
Organism: Chrysanthemum makinoi; assembly: GCA_910596185.1. Lineage (NCBI taxonomy): Eukaryota > Viridiplantae > Streptophyta > Magnoliopsida > Asterales > Asteraceae > Chrysanthemum > Chrysanthemum makinoi. The sequence goes on from OU343218.1 coordinate 128,242,411, forward strand.
AAATCAATATGGACCATCTATTTTCTAATATAGGGGCCGAGAGTGGTTCCACGGATCTCAAGTTCTTTGGATCTCTTTAATGAACTCATTACTCACCACAACATGTATTTCAGTATAAGTATAACGCCCTAAAATTCGGATGAACTTTTTAATTATCTACTTTATATATACCAAAAGTTAAATAAATAAATAGAAATATAAATGTAATATTGGGCCAATTGGTTTTAAAAAAATGTTTTGGGCTTAGTTTTCTTATTTAAACCCGTATACCCCAAGCCCAATTAGAATTTGATAAACCCATTAAACAAAAAAAATAAAATCTGGTTTCTTCTCCCATCCAAAAATCAAAATAGAAAAAAAAAAAAAAAAGAAACCCTTGCCTCCATAATGGTTTATCATCAAGAACTCAAGATCAAGATTCGTGGTAATCCTGCGAAGGTCTAGTTAATTCGCTGACTGATATTCTTGTACACTGTTGGTTACTTGTTTTGATTATGATACTGTTTATCAACTCCTTTTTGTTTATGTTTCGGTACTTGTATGTTTGGGTGCTTATATTTGTTCGCTGATGCGCTACTTTGCTTTGGTCTTCTTTGATTTTTGTTCTTCTGGTTATCTGTTAATATTGTGTTCTGCAGGTTCATCATTAACTCATTGTGCTCATTCGTTACAACTTTGTTATCAGTCTCATTTGATTCGTTTTTGTATTTTGATTATGTTTAGATTTTGTTTTATTATATCTGTTCACTAGGCTTTTCAAGCTCAGCCGCATTTTCTTTTCCATGCGGCAGGTACCAAGTGGGGTGCTGGGCTTTGATGGGTTGAGAGTAGGAGCATTTGAGTGAACCAAACCTAGTTTTCCCTTATCATTTTGGACTCATTTTGAAGATCATTTTTTTTTATATTTCATTTCTCTTAGACATGTTTGGATTATGTATTTTCCTTTTTAATTCATTCATTTATATGACTTGGTATTTTATTTAATAAGACTTCCGCTTGCGTTTATATGCTTTGTATGACACCATAATGTGACATTTTAACCCGTGTCGGGTTGGGGTGTTACAATTATGGTATCAGAGCCCGGGTTTCACCCTATAGAGCTTAGGCTATGACCTGTAAGGATTTGGGTATAAACTAGGCTTCCATTTGTTTTGACCTATTCTGTTTGGTTAGACCTTTTCGTTCATGATTTCGATATTCTTTTGTCTTCACTGATTTGAACTTTCTCCTTCCACATTTGATTTTGTCTATTTTGTCTTAGCGGATTGTTTGTCAATCGTTTAGAAGGTGGTTACTCGTAGAATCGAAGATGGTGATTCGGATCCTGAGTTTGCTACAATATTTTCTGAGTTAAAGAGGTTTGTAAAGAAGCCACATTCATTTAGTACAGCTACCACTCCAGTTAAGTTAAAGACAAGATTGCTCGTGTTGAGAAGATCGTTGAAGTATTGCGACGCTGCTGGAAACATCAAGATGCTGCAATTGAGAGCTCGACAGAACAACAAGAGGAGCAATGACGGAAATGAGATTCAACTAGCGGGCACTCGGAAGGCGTACGAGCAGAAGAACTATGACCGACGTATTTTAGATTGGCAGAGAAACTACTACCAGGATTTTGGGCGAATTGGTGGACAACAGTTCAGCCGTGCTACTAGGTCGTCGTATCAGAGAAGAGATGCTGAGAAGACTTCATCCGTTTCATATGGTTTGGTGGGGCATTAGGCCTATGATTATCCTGAGAAGAGTGGAAGATAGAGTTATGAGATTCGTTGTCCCTCTCATTTGTTTCATCACGCGTTTTGAGACAGTTGACATTCCATTATGTGATTTTGATCGGTAGTACTTTTCTTCAATTTGTTCAGAACTTGGTTTGAATTGCGAAGTTTTATGATTTGGCATTTTCTGTATTACTTCAGCTTCGTATCATATCTCGTATCTCTTTGAGAGATTTCTATTATCATCTGTTTTGTTTATGTGATTCGTATCAGCAAGATCCGATTTGTGATATTTTGGTACTGTTTGTGAGCCTGAGACTGTTTTGGATCGTCATAAATGAGTCACGAGGAACTTTCTCAAGTAAGTCAGCCACCTTCATCCTTTCCTGAATTAGTAAGTTTTTGTAACATATTGGCTTTCATAAACACATAATACATTCAATATATGGGTCGAATTATACAAGAGTTTAGAGAGAGAAAGTGGAATGGGAGCCTTTCTAGAGAGAGAAAGTAAACAAAGGAAAGAAAGGTTAGATTAAGTGAAAGGTCCAACCCTATACCTTGGGAGGTAGAGGGTATTTATAGTTACATACTACACGTCCTCCATCGGACTGTGGATCAGGCATACAGTGGGTAAAGACCCGTCCTTCCTCCACTGTGTTACTCTAATTTAATAGCTAAGCTAATAACTAACTGATTAACTACAAAACAACGTAAATAATGATATGTCTACGAGCTAACTTATGCTAATTATATTTGGGGTGACCGACTCTTCACTATGGAATTTCTAATTCCTAACAATCTCCCCCTAAGGGAGGTCACCCCATGTGTTACATTTCGAATCCTAGTCTTCCATTTTATCTTCAGTCTTGAGCTCGTAGACTTAAGTTCTTCACTTCCGCAATCTTTGTGCTTAAGTAGTGACTCTTCATGGTCCGATTATTTTGTACTTTCAGTGGAGGCCTTTAACTGATCCACATCTTGATGATCTTTGAGCTTTCTTTGATATCATCAGCCACAATAAATCTCTGGATCACCCTTTATTGTGTTGCCTTCATGTGATGTTGTGACTTATGGACCGACATGCTCATACTTTCTGGATCATGACATCTTTTCATCAGAGTAGCGGAAGCTTTTACTGGTTCATGATATTTGCAGCAGCATAGTAGAAGCATAGAATGAAAATATCAGAGCCAGGTTATGTAGATAAGCACTTGTCATGATTTCTTTAATTAAGTGTGAATGCTGTGAGCATGCGGCTTTGGATTGACTCCTCAATTCTGATCAGCTGCAACCGTCCAAATGTACCTGTAAACAACAGTTAGCAATAAAACATACGAAAGTGTCTTTGATCACTTTCGTTGAATTGAGGTACACGGCCCACGGTTCCCCGTAGATCAGTACAAGTACTGCCTATGATCAGGTATAATTCCGAAGAATCTCCTTGACAGGGTTTCACAATTGTTCTAGCCGTTCTCAAACCGGAACGTCTCAAAGAAGACAACACGGAGTGAGTGAACCAGCAAATTAAGATTTACTGATTGATTCAAACTGATTTGAAAACAATCACGTATTGCTTGAAGAAAGAGTTTTGCAATACGACGAAGGTTTTATAAGAAAAATCAATTTTCAATCATAAATACCCTTTTAATTTTGAAAGATTAATACACATTCGACGTGCTAGAGAAAAGAATTGTTGAGCAGAATGACTGGTTTTTCAAAGGTATCCGTCAATCCCTTTCCTGGACCAAGGTTGATTCAAGAATGAATCGCCCCATCGTTTCTATCCAGTTGTCACAAGTTTGATCTTTAGAAAAGATCTCACATGTCACCCACCAAGAGCTTGTTTGATGTTGGCTCTAGAAGGATTTTCATCTTCATCGTGAATACTTTACATATCACTTGGATGTTCTGGCAATACCACAAGGATAATGCGTAGGACTCTTAATATATTCTTACTTTCCACATTGTGTGAAACAAAAAGTCTTAATTAATTTTGTGTTCTAATGAGATATTGTGGATGATCTCTTGGCTCTAGACTCAATTGTGCATATTTAGTTTCCTATGCCAGAGACTAGGGAGAGGGTCTCCTTTTTCAATATCAATAATCTCTAAGAGAAAGTCGATAGATAATGTAGGTTCCCCGTGAGAATGAAACAATCCCTTTTAAGAGGAATTTGAGTAGCTTGAGAAGTTTAGTGCAGTGCGTCACTGGGTCCATGACGTCTTGTCTTCAATACCAGTGTTACCTTGGTAACAACACTTAGCATATGAATTGAACCCGGTTTCTGCCCTAAGGTTGAATAAATGGATGGCTATTTCTTTTCACCCTTTTCACATTCAATTCTTTTTCATTCTTTAACCCCTTCAGTGCTTACCGAGACTTCATTACTAGAACCTTGTTGGGTTTATTCCAGTTCTAGCTCTGTCTCAGTTGACACTCTTCCCATATTCTCATTTTTCTCCTTTTTGCATCATACCTAAGGACTTCTACACTATCTAGTGGATTGTCCCTGGGTAGATCCCTCCAGCTCTGGCAGGATCGTGGGAACGAATACCTAACCTAACCATCCTTATAACACCATGCATAAAGTAAATTGGTCGGTCTTTTGGTATTGTTCTTTCCTTCATGAAACCAATTGAAAAATCATTTGGAATATCAATCAAGGTACTTGTGATATAATATCAAAGTATTTTGTACCTTAATTGTTTTGATCATTTAGAAATGCTCCCCCTCAACATGTGCATATGATTTTGAATTTGTTTAGCACATCGAGACAAGAGTTCTTTGAAACAGTTTCTTGACCACAATTTCCATAGAAAAAGTCAATTGAATTTCTTTGGTAAATTCTCCCCCTCAATATGTGCGTATGATATTTGAAATCATTTTATCACATAGAGGAAAGTGATCTTTTGAAGTACATCCACGATCATAGAAATCTTTGTACCTTAAAAGTTTATTTTCTTTTTGAAATGCTCCCCCTCAATATGTGCTTCGAGATTCGAAAGCGTTTAGCACATATGGGAGAGCAACATGCACATTTGAATCAAATGGATCATCATTTATCAGATTTTATAATTAAATCACAAATTCTCCCCCAATCAAAATATCAAACATTTGAGATTTTGGATCCCAAGTGATTTAATAAGGTTTTAGAAAACATGGGAGAAAATGTGCCAGATTTAAATGCTCTTCTGGTTTATGGTTAAATGCTCCTCCACAATCATGTAAAACCGATTTTGAAACCAACACCCTTTAAAACCGATTTGAGATTTAAATCACGATCTCTCCCCGGATCAAAAATTTCAAACCATTTGAGATTTGTGATCCCAATTGATTTAAATCATTTAGAAAAGTTTGGGGAAAGACGTGGCAAGATTTAATTTTTTTGAAATTGACTGATGAGGACCAATTATTGACATTAAAGATTGTTAGTGTCAGGTATCATAGTTTTGAAGAGATCTTTAAGTGAAATAAGATATCATGACATAACATTAAATCTTTAGATCACCACTTATTATTGTACAAAACGGACTTTTATGAAGAAATATCGTTTGAAAATATTTTATTTTAAATCACTCTCCCCCTTAATCGATGACCATAGTCGTTGATTGAGTGACTTAAGTTTTGATAAAATGAAGTCCGGTGATTTCCAAAATTTAGTCCAATTTATTTTCAAAACAGTATTTTTCCATTTTCAAAACAATGTTTTCAAGATTGTTTAAAAATGGTATCATCACTATTTATCCTACACAAAGATACGTTAGGTGGTTGAGCTGCTTCTGTTGTTGCTGTAGGGCTTGAAGAAAACCATCTGCTGATGCAGTGACACCTCTGACGTTGCATCTATCATGCCAATTCTTCATAGAGATCCAATTAAGCTCCGTTTCTTCTTTTGTCAACCCAAGAAATAGTTGCCCTTTCTTTTCGGCATCCAATCATCTTCAAACGTGGGATCCGGATCGGGAACATTCTTATAAACCATCTTATCTGCATACGTTAGTTAACACAAACATATATATGGTGGTCGACAACACCCAAATAGCAATCGACTAATAAAAGTCAATCCAACATGTCAATCAGATCAAATAAGGCATGGGAATAATGTGTTTATCAAACTATAATCATCTAATCCTAACAATCATATCCTAAATTCCTAGTCCTTCGACATAGGCAAATATCATTTTTAGTTAAGCACGTAAGATAATAAAGAAAGTCTGTTAGATGATGTAAATTTGAAAAACATTCTCCCCCTCAATAAATGACTCTTTCTATGAAAAGTTTTAAATAAGCTGAAGTCATTGTTTTGCAAATTTATGAAAACATGATTCTGATTGATTTTCAAGCGACTCATTTTCCACCATTTTGAATACAACAAATATTTTTCTGAAGAATTTTAGATGGAAAAACATTTGTGTAGGAACAGCAGTCCTTCGACATACTTTCCTCATTAGATTTGGGATAAGTGCACGAAATTTATGAAAATCGTTTTAGCGCAGCACTTTCCTTCTTGAAGAGCGGGTTGCTATCTGAAATAATACCAAACCATGATTTAAGCACTGGTTACAGTCTGAAATAACTGCAAGCCATATTTTGAGACATGTTTTGAAAAAGAATATTTACACCTCCTGCTCGAACTTCATCTAAAGTCCCGTGCCATTATTGAATGACATTTCTAATACCGTAGATGTTATCGATACCAGAAGACATGTCTTGAGAAAAACAATATTTTTGGTATTTTCTGCTTTTTCAATTTTTTATTTATTTATTTTAAATTTTATATTTTTCTATTTTCTTTTTGTTGGTTTTATAATTTTGTATTTTGCTTTTTAATAAGATATATACAAAGAAGATAATTTAGTTTAAGAGGATGATGAAATGAGTACCGAGATAAGGATATCGTTCAGCACGTAGAAGAAGAAAGAAATCAACATCTCTTAAACTTTCACCACCAAAGTATTCGAGGATTCTAAGAAAATCGTCTTTACATGAGCCTTCTAAATGTGAATCTTTGGTAGCTTCCCCCAAACCGACGAAATTCGAATTAAGACCATTTCCCCCAAAAGATGAAGTGAAGCAAACAGTCTCATTGTATGAAGCTCAAGAACCCGAAGATGATGCTAACAACGAAGTAAAAAGTTAACACGGATCATCTATGCGTTTATCAAACCCAGAATGTTTGATTAAGACCGATCACATGAACCTGTTGTGCGTCCCCGATGTACACATAACTCTTCGAGTTTGAGCAGTTGTCAATTTAGGATAACATTCTATCAACATCTTCGTTTCACCAAATGCATTCTAGTTATCTTTCATATAACCAATCAGCCCATAATGTACACATGTGCCCAACAAGAGTAGAGATGATGACATCCAAGTAACATGTTGAATCACTGATCATCTCTGTGGATGTCTACCCCGAAATAACTTTTAGCCCCATCATGTGAACATGTTGTGCGTCCCTGATGTACACATATCTCTCCCCTGATGGTTGCGATCTAATCGGAATCATCATTACATTTTGTACATGAAGCAATAACCGGAAGCACTACCATAAACCATATAGAAGATGTCGATAAGCAATATCATCTCACGTTCCAAATATTCTTCTCATATTTCTTCCCACTAAAAGTTGAGTTAACACATACCAAAAGAGTCAAGAGACCACTTACCCAAAATAGTTGGAATAATACATCCTTCCCCCAAGTAGTTGGAATAATAACACCAAACGCCACGAATTAAGACACTGAGTTTCTCTGCGGTTATGACATTTGTCTCCCCGGAATAACTTCAATATAGAAGAAGAATTAATTTCATCACGTGTACTCGTTGTGCTTTTAGATGCGTGTCTCCTTCCCCCTTGCTGGTTTTGATACCTCAGAATCAGCAACACATTATATGCACATATCCTTGAAATAGAGAAGAACAGAATTGGCTCAACTATATCCTGTGAGAATCAACTGCAACAGAAACTCTCTCTGACTATCTTTATCAACCCATATGTAGACAATTTGAAATGACCACTGATGAAGAAAACCTGATATACCAGACTTGAAACTGAAGTAGAATTCCCACATTTGTATCTTAAGCTTGCACTTAATGATGGAAGAACGGTGTTGAGAATTTATGCTTCAAGCAAATCTCTTATTACTCACTACTCAAACAACGTATGAAACATTAACACCTCTTGTGATTATCCACACCGTCATCTGTGTGTGACACTGAGTAAAACAACGTAATTCCTAATAGTGATAGTTAACCAGGTGTTCAACCATCCACCCCGACTGCTGGTAACTAGATAAACCAAGTCTTCAACTCAATTTCTTAAGCCCGAGCAAGTTATCAAATAAGAACACGCCTTTGTGAAAGTCAACTTCAATCTCAAATAAGTGATAAATGATTAACTCCAAATTAATCAACTTGTGTCAAATGCCCAACACATGAATAAACATACAATCGGATGTACATTGACCCACTGCATGAACCGGAGCAAATGATTCCTCGACATCAATGCATTCTTCCTAAAAGTATACATGTAGAGACTGATCTAGAAGATTCACCAATAATGTCTTCGAGCGGATGAGGTAGTCATTTTCCTTAAAGTTCATGTGGTTGATTTATAGCGTGCACGTTAAGAGGAACAATAATCCGTGAAGATTTGGCAAAGGAATACCAAAGAGCGTATCATTATTCATGAGTGTAACTGCAATATTATGATAGTCATTATCAACGCCTTGAGTAATAACTGGAGATTGGACTTCTAGAGTAGTCTGAGTTATACTTCTTAGATGATCAACATTCGCTAGCAGTTGGAGATACTCATCAAACATATCTTGAAATTGCATCCATAAACATGTAGTATATTCACTCTTCTCCACCTTAAAAATTGCATCCGAAGTTGCCATTTTTGATTGAGCAAGTGAATAAGACTATACACCAATGAACGTTGATCCACTTGATGAGAATGAGCATGGGAGAAACATGAAGCTTGTTGATGAAGAATGTCGATGAGAATGGTCATAAACATGAAGATTTCTCTTCTTCTGAAGATAAAGCGCACTGAACGTACACCTTTCTTTTCTTTGAGGAACGTGGCCTGAAGTGTTATCTGCAGATGCCATAGTGTTGCAGTGCGAGGCCTGAACTGATTTGAACAAACGTCATAGCATTGAAGTACGAGGCCTGAACTGATTTGAACAAACGTCATAAGAAGATTTCTCTTCTTTCGAAGATAAAGCGTACAGAGACGTACACTTTTCTTTTCTTTAGATTACAAGATTTTTCTTTATCTGTTTAGAGCAGCCTTAATCCAAGTACCAACAGATGATTTGTATGACCTGCATTGGAACACATAAAAAAGTGGAAATTTGAAAACACTGGATCCCCATGTGAAAATGGGTTCCTTTTGGTTAGCGCAGAAACCCTAGTTGCTAAGGCATTATCACTAGGAGCTAAACTAGTAGAATCATCAGACTTAGTTAAAGGGCATCGTGTGCCTAATGGGATTATTCGACCAGTTGGCTTCCAAACCTTAACAGGCACTACTCTAGGCATAGTGGATCTAGTTAAGGAGCAAGGTTTGCCATGCGTGAATATTCGACCTGTGGGCTTCCACTGAAATCCTATATTGGTAAAAACCTTCCCTGTAGGTTTCCAGGATTGCTTAATCTGTTTCTGATGCAGGTTTTACTGACCAGGTCTTAAATTTATAGTGTCTCGCAATACCTATGGTCTACCCTTGTGCACTAATAGGCAGTGTACTCGGTCATGTGTAGTGTAGTAAATGGTAAAGCCGAAGTCGTCCCAAGAGCTATGTGTACTGGATTATTACTAAGTCTAGTGTCATAGAATAATAATGGTTTCGATAGGGAAATCAATAGAGGAGAGTGGTGCTAACCTAGTTAATCCTCCTATCTAGTTATGTCTATGTCTACTTACTTCCAATTACTTCAGGTGGGGTCAAATTCGAGAGGACAACGTTTGGTCAATTCGCCCTAACCTATCAGCAAAGATGCCACCAAAGGCGAAATCAGGCGCACCGTCATAAGTCCTGTTGTTCCTGGTCCTCTAAGCCAAGTCATTAAGTACCGCTACATGCTAGATTCATAATAGTGAGTTCCCGACCGTTAGGAACTTAGACACTACACCCCCAATTCTTAAGTTCATCCAAACGATAGGTGATCAGTTGGTCAAATCACACAAGCAGAAAGGGTCGTTAGTTGGTCATATCTTACCCTTCCTGTCTCAGTCCGCTCACCTAGGGTCAGTTGGTCATATCTCCTAGGAAATTTGCCTCTACCGCCATTCAAAACTACCGAACCAATGGTGGCTACCAATGAACTATGCATGCATACACTTAGAAATAATTGTACGGAAGTAAAGGTAAACGCAAACAAAACAATTAAGGAATCATAACTAGGCTAGCACCAAAAGGTGCTTAGCCGCTCATATTAATCATGCAAATCAATTCAATATTCAAAGGTACGAAATACATGAATTCAAAGTAAAAGAAATATAAAATTCTAATGCTTATCGTAGTAGAGTGACTTCTCCCTTGGAAACAGCTCCGTATGCTACTCTAGACCTGCCTTGAGCTTTTTCCCACATTCTCAGAGTGTTGTGTGTGGAATGGGATGTATTTATAGGCCAGACCTGGGTTACGGCGTAACCAATATAGGAGTTACGCCGTAACCTTCTATTTCTTCGTAAAATGCACTAGATCTGCTGGTTATGGCGTAACCTAATGAGTGGTTACGCCATAGTCTTCAATAAACTCGGTTACGTCGTAAGTGATGCAGTAGTTACGGCGTAAGTATCAGCGGCGTGGAACCTCATTTGACCTAATGTAGTTACGTCGTAACTTTTGGGAGGAGTTACGCCGTAACCTTCTGATAAGTTGGCATTCTGAGTCACACAATAGTTACGGCATAATGTGAGAGATGACTTACGCTGTAACTTCTTCAAAATAGCATATTGTGATAAATATTTAGATAAGTCTCCAGTTCCGCCTCTCTTTAGCTCCACTGCTCGTAATTTACCTGAAAGTGAAAAACAATGGAAAACAAGTGTAAATCTATATAAATGATATAAATAACGAGCATTATCGGTGGAAATTGACACTTAATATTCAGGACTATTTGATGTTATCAAATATCCCTCCACTTGAACTCTACTTGCCCTCAAGTAGACCTTATTAGATAGATTCCTCAAAAGATATCTCCCATAACCTGGAAAATATGAGTTTACAAATCCCTTATGCTAGAATAAAACAAAGCCGAACACCTCACGAAAGGGGAACAAACACTCAAATCTCTCAACTATTCTAAGTGTCAATTTTGGGGTGATCACTCAATCGCACAGTCATAGCATGTATTCTATCATAAGCTTGGTGGTTACACAAATCTCCACCACTAGAGTTAAGGGCTAAACAATTCTCGAAGGCAATATGGGTAGACACGACAAAGGTTAAGGGGTGACTCATCATTACTAACATGTCATGGCGAAGTGGGCAAAATCAATGATACATGACCAAATCCATGGCCAAGACACCAAATATTTCTCGCTGCATCACCTAGACACGCTTCATGACTATAAAGGTAGGATAAGACATGGGATATATAATTGGTGTAAAATAAAAAACAAACAGGTAGTCTAAATCTATAACGAAGTCATCACCACTTACCGTCCGCCCAAAGTTCAAGCTTAGAAGTCAAGAAACCGGATCATGAAATGCAAGGTAGATGTGTCATTAGAGGACATCGTGATGGGCACACTACCTTTTCTCCAACTGTTGGCATAACTACCAACTCCAATCTTCAAATGTGACTGAGGTGGCCTCCTCGATACTAAATCAATAAAGCTCATAATACAGTGCTTATAACATCTCACTTTACAATAACATAATCATAACAACCTTTTTTTTAAGCACAATCAATACTAACATAATATCCCCCCACTTGAGATGAACAATGGGAATTCGAGGGGTTTTCAATGATCTTCAGAAATGTTGTCGATGAAAGCGTGATTTTCGAACCTTTCCACTCGAACCTTGAACTTAGGCAAATGATGACTTCTCAATTACAAATAAAGACTACAGGGTAGACTAAGGTGTATAGGTGTATCGAAACAATATATTGGGTGAACAAAATGAAAGGAATGGCTCAGAAGGGTGTATCTAGGGGTATCTTGCACTAAAGATGAGTGCAACAAAAAGGGTTTCACATGGGGGTCAAAAAGTCGAGGTGACTAATCGATAGACTTACAATGGTAGCCTGTTTGGGTGATAATCCTATAATATTGCCTTCTAAAACTGAAAAGTCCAAGTACATCGAGCTAACTCAACATACCTCATCTATGGTCTCGAAATGATGCAAAGTCCAAGTTCTAAAGTTTACAAGCTACCGTCACACTCATAATTTGGTGGATTTGGGGTAAAATATTGGAAACGGATAAGGCTAATCTCACCATATAATATCAAGGGTTGTATGTGCTCGGCTAAGGTCTAATCTAGTTAGGTAAAGAAAAACATGTCAAAATTTTAAAAATTGCATAATTTTTCAAAATAAACTAGAAAAATGAGGGCAAAATAAAGTTCAAGAGATAATTCTACTCCCGTCCCCCCATTTGAATTGTACAAAGTCCCTTTTGTACTAGGAATTTAAATAAAGGTGAAGAGAAAGGTAGAATTAGAGCGAGAACTTCCCTGAAATTTGCCCCATAAAGAAGGAAGGCCCACGAACAAGACGTGCCTTCGTATAAGCATCATGAACAAACTTCAATCCCTGAAATCACAATATCGACAAGCATAATTCTAAAAAGAAAAAATGAAAAATGAAAAACCTAACTCACTTTCGTAGGAATCACGGTTGCATTTAGCGAATGCAACAAGCCTTTTAAACCACTTGGTGTCCCAAGTGGGCGAGCAAAATCTCGTGAGGGTTTACAGGGAACACACCCACAAAGTTCATTTAAAATACTAATACAAGGTTTTTGTGTTTTAAAATGAAAGAATTAAAGCAGAGGAAAGTTACGTCGTAACTCTTTTGAGGGAGTTACGCCGTAACTGGCAAAACCTGGAATGAGCTGCAAAGCGAGTAGTTACGGCGTATCCACTGAGATGTTATTACGCCGTAAATGGTAATGCGTTAAGAATTCTGCTGCTAAAATGTTGGTTATGGCGTAATCACCAAGATGAGTTACGCCGTAACTCTGTAGCAAACTTCAGCCGCAATTACTTCCTCGTTTCCTGCATAAATAGTTAGAAAACACACCCAACAGAAAAGGAAATAAAATAAAAGAAATGGATAATTCGGGTTGTCTCCCAAAAGAGCACTTTTCTTTATTTACGAGTCTTTAAGTTAGACTCAGAGCCTCAGGGATTCTATAGGGGCCTTTGGACTTCCACGGCCTCTTCCATGTCTTTCATTAAGTTGTGCCTAACCCACCCGATATTTGTGGCAGTGCGGAGATATTCTTTGGTTTCAATTTTCCAGATCTTGCAAAATTTTTCTTCAGGCCCCAAATGGTATCGCGTAAACTCAAATTTTTTGGCTATAATAGGTGGTGGCCTCTTAAATGGGATGCCAAGAAGCTTGCATCTTCTTTTCTCGTGTACTTCATTATCTGGGTCAATGAAACCGTCTTCGCCTTGTAACTTGAGTTAATCGAAATCATCATTGTCGGAATCGGTATCTTCAAGTTGGTTGAGTATTTGCTTGCATTATTCATTTTGTACCTTAGAAGAGCCCTTGGTGTCATCTTCTAGTTTTTCATTAGGAACTTCGTTGTTATGTACTCATACACCCATTCCATATTTTCTCTTTAGTTAACGCGTCAATTTTTCCGTATTTGATTTTGACCCAATCGTTGAATCCGAGATCATCTGGCCAAGGTAATTCTGTTCTTTCAGAATCATTAGTTGAAGTCCAAAGTAATTCGTCTTCCCCAGCTCTCTCAATGCTACTTTCCCCGTCACATTCATACTCAAAAGGATTGCAGGAAGCCCAAACTTTTTCGTTGCTGGTTTTAATTTGTTCACGCCAATGATTTTGAACTCCTTCGTTATTGTCATCTTCAGAAGGAATATCATCGAGGGGCTTAATGGTTTTTCCTCAAAGAATATGTTTCTCATATTTGAGTTCCAGATTTCTGAAAAAAGCTGAATTAATTATCGCGTCCCCGAATCTTATCGAATACCAATCACTAAATGACAGATTTCCAAAATCAACGTCGTGCTTCCCAGATTCATGTGGGCATATCCAAACTTTGTTTTTTACATTACCTGCTCCGTTGCAATATTCACGAAAAGGATTGCACGTTGGCCAAGCGTGAGTAATCTCATCTTCCATGACGAGTAATGGTTTGCAGTAGTGCTTAATAAGTGGTCATTCCACTTCGTTAATCGAGAACTTGGCTAACCTTTCTTCGTCGTTAAGTGTAGTCCACTTGTATCTGTCATCTTTTATCCTTTCTTTATCAACACCACCATTGCAGGTTTTCCGAGGATCACATGAGGCCCACAAGCTGTAGCATTCCCCATCGTCAATTGCAATAGCCTTACACCAATGACTTCTCCTTTTAGGGTTGTCGTCCTTTGTGCCCGTGTCTTTGCTTGAATTCGGGTTACACCATAACTCTGAGGTGTGATTACGGCTTAACTCACTTTCGCCATCAGTATCGGACTCATTAGAGTACTTGTTGCCATCAGAGAATATAGCCTTACATATAGTGGATTTGCTCTTTTGTTCCTCCTTTCTTCTTTTTACCTCGTCGCAAAGCTTTCCAATTAAAGTTTCCAAGTTTTTAAGTGATATGTCATGGGAAGAGAGGCTCTTGTTTGTATTATCTTGGAAAATTTTAAGCCATTCCTCTTGCTCCTTTTGCCTCTTGGTAGAATCCACAAGGTACTTGTTAATAATTTCCTCCAGGTTAGCTCTTCTCTCATTATGCTAATAATACGGGGGGTCTTCCACGAAACCCATTATGATTATCCCCATAGAAAGGCCTATTCTCTCCATATTTAGCTTCCTCGATTGTATCTTCCTTGTCAATATTAGAACAATTTTTAGTCAAATGTCCCCCACCACAGTTTTTGCAGCCGACTTGGATGGCATGGACAATTTCTTTGATTTTCAGCATATCTCGACTGAGATTTTCAATTTTACTGGCGATTGCTGCAATTCCGTCAAAACTTCCGCCTTGGTTTCTTTTACTTCCTCCGTCGTGCCATTTTTGAGAGTGATCCGCCATTTTTTGAATTGCTTCAATTGCAAGAGTAGGAGTCATGTTTGGGATAGGTCCTTGATAGTCCAGCATCTGCCTTGTAGTTACGTTAATTCCTTTGTAGAAGATGTTGACCTTTTGCTGGTTGTTCAGATCATTAGTAGGACACTTGAAAAGAAGATCGTTGTATCTGTCCCAAGCTTGATACAGCGTTTCGTCGTCTTCTTGTTTGAAATTATGGATCTCTAAAAGCTGGTTAGAAATCTTCGACGGCGGGCAATATCTTTGAATAAAGTGTTTCTTTAGTAGCGCCCAAGTATTAATTGCCCCCGCGGGCAATCTTTCGATCCATCTTCTGGTGGCTCCAGTAAGAGTCATTGGGAATACCCTTAGCATAATAGCATCATGAGACACGCCCGGAATGTTGAAAAGGCTTGCGATGTATAGTACATTTTCAACGTGCTCATATGCATCATTGTCCTTGTTTCCTGAAAAAGGGTTAGCGCGAAGCTCCCTCATAAATTGGCCTTTGATTTTGAAACGGACATCCACTCCAATTGCCGGTCTTACGAGACCCAGCCCTTGTTTCGCACTTGTCAACGCCAAGTATTCCTCAAGAGTGAGGTCATCGATGTTAACAACTTCCATGGTACCTGAAAACTTGAAATATGATCGTGAGAAAAGTTTAAAACGAAATTAAAGACTTAATATCAATCCTAATATAACTCCTCGGCAGCGGCGCCAAAAACTTGATGCAGGTTTTACTGACCAGGTCTTAAATTTATAGTGTCTCGCAATACCTATGGTCTACCCTAGTGCACTAACGGGCAGTGTACCCGGTCGTGTGTAGTGTAGTAAATGATAAAGCCGAGGTCGTCCCAAGAACTATGTGTGTTGGATTATTACTAAGTCTAGTGTCACAGAATAATAATAGTTTCGATAGGGATTTAATAAATTAAACTACTAATGCAGAATAAAGTAAATAAAAGCAGATAAATGGTAAAGGGAAATCAATAGAGGAGAGTGGTGCTAACCTAGTTAATCCTCCTAGATAGTTATGTCTACGTCTACTTACTTCCAATTACTTCAGGTGGGATCAAATTCGAGAGGACAACATTTGGTCAATTCGCCCTAACCTATCAGCAAAGATGCCACCACAGGAGAAATCAGGCGCACCGTCATAAATCCTGTTGTTCTTGGTCCCCTAAGCCAAGTTATTAAGTACTGCTACATGCTAGATTCATAATAGTGAGTGCCCGACCATTAGGAACTTAGACACTACACCCCCCAATTCTTAAGTTCATCCAAATGATAGGTGATCAGTTGGTCAAATCACACAAGTAGAAAGGGTCGCCAGTTGGTCATATCTTACCCTTCCCGTCTCAGTCCGCTCACCTAGGGTCAGTTGGTCATATCTCCTAGGCAATTGGCCTCTACCGCCATTCAAAACTACCGAACCAAGGGTGGCTACCAATGAACTATGCATGCATACACTTAGAAATAATTATACGGAAGTAAAGGTAAACGCAAACAAAACAATTAAGGAATCATAACTAGGCTAGCACCAAAAGGTGCTTAGCCACTCATATTAATCATGCAAATCAATTCAATATTCAAAGGTACTAAATACATGAATTGAAAGTAAAAGAAATATAAAACGCTAATGCTTATCGTAGTGGAGTGACTTCTCCCTTGGAAACAACTCTGTATGCTCCTCTAGACCTGCCTTGAGCTTTTTCCCACGTTCTCAGAGTGTTGTGTGTGGAATGGGATGATTAGAAATGCTGGAATTCGTGGGGTAATTATAGGCCAGATCTGGGTTACGGCGTCACCAATATAGGAGTTACGCCGTAACCTTCTATTTCTTCATAAAATGCAGTAGATCTGCTGGTTACGGCGTAACCTAATGAGTGGTTACGCCATAGTCTTCAATAAACTCATTTACGTCGTAAGTGATGCAGTAGTTACGACGTAAGTATCAGCGGCGTGGAACCTCATTTGACCTAATGTAGTTAGGTCGTAACCTTTAGGAAGAGTTATGCCGTAACTTTCTGATAATTTGGCATTCTGAGTCACGCAATTGTTACGGCATAATGTGAGAGATGAGTTACGCCGTAACTTCTTCAAAACAGCATACTCTGATAAATCTTTAGATAAGTCTCCAGTTCCGCGTCTCTTTAGCTCCAATGCTCGTAATTTACCTGAAAGTGGAAAACAATGGAAAACAAGCGTAAATCCATATAAATGATATAAATAACGAGCATTATCGGGGGAAATTGAAACTTAATATTCAGGACTATTTGATGTTATCAGTTTTGCTTTCCAAACTTTCTTAATTGGGTTTTGATTCTTAGACCTCAGAAATAACACACCACATTTATCATGATTACCAGAAAATATACATTCTTTACATGTATTGCAGACAGCATAAGACTTCGAATTAATTTCAGTAAGCTTAGAGCTAATACTAGAACCAACACGATTCTTTTTGTTCAAGTCAAACTTATTTTCCCTATGGTGTTCTTTCACTTCATTTTCATGATCACTTTTAGTTTGCGTAATCCTATCCTTCTTTGCATTGCTTCTAGGTTTTGACCCGCTAACTTTAGTGCCAATCTTAAATTCTATAGAAGTGATGCGGGATCCTTAGTTTGTTTTACTGCCATTTGATTTTCTGGTCTAGAAGTGTTGGGTTCTGAGGCTTTCAGAGGCATATCAAAGGTCACATGCTTGACTTTAGGCATAGAACAAGGCATAACTTCTCTATCTTTCCTAGTATAAGATTTAGGACATGTTGCAATCACACATTCTAAGAGTTCCTGAGATCGTTTGGCATATAAGCATGCATGCCCAACAGCATTATCAAGTGGTTTCTCTATCTTATCATCTTCAACAATCTCACTGATGCACTCTAGACTATCCTTGAGGGATGAAAGATATGTTTGATATGCAAATTCATTGTTCCGAAGATGAGGAGGAATATATTTCACAGTTATAGCATATTTAGAACAAGCAGACACCTTTGGTGTAACATTCTCACCAGTGGTGATTGGCATTTTCCCTTTCACTACACGCTTCAGATTCTCAATTTCTTTAAGCAAAGAAGTTACCTTTTCACTGTTATTATCATGATTAGCCTTGAGTGAATCACATAGTTCTTTGTTTTGAGCATTAACATTTGAAATTTCAACTTGAAAACATTCATTTTCCTTTTGCAGTTTATTAATCAAGTTTTAAAGTTGGAAATTCTGAGAATCTAAAGGTGGAGGCATATAGGAGCCAGTCACTTCATTCTTTTCACCCTTCAATTGTGAAATTTGATCTTTCAACCTTTTGATCGTGTTACAATGAGCTCAAATTTGTTCATTACGTTTCTGTATTTCAAAAACTGCATCAAACTCAGGAGCATCTGAAGATGTCTTCGCATTTGAGGTTTTAACACTTTCTTTAAGATGTTGATATTTTAATTATAAATCAAGATAATCAACTTCTAATTTAGAAAAATGCCTGACCATGTTATCATGATCATCCTTTTCGATTTTGTCTTGCAATTTTGAATTTTTTGTTTCAAGCTTAATGACACGATCTTGGGAGACTTTAAAAGCAATAGACAATTCATGAAATTGAGAAGCAGTAATGGAATAATTCGTAACAGTGTAGAACAAATCTTGAACAATACATCTAGTAATCAAATTATCATTCAGGATGTGAATATTCTTCCTCTCAATCTCATTGTTCTTAAGCTTACATTCATATATTGTAACCTCGTTTTCCATTTCATTAAACATTCTTTTCATTTCTTTAACTTCTGTATCTATAGCCTTTTGAAGACTTTCAAATTGATCTTTTAATTGTTTAAAGAAAGTCATGACCTCAGTTAGATAACATTGTTTTGTTTGCCCAAAACCCCTTTCCCCTTCAGTTATCCTCGTAGGTGTGATTCTCTTCTTACACGTTTTCTCAAAATCAACGAATAATTTGTAAACTACATATAGGCTGATAAAGGTCTTGCTTTGAGTGGGAAGAGTTCTAGGCACTAAATGCATTGGTGTATTGGGTGGATACACAGTAGCTGGAGGCAATTTCCTAAGGGGAGGATTCTTTTCGACAAGCTCATCAGATTTTTTCTTTTCCATATCTAACTTCCAAAACACTTGTTCAGTGGTTAATTGAGTTTGAGGTCTAAACTTGTTTAAGGCAATCCAATTGTCCTTAGTGTAATTTGGAGTTTTGAACGTTATATTATGATCTACACACCAAGGATCTTTTAGTTTCTTTTCCATTTTTTCTCTAGAGGCATCTTCTAACTCTCTATCTTCTTCAGTGCACTCTAAAAAAGTAGGTTTTGTCTAGGCTTAAGGATTTCATTACCATCATAGATCACTTTTTGAGCAGCTTTTGCTTTCTTACCATACTCAGGATTGGGCTCTTCTTGTTAGGTCACCATGTTTATAACACAAGCATCAATATGAAGAAATGAGATGAAGAAGTGATCGGTTGAACAAGTCACAAACACACACACGAATATAAGAAAGATTTAGGCGTAGGTTTATTAGTGAAATGAACAACCAACTCATGGGTTGTCTACATGAACAACCAAATGGGAGTTACAAGACTATTTATAGGGAAAGGGAGATAGGGCAACATGTCTAGTCCCTTCCTTTCCTTATTGGGCTTTTGCATAGGCTCATGGGCTTTCTATATGAGTCTAGCCTTAATTACTAACGTAAAAGCCTTAATTAAGCTAACTATTACATATTGATTACTAACACTTGAGAAATGGTTTAGGAGTGATTCCAGCAATCTCCCCCTAAGTGTTAGTAATTGATATCTTAAGTAATCTTAAACAGTTGTTGGTGCAGATGTAATAGTAGCTTTGACGTCTTCTGACATTCTTCTTTCTTGTGAGAAGAAGTGCCTTGATTCGAAAAATCTCCCCAGTGTAGGGATCTTGTTTCCTTTGAAGTATTCTGCTTAGAAGTCTTTGATTTCTTTGTTCTTTAATTCTTTGTTCTTTGTGGTGGTAGTGATAGTATGTTGTGGTTATCTGCATCAGGTTCGCTTCGTTGCTCCAGTGTCTCCACGTCTTTCTCCAACATGCTCACACACTCATTTGACAATGAATTCCAGATGTGAAGTAGTTCTCGAGTCTTTATAACTTTGTAGATTCTTTGATTTGATGAAGAATCATTATGACTTTGTGTTACCTTTGATTTTGAGAGAACTTCTTTTGTGATATTGTTGGTATGAGCATGTGGAGAATCAGCACGATCTCTTCCTCCCACGAGCATCCATAAGAAGAAAACATAAAACATGGTTTAGAAATAATCCAGCACTTACAAGTTTGAACTTCGAGTGTGTTAACAGCATAGTGTGAAAACACGTCTCTAATTCTCACAAAGACTGTTCCTGAACTGGATTCCCATAAGTGAGATAACGCGATGTACCAAAGTACACCTACAGTTCAGGTGAGTCGGTGAGGTACACCGAAGCATCACCCCACGACTGTAGACCATTTGAGACACACTAAGCGTAACCCACAAGGAGTTACTGAAGTGACCTGCTGTCAGGGCTGTTTGATGTTGACCCTGGCAGGATTTTCCATTCAATCACTGAGGATCACAGTTGTGAACCCCTCATAAATGTTCTTGACTGATTGCTAAGATCTGTGAAGGACTCTAGAATGTATCACTTGCGTCCTTATTATTGAACGACAAGTGATGAAATGTTAAGTGTACCTAAGAGATCTTTTGATGAATCTCGTGGCTCTAGACTCAATAGTGCATTTTGGTTTTCCTGAGCGGAGACTAGGGAGAGGGTCTCCTTCTTCAATACCAGCAATCTCTAAGAGAAAGACGATAGTTAACGTAGGGTTCCCTGTGAGAATGAAACAAGCTTCTGTTGAGAGAAACTTGAGTGGCTAAGAAGGTTTAATGCATGCGTCACTGGGTCCATGACGACTTTAATCTTCAATACCTGTGTCATCTAGTGACAACCAGTAGCATATGAGTTGAACCCGGTGTCTGCCCTAAGTTGAATAATTTTGGAGGGCTATTTCTTTTCACCCTTTTTATAACATTTCTTTTTAATTCTTCAACTCCTTCTTTCTCCGATTCTCATTTTCTCCTTTTTATAATCATACCTAAGGACTTCTAAATTCTAACTATTGGTGGTGTCCTTGGGTAGATCCCTCCGGCTCTGGCGGATCATAGGACGGTTATTCCTAACCTTAGTCATCTTATAACTCCATGACTAACCTATGTTGCCATAAAACCATTTTCATGAAAAATCTCTCAAAGTGGTTATGAGTAAAAACATTTTGTACCACTGAAAGAGTTTTATATTTTGCAGAAATACTCCCCCTCCACACGTGCTTAAGTATTTTGACAGAAAACTGCACGGTGAGAGAAGAGCGCGCACTTTTGAATTGATCAACTCAAGATAGACAATTCCTCGCGAGACACGGTTCCATCACTGACTAAGTCAGCTTGAAGTTGTAAACACTCCTTTTTAAGGAGGTTTGACCCGTCAAGGTTCATGTCTACCAAGAGTTTCCCGAATGGTACATTCTACTAGGACAAGTCCTTTGCGAGACAGGTTTACATCACTAGCGAACTAGTTTGAAATTATTACCCGTCCCGGACAAGTCTTTTCGAGTTACTAACATTTAAGAACTCGTCAATTCATTGGTTAAGTCTTTAGCACGACGATTCAATAGCAATTCGCAACATATTTCTTATCACATAATTTTTCTCCCCCTAAAAAATGGCATATAAAAGTTATTTTTGACGAAATTTTGATATCGAATATGTCCATTTCAAGTTTTGTGGGAAGATTTCCACGAAGAACAATTTGTGAACAAAGTTTTAAGCAAATACTCCCCCTCAACAAGTGATGTTAACTTTTGAGGTTTTAAAAATCATAAGGGGAAGTACTTGTTCTTTGGAGCAAAACTTTGAAAAGTGAAAGTTTTGATAATTTTTACTCAAAAGTAAGAAGCTTTCGCTCCTTTTATAAGGATTGTGGCACTGAAACGTACCACAGGGTCCTTTCATTACAAGTACGGGTTGTACATTGTTATGTGTGCACAAGCCATTGTTAAATGTAGATCACACATCCAAATATAATGAAAGAAATAGATCAAGGAGTACCAGGATGTCCGTCAATAACACCAGGGATTCTTTCTGGACGTTGGTAGCCTGTTAAAGATATGCTTTGACGTCCACGCACAAAACTCTCCAATGTCCTCATCTGATCCCGAAGAAACAACCTTTCATCAATCCTGGTAATGATCTTCTTCGCATCCTTCCTTTCCCTAGAATTCCATCTTTTCTTCGACCCAATGCCTTGATGAATCTCTTTTAACTGATAAGCCATTCCATCCCGAACCTTCTTCAAAGTATGATCACAGAATTTGTGAAGCTCCTTGCACGCCATGAAGCAATTTCGGTGAAGTTCACTGCGGTAAACTACCCTAAATGGTTTCTTAATGATGGTGTACTGAGGAAGATGGTTGATATCGGGAAGGTCTAGTTGTGGTTTGGTGAGATTAACACGCTTCTGGTATGATTCCACGGCAAGTTGAATATCTTCTACACGTTCTTGGATCACGATGCTTCTTATGAATATTAGCAATGACTTGATGTATTCACGTTGGATATTTGTAGAGAATTGTCGCATTCGTCCTTGTACCTTGGCAAGATACATGTCTTCAATGTCATTGAGCGACAATCTCAGGAAATCTGCTTCTGTAAAGTCATATTCCTGTTCGTCTTGTCGTTTGACCACAATTTTCTTTAGGAATGTGTAGTCCCACTTCGACGACAGGGTAACATGCATAATTACAACGATTCGTTTGTCACTAAACACTTCCTTTTTTGAATTTAGAACCTGGCAGCTTCTGTAGTAGATTCTTCTTCGTTCAGGCCAATGATGAATCCCATACAGTGCATCGAGGTCATACTTTTCCACTTTGTCAATGAACATGTATGTGGCTTCTTCCTCGATGGCTATATTATTAGAGTAGATTGCTACCGAGAAAGGGAGGGTGAGTGATGTAGCGTATTTCTTGGTAACATCGCTACCGTGTAGAAGGAATTCCAAGTCGTTGTTGAAGAAATAGCGGTAGGGAATCTTAGGTTGATCAGGTCGGCCAATGGTAGGTAGTGGTTTGGTCCAGTCAATGTAGTATGGAGCTTTGTCTGGTCTGGTGAAGTCAATGATTGATTCAGGATTGAGCCAATCAATGTTGTTAGACATGGCTCGTGCTATGTTGTCGAGATGATATTTGACTTCAATGGCACTGTCTGAGCTGTCCTTAAGTAGTTGAAAGGCGTCGTTCTTGATTCGCCGGAACTCTGCTTTAGTCATTTTCTTCACTTTGAACTTTTCTTGTATAAGCTTCACATGCTCCATTGTGCGACCATCTACCGGTTCTTGTCCTTCCGGTAACTGAGGTGTAGCATTGTTAGGAATTGGAAATTCCATATTAAAGTGTCGGTCACCCCAATTATGGTCTAGCATATTTTAGCTCGTAGACTTGTAATTATTTACGTTATTTAGTAGTTAATTAGTTAGTTTGTAGCGTAGTTTAGCGTAGTTTAACACCGTGGAGGAAGGACGGGTCTTTACCCACTGTATACCTGATCCACATGCCGTCAAGAGCTCGTGTAGTCTTGTAACTATAAATACCCCTTCCATCCTTGGAAGGGGTGGTGCTTTTCAATCTAACCTTTCATATTTTGTATACCAAGTCTCTACCAAGAAGCACCCTCTCACTCTTTCTCTCTCTAAAACATGGCATACTTGTATCATCATCATCCAAGGCCACCCGAATCATCAAACACAATAATATTTTCGATCCTACAATTGGTATCAGAGCCAAGGTTATTGTGTTGTGTTGATTCATTGTGGTTTTGATTCTTGTAAAAACAGGTTTTTGTACTGATTGGTTGGTCAGAAATATTTTTTTTCCATTTTACTATTGAATAAACAGTTTTTCAACAAATGTTTTATGTATCTGTTTTGGTCAAGATATGGG
Source organism: Chrysanthemum makinoi (assembly GCA_910596185.1). NCBI lineage: Eukaryota > Viridiplantae > Streptophyta > Magnoliopsida > Asterales > Asteraceae > Chrysanthemum > Chrysanthemum makinoi. Next base: position 128,266,388 of record OU343218.1, read on the forward strand.
AATATATTGTTTGTGTCAAGGATATGTCTTATGTTTTTGTTACCAGTTTATCTGTGAACATTTGTGGTCAATCTTGGTCAACTACAGGTCTAACATGAGTCCTTTTGATGCATTTTCTGGGTTTATAAGAAGCTGGTCGGAATACTTGGTCGGAAACATCACCGGAAAAAATTTTAATGTCAAATCTTGTTGTTTTTATTATAGTGACTTGTCTTTTTTGTGTGTGTCCACATTCAGTGTACTAAAAGTGAGTTGTCTATATTGTTGTTAACTGATGATGTCAGCGACTTGTCCATGTTTTTCTTACTAGCGAGTTGTTATACAAAAAACCACTAGGTAGCGAGTTGAGTATGTAATCTGCGTAGCGACTTGTCTTTACAAGTCGTAGCTACTTGACAATACCATGTAGCGACTTGCTTCAAGTTAGCAACTTGGGAAGTAATGAAAAACAGGAAGCGAGTTGTGCATATACAGCTTTGTGACTATTGAGTCAAAAGTGAGTTGGGTTTATAATAGCGACTTGACTCAAAATGGTTAGCGACTTGACTCAAAAAGGTTAGCAACTTGTGTGTTTTGACATACAATTAATCTAGCGACTTGACATGAACAGAAATGGTGAAGAAGAATTGACTGCCAAGATCTTGACCCATAATAACAAATACTGCATGATTCTTAAAACGACATCAAAACCACAACCACAATATCAAATAAACCACAAATACCTCAAACTCTCAATGACCTCAAGACTAAACCATCATCAAACTCGTGCAACAACAAAACTCATAGAAAAGTAAATCTCAGATTTATTTTCGAGGTCTTAACAAGTTATATCAAACCTCTAAGGGTCTATATCTCGAAACAAACTCATCATTGAACCCTCTTGACTCGACTCTAAGATTAACGAGAATGGAATAATACATTAAGTGGATCTCGGTTTGTTCGTGTCTATTATAAGGGGCATATCAAGACCATCAATGGTCCATTTACACGACATTCATCACAGATCCATGGCTTTTCTTTTTACGAGAAACTGAAATGACTCCAACAAATGACACATCAAGTATATCAATGACACATACCAATGACACATCAAGACTTATAAAAGTCTATAATCGAGAGCAGTTCTCATCATCGATCTCATTTTTAGAAGCTAAGCTTCACTCTATATCCGAATATAAAAAGGAGTAAGATTAACAAAATTGTCAACTCATTCCTTTCATTCATTAATTACGAAAAAGAAAAACTCATAAAAGATAATGAAGATGTAAAACCTACCCGTTACATTCGATTTGTACTGAAACATCTTGCCATCCCTATGGCTTAACTCGTTGATTCCATACCCTCGTAGCCATCGCTGTGGCGAGGCTATCCATTCTAGGATTGGTGAGATCAATATAGAATGATATACGACGGATGGGCATGATTCGTTTGAAAGGATGAATAGGGTTTCGAATCTTTGGATATCTATGGGTTTATTTGTGATATTCGGATCATGAACAAATGTGAAAGTGGCAGATTATTATGAGTGTTTAGGGTTTGGTGAAGTATTGTTTGACTGCACTTGTAAAAGAAAGTTTAGGGTAAGTGAGAGGAGGGGGCGCATATTTGAGAAAGTGTTTTAGGTTATGTAATGACCTAATGTTTAGGGTGTTACGTTTTATAATCCTGATGGAAGTATTCTGACTTGGATGTTGGATTGGGTTGTGATTTGGTTCGTGGGCTTCAATAATAAAAACGGGAAGCTATTGTAAGAAATTGAAGTTGGGATGTGATATCTTATGGAATGAGGGACAATGATAGATGGGCCGTGGATTGGTATTATTTGTCTAATATCGTTGGAGTTAAGCTAAAATGTCTTAATTGAATAAATTGATATTCCATTTTTTTTATATCTTCAATCTTCACCAATGTTTTATCACTTGGTATATGAGTGATATATGACTTTCTATGGAATACTTGTTCATGGCTTGTGTTACTGATTGAACTCGAGGTTTTTGCCTAGTATTATTAATTTGGTCGGATGGGCTTCTCACGAGTTTTGATATCATGAGATTTTATGAGACTAGGATAATATGTGATATGTTGAAGAGATTTGACGATGAGATTTGATGATGCAATTTATTATGCTATGAGGTTGGGTACTTTGGTGTATACATTTTCACGGAGAATAAAATGTCACGGCTTAAAATGTTATTGAAACTTGGCTGACTACGGGGTTGATTGTATTTGGTATTTCTTATTTGGATTTGTCGTGAGGTTTTTCGGGCACAGTTACTTATTTTATCTTCTTTCTTTCTACCTTTCTGCGAAGATGACTTGTTTGGGCGTTTATAGAGTGTGATAAAGACTTGGCTATTTAATTATGTTTGTGATTCTTTCTCGCTCAAACCACAACGTAACTATCACTTCGGTGTCTCACACAGTTGAGAATGTCAAGAGGTTTTGTACATTGGGTACACCATTTCTTTTTCACGAGGATTAGTACAAGTTTAAGTAACAAATCTGGGGAATTTTACTTCATACTCAAGTTTGGCATATCGGATCTACTTCTCCATGTTGTCATTGCAATAGCCGACAGATTGCGTGAATGATGTGTTTACCAAAGTGTTTATTGGATGGTTGATGATGCTGATGATGTTGGATAATGAACCGCTGATAAACAGCTGCATGTTCCCCTAAAAACAGATATTCACCGAAACTAAAGTTGTCATAACACATTCAAGCTGACATTGTTTACGGTTTTGTCTTGATTTTGTAAAATCCCGCGAAAGAATCTATTTCTCGGTTTAAATCATAGACATGTAAAATCCTGTGACAATGGAAACATCCAAGAAATTGTTAAGTGCATTTCCGGATCTATCTTACGGTTTATTCTTGGTTTTGTAAAATCCTGCGAATGAAACTATTTCTCGGTTTAAACCATAGAGTTGTAAAATCCCGTAATGATGGAACCATCCTGGAGAAAGGAAAGCATATTTCGGGATCTTATCTGATGCTGGTGCTACAGTTTTTTCTTCGAAGAAGGGATAAGAGGGTATGCTTCAAGAATTGAGTGTTTGTTTGGATTGTCCTCATGCCAGTTTGGCCATTACAAGGGTTTATGGGGTTACGTGCTTTTAACCATAGTCGGGATGAAACCATTATCAAAGTTCATTTAAAAGTCAAAGAAGGCTAGATTTGAGCAGTTGTCCAGAAGATGTGACAATGGCGTTAATTCAGTATTATTTATTTGATGTTGAAGTGAAATATCACGGGCGATTGTACTTAGTATCTGAAGGTATCGGGGATGGTTGGATGAAGATTCTTCAAGATCCTTGTTTGAGCTTATTATCAAAAACGAAGACTTGGAAATCTAGTTATTGTTGGGTGTCTTTTACTTTTTCTTTTACCACTTGGTTGACGAGTATAAAATACTTAGAGATTCAATGGAGGATAAAGTCTCGGCACCGCTCTTTGTTACATATGTGCAAGTTTAAGTCACGAGTTTGGGTTAGTTTACTTCAGGGTTAAATTCATCATATTGGGTTTTCTCCATCAGCTGTCACGACAAAGAGCCTACTGAATGATAATGGGGTGATTACATGTTTTGCCAAGAGATGATGAAAATAGAGAGATTATGACGTATGAACACAACAGTTCATGCCTCATACTCTAAAGAAAAGAAAATTGTACATTTCAGTGCGCTTTATCTTCAAAAGAAGAGAAATCTTCTTATGACGTATGAACACAACAGTTCCTGCCTCGTACTCTAAAGAAAAGAAAAGTGTACGTGTCAGTGCGCTTTATCTTCAGAAGAAGAGAAATCTTCTTAATATGACCATTCTCATCAACATGCTTCATACTTTTTCCATGAGCTTCAGTCATCAAGTGAACCGGGCTACTATTGATTGTTTTTTTATTCCACTTGATCAACTATAATGACGATGGAGACATCATGTGCTAATTTTGCGGGGGAGAAGTGTAAATAGACTACATTTGTTGAAGATATTCACTTATTCAATCAAGAATTGCAACTCCGTATGCAATTCTTGAGGGGGAGAAGAAGTGTGAATTTACTGCATGGTTGATTGATTTATGAGAATAAATGGTCAAACGGCTCCTAACTCATGTAAGAACCGATCTTCTTCTTATCGGGTCATCGTTACATGGAGTTTCTTCTAAGAGTCGTTGGTTAACATCTTCACACGGGCTGATGTGTTTATCGACAAAGTGCTTCCGGTTAATGCTTCAAGTACACATCAACATGATGATTCCGAACAACCTTCTGTTCTTGTTTGATGTGATTGTTTGCTTGGTTTTACCAATTCGTGTGTTCGTTGCGGGCTGATTGCTGATTTCCTTGATGAGCATCTTTATGTTCTTGTTTGATTGGGAGGGATCTTAGTTAAGGGGATTTGCAAGATGTAAGTTAATTCGGATGCTTTTTGGTGTGTTAAAGATGTTAACTATCTATTCCCCAACTGGACAATCTTGAAGCAGGTTGAGTCTATAGTCGGTTCTACATTTTCTGCTACATGTTAGAAGACTAAAGACGAGTTGCATTTGATTATCTAAAGACTTCTTCTTAATCTGAGCATTCATCATAAAGATTGTCAATTTAGGGGAGAGCACTAATTGGGGGAGAGTGAAATGTCAAATTTAATCCCCAATTAGACTTGCTCACATTCTACTTCAGCAAGTTGATTCCCACAATATTATAAGTGCTCTTCTCAAAAGATTTCAAGTATTTGGGCTTATAATATAATTGCTGATTCTGAAGTGTCAAAACCAGCAAGGGGGAAGGAGACACGTATCTAAACGCGAGTAAACTTGATGAACTTAATACTTCTAAGTAATTGAAGATATCCCGGGAAGACAAATGTTATTACCGCAGAGAAACTCAAGGTTTGACTCATGGCGAGTAAACTTGATGAACTTAATACTTATAAGTGATTGAAGATATCCCGGGAAGACAAATGTTATTACCGCATAGAAACTCAAGGTTTTACTCATCAAGGCATTTAGTGGTATTATTCCAACTACGTGGGGGAAGTGATGTTAGAGAAAGTTTCTGAAGATAAATGAGGTACACAAGTATGACATATTAGGGGAGATAAATGTATAACATGAGGGAGGTGCTATCAGTTATTCTTTCGGTGGGAATGTGTGTACTTCGGGTTCTTGAGCTTCATACACGATCATCAGGGAAAAAAGCCATTGTTTACCACAAACATTGGGGAGGTGTTTTCCTTCCGGGCATGATGTGTATTCGGGAGAGTTCTTGGATATTGGTGTACTTCGGGTTCTTGAGCTTCATACACAATCATCAGGGACGAAAGATGTGAACATTGGGGAGGTGTTCTTCATTACCCTCATGATGTGTATTCGGGAGAGTTCTTGAGCATTATACAAAGAGGTTGACTGCATCAATTCAACTACTTGGGGGAATTGTTCTCTTGACACCTTTTGTAATGGATCGCTTCAGACGTCAGTTGAAAAGAAATATGAGAAGATTGTTTTATGTATGGGATGATATGGTGTTATTCTTCTTGCTGATGATATAACGCCGAATGGAGAACCTCGATTATCGTTCTTAAAAGGAGCAGTGGGATTTATGATAATGGTGTGCTTCTTTGTGCACCTGGCTAAGAGAAGCTTGAAAGAAAGCTTTGAATCTGCTCAACTAAAGGATTTTCGGTTTGGGGGAAGCTGCCAAAGTCTCACTTTCAGATGGTTCAATTTCTTTCTTCAATGCAAGAGCCTCGGAAGCTTTGGTGGTGGAAGTTTAAGAGATGACGAATTCTATCTACTACGACGTACTGCTCGATATCCTATCTCGGTACTCGTATCATCATCTTCTTAAACTATATCATCTACTCTATCTTTGTATATATTTATCAAAAAACCATATACAAAAATATAAAACCAAAATAGAAAAATATAAAATCAACAAAAAACCCATAAAATCAGAAAATTTAAAAATACCAAAAATATGTTTTTTTTTTCTCAAGACATGTCTTCTGGTATCGATAACATTTGCGGTCTTAGAAATGTCATTCAATAATGGCACGGGACCATAGATGAAGTTTGAGCAGGAGGTGTAAATATTCTTTTTCCAAATCATGTCTAAAAATATGGCTTACAGTTATTTCAGACTATAATCCGCGCTTCAAAACTATGGCTTGCAGTTATTTCATACTGTAACCCGTGCTTAAAACTATGGCTTGCTATTATTTCCGATAGCAACCCGTTCTTCAAGGAAGGAAAGTGCTGCGTTAAACAAGTTTTCAAAATTTTCGTGCACTTATCCTAAAACAAAATGAGCAAAGTATGTCGAAGGACTGCTGTTCCTAGTCAAATATTTTTCCGTCTAAAATTCTTCAGAAAAATATTTGTTGTTTTCAAAAATGGTGGTAATGAGTTGCTTGAGAAATCAATCAGAATCAGAGTTTTTATAATAATTGAAAACTCAACCAATGACTTCAGCGCTTTTAAACTTTTCTGTAAAATAAGTCATTGATTGAGGGGGAGAATGTTTTCAAATTTACATCATCTAACGGGCTTTCTTAATTATCCTATATGCTTAATTAAAAATGATGTTAACCTATGTTGAAGGACTAGGTGCCCAGGATATGTTTGTTAGGATTAGATGATTACAGTTTGATGAACACATTATTCCCATGCCTTATATGATCTGATTAATATGTTGAATTGACTTTTATTAGTCGATTGTTGTTTGGGTGATATCGAACACCATATATCTGTATGTGTGTACACTAACATATGCATGTATCATAGTTTAAAAGATTGTTCCCGATCCGGATCCCACAAATGAAGATGATTGGATGCCGAAAGGAAAGGGTAACTATATCTTGGGTTGACAAATGAAGAAACGGAGCTTAATTGGACTTCTACGGAGAGTTGGCATGGAAAAATGCAACGTAAGAGGTCTCACTGCATCAGCAGATGATTATCTTCATCAGCAAATGAGGAAACGGAGCTTAATTTGACCTCAGTTGGCATTAAAATGCAACGTAAGAAGTCTCACTGCATCAGCAGACGGTTTTTCTTCTAAGCCCTACAGCAACAACATAAGCTTCTCAACCACCTAACGTATCTTTGTGCAGGAAATTTGATACCATTTTTTAAACAATTTTCAAATAATATTTGTTTTGAAAAATGGAAAAATATTGGTTTTGAAAATAAACTGGACTAAATTTTGAAAATCACCGGACTTCATTTTATCAAAACTATAAGTCACTCAATCATCGACTACGGTCATCGATTGAGGGGGAGAGTGATTTAAAATATATTATTTTCAAACAATATTTCTTCATAAAAGTCCGGATTGTACAAAACAAAGTGGTGATCTAAAGATTTAATGTTATGTCATGGTATGATTTTCTTTAATACTCAAAGATCTTACAAAATGAAATTTTTTCTGTTCTTGTTTGATTGTGAAATTGTTTTATTTTACTTAAAGATCTCTTAAAAACTATCATACCTGACACTAACAATCTTTAATGTTTTAAATTGATCCTTATCTGTCATTTTTCAAAAATTGAATCTTGCCACGTCTTTTCCTAAAACTTTCTAAATGATTTAAATCAATCGGGATCCAAAATCTCAATTGGTTTGAAATTTTTGATCGGGGGAGAGATCGTGATTTAAATCTCAAATCTGTTTTAATGGAATCAGTTTTAGTCCTTTATAGGCACTCCTGCCTCCATGTGCCAAACGATTTCAAATACACAATGCACATGTTGAGGAGGAGGATTTATCCAAAAACAAGATGAGTATTTAAACCTGGCCACATTTTCTCCCATGTTTTCTAAACCTTATTAAATCACTTGGGATCCAAAATCTCAAAGGGTTTGATATTTTTTATCGGGGGAGAATTTGTGATTTAATTATGAAATCTGATAAAAGGTGATCATTTGATTCAATTGTGCAGGCTGCTCTCCCATATGTGCTAAACGTTTTCATTAATTGATGCACATATTAAGGGGGAGCATTTCTAATGAAAATAAACTATCAAGGTACAAAGGTTTTAATGTTTTATCATAAGTACCTTGATTGAGTTTTAAAGGTTTTCTCTATGGCATTCGTGATCGTGGAAGTACTTTAAATGAACTCTTGCCTCTATGTAATAAAATGATTTCAAATATCCTATGCACATATTGAGGGGGAGAATTTACCTAGAAAATCAAATGGCTTTTTCCACAGAAATTGTGATCAAGAAAATATTTCAAAGAACTATTGCCTCCATGTGCTAAACAATTTCAATATCATATGCACATGTTGAGGGGGAGGTTTTTCTAAATGATCAAAACAATTAAGGTACAAAATGATTTGATTTTATATCACAAGTACCTTGATTGATTTTTCCAAATGATTCTTCAATTGGTTTAAAAAAGGAATGAACAGTACCAAAAGACCGACCATTTTACTTTATGTATGGACTTATAAGGATGGTGAGGTTAGGTATTAGTTCCCACAATCCGCCAGAACTGGAGGGATCTACCCAGGGACAATCCACTAGATAGTGTAGAGTCCTTAGGTATGATGAAAAAACGGAGAAAAATGAGAAATGGGAAGAGTGCGGACTGTGACAGAGCTAGTACTTGAATAAACCCAACAAGGTTCTAGTTATGAAGTCTCGGTAAGCATTGAAGGGGTTGCAGAATGAAAAAGAAATGAATGTGAAAAAGGGTCAAAAGAAATAGCCCTCCAATAATTCAACCTTAGGGCAGAAACCGGGTTCAATACATATGCTACTGGTGGTTACTAAGGTAACACCGGTATTGAAGACAAGACGTCATGGACCCAGGACGACCTGCACTAAACTTCCCAAAACACTCAAGTTCCTCTTAAAAGGGCTTGTTTCATTCTCACGGGAACCTACATAATCTATCGACTTTCTCTTAGAGATTGTTGATATTGAAGAAGGAGACCCTCTCCCTAGTCTCCGGCATAGGAACCAAATGTGCACAATTGAGTCTAGAGCCTAGAGATCATCCATAATATCTCATTAGGACACTAAATTAATGAAGACTTGCTGTTTCACACAATGTGGAAAGTAAGTATATATTGAGAGTCCTACATATTATCCTTGTGGTATTGCCAGAACATCCGAGTGATATGAAAATATTCACGATGAAGATGGAAATCCTTCTTGAGCCAACATCAAACAAGCTCTTGGTGGGTGACATGTGAGATCTTTTCTAAAGATCAAGCTTGTGACAACTGGATAGAAATGATGGCGCGATTCACTCGTGAATCAACCATGGTCCAGGATTGGAATTGACGAATACTTTTGGAAAAACCGTTCGATGTGCGAATCTCTTCTTTTCTCTAGCACGTCGAATGTGTATTCTTTTTCAAATACAAAAAGTATTTTTGATTGAAAATTGACCTTTCTCATAAAACCTTCGTCGTATTGCAAAACTCTTTCTTCAAGCAATACACGATTGTTTTCAAATCAACTTTTCATCAATCAGTGAATCCCAATTCGCTGGTTCACTCACTCCGTGTTGTCTTCTTTGAGACGTTCCGGTTTGAGAACAGCTAGAACAGCTGCGAAACCCTATCAAGGAGATTCTTCAAAATTATACCTGATCACAGGCAGTACTTGTACTGATCAACGGGGAACCGTGGGTCGTATACCTCAATTCAACGAAAGTGATCAAAGACACTTTCGTACGCTTTATTGCTAACTATTGTTTGCAGGTACATTTGGACGGTTGTAGCTGATCTGAATTGAGGAGTCAATCCAAAGCCGTATGCTCACAGCATCCACACTTAATTGAAGAAATCATGACTTGTGCTTATCTACATAACCTGGCTCTGATATTTCTATACTATGCTTCTGCTACGCTGCTGCGAATATCATGAACCACTAAAGCTTCCGCTACTCTGTTGAAAAGATGTCATGATCCAGAATGTGTGAGCATGTCGGTCCGAAAGTCACAACTTCACATGATGGCAACACAATAAAGGGTGATCCAGAGATTTACTGTCGCTGATGATCTCAAAGAAAGCTCAAAGATCATCAAAGATGTGGATCAGTTCAAAGACCTCCACTCAAAGTACAAAACTATGCGAACTTTAAAGAATCGCTATTAATGCACAAAGATTGCGGAATTTGAAGAATTGAAGTCTACGAGCTCGAGAACTAAAGACAAAGATAGAATACTAGGATGCAAAATGTATTTCATGGGGTGACCTCCCTTAGGGGGAGATTGTTAGGAATTGGAAATTCCATTTTAAAGTGTCGGTCACCCCAATTATGGTCTAGCATATTTTAGCTCGTAGACTTGTAGTTATTTACGTTATTTAGTAGTTAATTAGTTAGTTTGTAGCGTAGTTTAGCGTAGTGTAACACCGTAGAAGAAGGACGGGTCTTTACCCACTGTATACGATCCACGGCGTCAGGAGGTCGTGTAGTCTTGTAACTATAAATACCCCTTCCATCCTTGGAAGGGGTGGTGCTTTTCAGTCTAAACTTTCATATTTTGTATACCAAGTCTCTACCAAGAAAAACCCTCTCACTCTTTCTCTCTCTAAAACATGGCATACTTGTATCATCATCATCCAAGGCCACCCGAATCATCAAACACAATAATATTTTCGATCCTACAAGCATCAACAAGTTTAGAGAACCAGTCATACTCTTCAGTGTCATCTTCATCTAGCCATGAAACAACATTGGTCTTTTTCTTCTTCTTTGGCTTTGATGATGACGCTGGTTTCTTTATTGATGTAGAAGAAGTTGGTTGTTGTTGGGGCTCAGGAATTTCTTTATCGTCACCACCAGTGTATTGAAAGTGATCACCGGTTTTCTCTATTTGTGGTGGTGACTCAGAGTCCTGAGGTTTGTCTTTTGAAGGAGAACATGGTGGAGATCTTCTAGCGGTGGACGTCCTTTGGGGTGGTGGAGGCATAGTAGATGAATCATCATTTTTCTTCTTTCGTTTCGCCTCAGAATCCTTATCCGTATCATCATCGTCTCTTGGACGCTTAGCCCTTTCAGCAGCCGCTTTGTATGAAGTTTTGAGTTGAAATTCCAAAATGCCTCAAAAAGTTTAGCTTTGTCGAATTAAACGTTCGATCATTTAGACATTTATAGAACAAGCTTGGAAATCAATTCATGAGAGACAAATCGAAGCTCAATTGGATTGATCTTCATTGCTACCGGAGTAGATTGCATTGTTTGCTTGACCAATTGCATGAGATTTGGATAAAGTTGTTTGGTGAACATCTCTCTTGTCACTCCAGGGATAGTGTCGAGAAGAAACTTGTGAGTATATTCTCGGATCGTCTTTCCTATTTCCCCTTGGTTATCTCTATTAAGAAACTGTTGAATTTGTTCCCTTCTTAAAACTCGCTTATCACATCCTCAAGAATTTTATTCGTCGACGGCTTGATTGATTAAGTTTCTTGTTGACCACGTTCTTCTTCCTTACTTGCACGACAAAGATTAACAATCTTTGTTTTGGCGTGATGCCCAAGTATCGGTTGGTTTCTTTACGATCCGGATCGGATCCGTGGAGGTGTCTTTGGATGTGGTAGTGATGAATGAGAAGATGAATCAGACATCCGAAGATGATTGATGAGAAGGCTCGTGGTCATTTGGTGGCTCGAAGTTTGTTCCTTGCTACGGACAGACTATCTAGAAGATAATCATCGGCTTCTTCTTCAGACTTTAGCTTTTATTCTTCACTTTAATCTGGCCTCATCTTTTTGGCTCGAGCTTCCTCTTCTTTTCTTTCCCTATCAGCTTCCTCAATATCTTTATCTGTAATTCTTTCATCCTTCTCCTTTTTCTCTTTTTTCTCAAAGTCAAAGATAATCTCATCCTTTAGTTGATGTTGTTCTGATTCTTGGGTGGTGGTACCAGTTCTCTTATCGGGTTGATTAACCACATCGGGAACTGGTGCGTTTATTGCGCCACCACTTAACCCTCCAGGGCCACGAGTTTGTTGTAGGTTGAACTCTTTAGCAACATGTTGTATTCTGAGATTCTTCAGTGTCTTTCTGTAATCTTTGGCTTCATCCTGTGGTTCATCATCTGAGCTTTCGTCCTCTTCCTGCTCTTCCACTGGAGTTTTCCCTTAATCAGACTTGGGACTTTGAGGTTATTCAACAGTAGTCATATCATCCTTAATCGACTCAGAGTAGATAATCTCTCATCTGCTTCGATCGCCGAGTCCTCGCCCATCGCTTTGGGTTCTCGTTTAGAATAGGGATAGCAATCCATGGAACTTTCCTTTTGAGGGTATGAGACCTCTTAGGATACTTTTGGATACTCCCAGTGCTTGTTGTACTTCCAGCACTGCCTGATCTCCTTGTCTTCTTAACTGGTACAACGGAAGAATTTTCATCAATGAAGCCAACTTTGCCTAATTCTACAGCTTCTTGATATCTTGTGTATGATTGAAGATTCTTTATGTCATCAGTGAGAAGGTAGTCTGGCAATACAACACCTTGTTTCTTTTTTGTTGATTCTTTGAATCTGACAACATTTAGCATAGGCTAAAACAACTTGGAGTGATGGTTGGGGTCATCGAGTCTCAAGGGAATTTCCAGATTATTCCCGAGTATTCTTTGGATCAACAATTTGGTGTATCTGATGTAGGGAATCTTGGTGCCAGGTTTCCTGAGATATGACATCATGTCATCCCAAATCAGACTTGCGAAGTCGATGTGCATCATGTTGACCATGCCCCAAAATATTTGTAGTTCCATGAGCTTAGGATGCTCATAACCACTATCACGTCCAGAAATTGATTTGGCAATCATGATGTAAAGAGTTCTCCATGGCTGAGGAATGTTCTTAAGATACATAGAGGAATGTTTAGTTATGATCCCAGCAGCTTCATCATAGCCAATATTGAGCATGAATTGGAGAGTAATCTCTTCAGAAGGATTAGCAACATAAGTAGCAGGCTGGATGGAAGGAAGACGGAGAATTGCTCTTAAGTCTGCTGTAGTGATAGTGACTTGTTTGTTGTTGAGTGTCACTGTCACAGCATCTTGACCATCTATCTTCTGCATGGTTTGCCACAATTGGTGAATATAAATCTCTGGTACTGTTGCAGAGTTTGTGAGCATGTTCTTGTATGGATGAGCCTTCAGAATATCCACATCAATATGACAAGAAGATTCAGAACACGTGAAGTTATCAAAATCGACTCTGAGATTGTTCTTCCCAATCTTCATTATGTAATCGGTGGGGAAGATTTCTTCCATTGTAAGAAAATTTGGTGCATCAATGTTCTGCATTGTGACGTTCATATTGTGATCTGAAAGATATTGAGCCAAAAGAACCAACATATCGAAAGACATTACGTTAGTCAACAATTGATTTTATTGCCCAATTATTGAATATGTTATGTTGATGAATGTTACGAGTCCAACATCACTTTTTTGTCCAATAGTCCAAAGTAGTCGGGATAAGTTTCGTGAATTTATCAATTTTGAGTTTTAAAGTCCAAATTTTCACTTATTTACACAACATATTAACCATTGAAGCTTATTAGTAACATTTTGGTTTTGTGACGTTATGATTTATTTATTTACATGTTTGTACGCGTAACAATTCATTATTATGGTTAAAGTAAGGCTTAAGCATAGAGATTGCAAACTTATGCGTAAACAGTTGATCATACGCGTAAGCATAAGCTTATGCATAGGAGCTCTTCTTACGCGTAAGAAATATTACACGTAGGAAAAGAGCCCTTTGCATAAGCCTTACGCGTAAGCGCATGTTGGAGCTTATGCGTAAGGTTTACTCGTAAGAGTGAACCTTATGAGTAAGACTCAAGTTTACGCATATCCTTCACAGGATACGCGTAGTCCTCATGTAGAACCCACGCTAAAGTTGCTACGCCAAGATTCTCTTACGATAACGCTTCTACGCGTAAGGTGATCCCATGCAGAGATCCAATGGTTAACGCTGATTCTGAATTTTCACGCTAAAACCCAAATAAGTTCATCATAACATGTTTATTAACATATCATCCAATCCCTTTCAATTTCACATGTAATCACAATAATCCACGCTACGCCAGAATTTACTTACGCCGTAAAACTTAAACCCTAGGATTCAAATTTTACGAATAAGAAATCCAACCAAAGAAAATGCACCATATTCATTCTGGGATGTCTTAGAGGCCTATAGAGTTGTTTTCAACAAGTTTTAACATCTAACTCATCAAGAATCAAAAGAACCCAATTATAACGAGTCTTAAACCCTAAACTTTAATTTTGTAAAATTTGAGTTTCTGGGCATGATTCAATGTGGGTTTTGGTTAATTCAACATGTACAAAACATCATATAAGCAACTAATTAGGCAAAAACACTCACAATCACAAACGCCCAAAACCACGCATAAACACTAATTGTTTGAAAGTGGTTAATTGAAGTTTCTGGGTAAATTTTGAGGTTGGAAATGTTTATAACACTTAATTTTAAACATTTTGACACAATATTTATCATCATAAACACCCAATGGTGATTTCATGTTCATACGTATACGCGTGGACTACAAAACCACCCTTTGCATAAAATCCAACCGTTAGAAATGATTAAGATTAAAAACCATTGTTTCAAATCACTCAAGAAAGCTTAATGCACTTACAGATTGGGAGTTTAGAGCACGGATTTGCATATTGAATCGTAGGCGTAGGATTAGTTAGTTGAAGAATGTAATGTTTGAATTTAATGAGTTAGAAAATTAGGTGAGGTGGTTTTGATAAAATTGGTTTTAACTTTTGACAACTTTGGTCCCTCCACCTCAACCATTTTCAACCACAGCCCATACCTTCCATTTTGGTTACTTAAGGCAAGATATTTGGAAAGAAACTTGACGAAACTCCCTTTTGACTTTGAAAATATTGAAATTTTATAAGTTTGAGTTCGAGGAGTGTCAAGAGACAAGAAACGAGTCCACCATTATCAAAGATACAACCGGTATTAAAAATATGCGTACAGGTTTCATGAAAACGTAAAATATTTATTTTCTCCCCCTCAACACTTGTTCGGGAAAAATGTGAAAAGTTTGATAGAACAGAGTGTTGACTGAAGTTTTGTACTTACCATGTTTGAAAGAAATTATTTAGAAGAATATTTTTGAATTGTGTCAGATTTTATATTTTTGTATTTTGTTTTTGAAAATTTATTTACAAAAGAGGTTTTGGTGTTTGACTGGTTTTAAGATTGTTTTAAAGTTCATCCAGTTCCTCTGGAGTCAAACACCTCATACCAATCCTGGACCAACTCAAGAAACCTAGCAGGAGCTAAGGCTTTGTGAGAAGATCCTCCAGCTTGATATTCAAGATCTACAAAAATATAATTCAATGGTACCCTTTCCACAAGCTCCTTGATGAAATGATATCGAAGATCGATGTGCTTAGACTTCGAATGTTGAACAGAGTTGCACGAGATCACAATAGCACTTCGATTGTCGTAGTACATAGGGATTCTGTCAAATACGTAACCATAGTCTTTGAGTTGTGTTCTCATCCAAATGACTTGAGCACAACACGCGGACATGGCTACATATTCTCGTTAGACAAATATGTACAATCCTTCTTCTTCGACAAGCCATGACACCGTTTATCACCAAGAAATTTTAGAGCTCCCAAGTACTTTTCCGAATCTAAGAAA